>NW_010589272.1:200779-230211 GCF_000705375.1 Tinamus guttatus | reverse complement strand
GTTTATCATTGCTGTAATACTAGTCAGCAAAAAAATCACAAATTAAATTTTGCTGTAAGATATGCTATAAAAGTACATAACAGCATTTTTAATTTGTAATCTTGTTCTATAATCATCTTATAAAGTACAGGGAAGCAGAGCAACTTGGTGTTTCACATAAGTCAAAAATGGCAGTTTTTCATAGCTGTTTTATTATGGGATAAGCTGTTCTAGTAGTTTTTAGATGTGCTTTTTTTAAGTTTAGTGACTTTTTTTTTCTTTCAATGGTTAAAAAAGTACTTCAACAGTTCTGTTGTATTAATACTCAGTAACTGTTGGAGGAATTACTACAAGATTTGTCCTGTTAGGTAAGAATGAAATGCAGCAGCTTGGCTGTCTAGCCTATTGAACTTGGAGAAGTTTCTTTCTGGAGTAATGGGGAAAGTGGACTGCAGTGTGGAAAATCCTGTTCTACCAACCTCGGAAGGTGTTCTTGGTACTTTGATTTCATCACCTTTTTCAGTGGGGCACAGGGGCAGCAAGGAGGGGCTGTTGGGGCTTTGTGGGGTAGTATGGGTTTCTTCAGTTACTCACCCACTAAAGGTGGCACTGGGGGAATTTTTTTCTTTTCCAGTGAAAAGAGAAGTTTGTGTTTCTGAAAGGTGATTAATGGATTGAAAAGAAAAGCATCGTCTTTAGTAAGGATGCTTTGGCACAGAAGAGCTAGTATAATATACTAGAGAGAGTGTTTCTAGACTGACAAATTTTACTTTGTGATATTGAGTAAAATCACATGTAACACTTCTGGCAGTATCATTTATACTGGTAGAAGGCTTTTCTGGCAAAGCCGTCCTGGTACTTGATAACTTTGGTTCATACTTAGGACTTCAACTGATTTTAAGCTCTGTATCTAGCCGATCTAGCTGTGTATAGCTTGTTAAGCTTAAAGGCCTATTTTTTTTAGCTAATTTGCCTGATAGAAAATGTGATGATTTAAAAAGTCTGAAAAATAAATACATTGAGAAAGAGAAATTGGTGTTGCAGTAGTGAAGAAGTATAACACCAATGTCTGATTAGTTTTGAAATCTGTTTTGCTTTTAAAATTATGTATTTCTTTGTGAAATATTCACTGCTTGATTTGAAAAACTAAAAAGATTATAAAAATTTCTGTTTCTGTTTGCATTTCACTTCCCTAAAAATTTAGTTTGGTGTGCTAGGGACTTTTCTTTCCTTAAGCAGTGTGGGGTTTTTATGTATGTGTGGGTGTTTTTTTGTTGTTGTTGTTGTTGTTGTTGCTTTATTTGTTTAGCTTGTTAATCTTTTAATAGAGCTTTAAGATGATTTATGGTGTACAGCACTGAAATTTGCTCAATTTTGCTGCTGAATTTTGACGGAGAAGGCTTCTGTGAGGGTCTTGGGCATGATGGAAATACTGCAGGGAATGTTTGCCCCAGGTATATCTTCCTGAAGGCTTAAATATGAAACTGTGGACAATGTGTATTCTTGCAAACCTTCCTCTGACCATTTCCACTTTGGAAGTGGAACCTAAGCCATTATTGAATCAAAGACTCTGATTTCTGTGCAGTTCATCCTTTCTGCTATAAACTGTCCACTTTAAATTGAGGTTATCATTTCTATGTGCTTAAATGGCAAGTAGGGAAAAGGCAAGATACGTAACAAGGTTTTTTGGTGTTTGAAAAGCTGCATAGTGTTTCCATATGAACCTTTGAACGCTAATTTAAATACTGGTATTAGATCCACTTTTTTGTGACTAACTGGCAAAACAGTAATAGTTGGTGTATTGCTTAGGCGATTAATGATTTAAGTAGCTTCAGTTACCTTTTGGTAATAGGGAATTGGAAAACTTGGATTTTTAAGAGGGGGGACAGGAAAAGAAAGGTAATGAAAACCAGTGTGCTTCAGGTATTTGCATCTCAAACTATGTAGATGAAATAATGACTAAAACAAGTGGTAAAAGCAAATTTAAAATGTTGCATTTATTTCAATATCCTCTTTGTTACAGGTTGTCTATGAGCAAGAAGGAGTTTTCATTCATTCCTCCTGTGGAAAAAATGATGACCAGGATAACTTAATAGCAGGAGTACTACGTGTCATAGAAAAAGTATGTATTCAATGCAGTTATAGAATCTTCTTAATTGACCACTACCTAATATATATGGCAAATCTTAAGAGTTCTTTTGAATATATTTTTTTAAAATGAAGATCAGTATATTTAATGTTTTTCTATGTAATTTGTATATTTATGTAAGTTATAACCTAATCATTTCATAAATAAGGAGCTATATGTGATTTGTTAATTATGTAGTATTGAATGTTTTTATGATTTTTTGTGTATTAGGAAAATGAAGTAATAGTTGACTGGAGACCATCAGATGACACTTTGGATAATTCTAATATCCTTTGTGCTGGAAAGGTATGTTGGTTAGTTTATTTCATCAGAGATTTTTCTCTTATGTACATTAGTTAACTTTTGAGTATATGGTTTCATACCTGGTAGCAAAGTCTGTTTATGCGACTGTCACTGGTGTTAGTACTTACACTTAGGAATCATTTCTGTGAACTGCAGGTTAGATTCCTGTTTGAATTATATGTGTGGGTGATCTGTGATTCATGCATAAAAAAGGAGCAGAGCATCCCTATAGCCAGAAAAGGCCAAATGAGTGTAAGAAAACCATAGTCACTGGTATCTGGTGTTTTCATGCTTTGTAATTAGGCTCAAAACAGAGATACTGTTCTAATGCAGAATAAGAAAGAAGATGTATACGGATATTCTAGGATGCCATGAAAGGTAGTGTTTAAGCAGTATTACAATCTAACTAAAACAAAGATTCATTTTTTCATTTAAACAAAGTTTGTTAGTATAGATTGGTTAGGTCTGCTAGAGATGCTAGGATACATCTTAACACAATACTAAATTTATCACAGTAAAACCTCTGTTCAATCTGCTCTTAATGAGAACTTGGGTTTTGCTGTGTTTATCTTATGATGTTTCTAAAAAATTTTAATACTGCAGGGTGGGTTTTTTGCCTGTGAAAATAAAGATGCTTATTTTTATGCTTGTATAATCAGAGAAGTTAGCTAATTTTTAGCATATTCTATCTTTTGATACTTTTTTTTTTATTGCTCAGGATTCAAGTTCTGTTGTGGAGTGGACTCAGACTCCTAAAGAAAAATCCCCTCGAGGAGCAGATCGTCCAAGCAGTTATGAAGCTGAATGGGACATGGTCACCACTGTCTCCTTTAAAAAGAAACCTCATTCAAATGGAGGTATGTCCAAAATAAGTGCAGTTGTTTTCTTTGTAGTAACTTTTAACTGAAGAATTGTCTCTTAAATATATTAATCAATCTGAAATCAATATAATTTTATTAGGAATTGAAAAGTTGAGGTCGTTTGTGGTGGTGAACCTGTGAGTGTGGAAATATTCACAGAGGACCAGTTGTCTCTTGTTCTAAACTGTTTCTTCTTTAAATTACAGGGGATGTAGAAGGCATCTTGCATTTAATATCTTGCTCTCTGTATAATTAGATGGTGCAGCACTTTGATCTGCATTGGCTTCTTACATTCTTTCAAACAAAATCTGGTCTTCTTGTTAGAAAAGAGAGTGAAAAATGAGTAGTTTACTGCTCAAATGCTTTTTCTTACTGTAACAGCAGGGGGAGGTGGAGTCTAAAACTGTGGTTGCATAGGTGTCTCTTAGACGTAAGAAAAATAAAGTTTCTACACAAAACCCTTTTGGCAAACTACTTGATTTCATAGCTACATAATTCTTATGGAGTTTGAGTAGCTATGTGTGTTTAAAAGAAAATCAAAAAACACTGATTTTTTTTTTTAAGACTCACCTTTGTCCTCTGATTTTTCACATGTTTCTTTATAATCTTTGTACTAAAGGCTAGTGCCTGTCATACATAGAATGCTTTATTTTATCATTGTTTCCTACTGTGTTTTTAACATCTTTAGAGTACACTTTCATACAAAGTCAGTGAGCAATGCAGACTTCCATTTTGTTCTTTCCAACTTCTTATTTCATTCTAATTTTGGGGGGGGGTAGATGGGAGAGGGATGACAGATCTCCTGCAGTCATGCTGACAGTCTTACGTCCTTAGGCATCTGTTCTCTTTGAATGGCCATAGTCCTTGCACAGTATTAGAAAAGAACAGGAAGGTTTCCAAGTTCTTCTTCCTTCATCTTAGTAGTAGCCTTACATGGCATGGCTAATACTGTGTGCAATATATAATATGCATGATTGTAATATTATGTTTAATTTGAGTGAGTAGTGCTACCTGGCACAGAAGTTGGTGGGCTTTAACTTGCTGCTGGAATTTAATATATTTGTGTGTTTACTGCTGGACCATTTTTATAGACTTTTATAGACCTGTAGGCCTGTTTTTATAGACTGTAGGGACTGAGTTGGGTGGATTTGCTTATTATTTTAAGGGTCTGTAGAAGGTGGGAAGGCACAACAAAAGATCAAGCTAGTTAAGTATAACTTCTATTACTAGAACTAGTCTGTGTGTGTATGTTGGTTTTGTTTGTTTTCTGTTTTCTTTCTTTTTTCTTGAGGCAGATATTATGTGCCTGTAGTTGCTAACACTGGAAGTCAAACTAACATCATATGCTGATCTTGTTTTTAAGATGCTACAACTCATGCAAATGGAGAAAGCAAGTGGTCATTCCTCTTCAGTTTGACAGATCTGAAATCAATCAAGCAAAACAAAGAAGGAATGGGATGGTCCTATTTGGTGTTCTGTCTAAAGGATGATGTGAGGCTTCCAGCTCTTCACTTTCATCATGGAGATAGCAAACTATTGATTAAATGCCTTGAAAAGCATGTTGTGCTGAGTGAGTAAGTATCAGACAACTTGGTTCTAATTTAAAATATGGTTTTATTATTTTGCATTTTAAATTCCATAATACATTTTTCAGAGAAACACTGCCTGATAAATTTTTCCTTCCCTTTTTAATAATGGAATCAGTTTTCAGGTGACTGAAACTATAATTTCATATGCCCCCTCTGTTGACTGAAGTTTTAAAATTGTTGGATCAATTTGTGATCTGTTTGAGAGTCTACAAAGTGCTACAAGCTTCACAATAGTGCAGTATCTTGCTAGTGGGTATGAAAGAAGACAGAATAAAGTTATAATCTTGAATACTCAGATGATTTGATTAAAGTTGAATCCTTGTCTATGAGCTACTTCTATTAAATAGAATTAATAACTTATGTTAAAGATTGACATCATATTTGAGTGAAATACCTGTGTATTGACATCAGCGTGTAAGGTTATTATAGCATTGTTGAAATGAATATATATATATAAAAAATATATATAAAATATTTCCCCCTTCCTTTTATTCTTATCTTTTTTTTTCTTTTCTTTTTTTTTTTTAGTGTGGGGCTCTGTTTTGTTCTTGATTTTGGTTCTTCAAATCAGCTTTCAGAATGGCTATATACTTAGTCTCTATTATGGTGTTAAATACTTAGGATTGCTGTGATTCATATTGTGTGCTCTCCAAGTTTTTCATATGGGTAAAAGCCGCTTTGAACAAAGTTTAGACACAGAACAAACTAGAATGTTCTGCTCTCGGTGTATAGACATAATTTAAAAAGACACTTTATAAAAGCCTTACTGAAACTGTCTGAAAAAAAGGATAAATAAGGATAAGTAGAGCATGAAGAAGCAATGAGATGTTTCATCAGTGTAGAAGGTCTGCTGTTATCAAAGGTGTTTGAGTGCATCACTTGGAAAATAACTTGCGAAAGGTTGGAAGGCAGATAGTGAAATGCCTTTATAAACCCTCTGAGGACTCTTCCTGTGTGTTGGGAACATTTTGAGGGAGGGAAGCATCTGGGCCAGAACTGCTTTGTTACAGGTAGGTGAAACTGGTCAAAAAATTTTTACATATACGAGGGACTGTCAGTAGGCTACAGGGGCTGTTTGTTAGTTGAACTGCTGTGTGAAGGCCTTGATAGGCAAGGCTGTTTGGGATGGTCTGAAACTGTGAGCAACTTGGAGCAGGTGACATGGCCAGTGTGACAAACCACTGAAATGATATTGACTAGAGTTCGTGGAAGGTTTTAAGAGAACTTTCATGAAGGCAAAGCAGGCAATATTAGAGACCAAAGATAAAGGTGTTAAGTATAAATGGACATAAGTAAATCCAAGTGAGAGCTTCATCTTAAATCCTGAGATGTTTTTATCTAGTTTCACTTTCAATTCTTCCTTAAACCTCTCCTCATTTCTTTTGTTTTAATTTCATTTCCTCTTCAGGGAAACATTCTTCACTCTCAGCCCATAAGGAGATTGTTTCGTTTTGACACCTGCAAGTCAGTCAACAAGCAGTATATCTTCCAACCTGTTGCTATTAAGCAAGGGCAAATTTTTGGGGTGACACACATGGCAAACACAGGAAAAGCACTCTAGTTGTATGGTGAGCTGCAGAAAGCTTTATGCGTTATTTGTGATCTGTTAGCTCTGCCTCACAACAGTATATCAGCTTTTTTAGAAATTAATTGCAGTAATAGCTACTTAATGAACAGGACTAAATTATAAGGTAGTGTAGTGAGTGCTGGTGACATTTCCATTAACCCAGAATGTTTTTGTAACCATAAACTAGATGCTTCAATGCCCAATGGGAGGTTTTTATCAAAATAGTTCAAGAATTTCCCTTGCATCTTTTCTTTCCTATCCATTTAATCTATCTGAGGCTGTAACAAATTCAAATGCTAAGTTCTGAGTTCACACTGTGGTTATGTTTTTTTTTTTTTTTTTCCCTATTTCTTCCATTGACAGTGTTTAAAGTGTGTTATTATTTGAATAGGTAAAAAGGAGTAGTAAGCAACAGGTTTGATAATTAAAACTCAATACTGCAATTACAGGTCTATAGTTGTACTTGCTTTAGTTGTAGTGGAATTTCATGTATTAATTATTAATTGAGAATTTCTCTTAATCTCAAAGGCATAAAATATCTGTAAGACACTGCTATGCTAAGTAACAGATTATTTCATCTTTCCATATTCAGAAAGTATTTTAGATATTTTGCCTTTGCAGATGAAAGTTTTCAGAAACAGGAATCTAAAATCCACCAGAATACCCTAAACCATTTCATGAGGCCAGACTTTTTTTTTTTTTTGACAGCAGTTTGGTCATCAGTTTGTTACTGTACCTAATGTTAGTTTGTTTATTACCACACATTATTTCCAGGCCTGGAGTCGTGTGTTGCAAGTCAACATGCTTTACCTTGCTACATAATGTTTAGTGGCAAGTCCCTAGGTTAGTAATGACTTCAATTCCCTTTTCAAACATACTCTCGGATGCTTCATGGTGAGTGTTTGGTTACTTACCAGGCTTCCTTTAAATGGCTTAATGGCTCCCTAGCTCTTCACAGCCTTTTGGCAGCTAGTGTGAGCTCTCTTCCTGGGGCAGTGCAAAACATTTCCAGTTGTATGGAGGAAGCAACTGCGTGAAGAGGGGTGATCATCAAGTCCTGCCTCTCTCTTGGTAAGAGAGGGCAGTGGCTGAGTGGTGTCTCATCTGATACAGCAGGCTCACAGTGGGATGCTCAAGAATCTCGCTGAGTGCCGCTTCTTGGTAAGATGAACAAGAGAAATTTGAGGTCGTGCTTAAGCATTTAGGGTGTGTTGAGCTGCCTGGTACTGCTGCCTGAAATGATCCCAAGTGTCGCAGAATGGATCATCAGGTGCCTTGAGAACTTCAAAGAAAGAAACTGAGGAAGCTACAGAGGTCAGATTTGAATCAAATTAAACATTGGTTGAGCAGGGACTTCCAGTTTCAGTTTACTTAGATTCCTATCTTCCAGTTAGTGTCTATTTTGAGATCAGAGTATTTTCTGCAAGTTCGTCATGAGTTATGATGCTTGCTTAAGGGAAGAAAAAAAATGTACCACATAACTTGTGGGACTGGTATGCTTCAGTCTCTGTACATTTTTAGCGTTTCCGAATAATTTTGTGTATGTAAAATTAAAATGCCATTTAAGAGGAAGGTGTTTACTCAAGTTTTCTGGATGCTATAAGCAAATAGTTGTTAATGTAGTCACTAGTAATTCCAGCTTCTGATTTGTATATATTGTAGTATTGATGAGAAGGTAGAGTCTAGCTGTTTTCTAAAATATCTTTTACTCCTTAAAAGTACTATTTTTCTTTTCTCCCTTCTCTAGCATTGTTCCTTTATAAAATGTTGAGTTATTGCTGAAATTGGTATGTGCAAAGTGACTAAAATGGAACAAAATATCTGTGACTTGTTGCTTTGAAGGCTATGTACTTCCTAGTTTGGCTGCACAGGTTGAGTATCCAGAACAAGATTACGCTGACAGCACTCTCTAAGTTGGAGTATTACACGTAATTATTTAAGCCAATGTCTAAACTTGCAGTTTGTTTTGAGCATTGCCAGGTAGCTGTTGCTAAGCAAGTAGCAGGCCAGAGGGACCATCTACTTAAAATGGCAATGTCTTAGGAACTTTTCCTTCTCATAGTTAGAGAAGATGCGATTCATGACTCAGCCTTGGCCCCTGGGCTGCTTTTGAGCAGCAGCCAGTTGAGTTGATTAACTGTTGCTGCCTCAGAACTGTGACTACAGCGTCTGGCTGTCTCGAAATGAGATCTTTGGTCGGATTTCATATCCGTCATGTTAAGTGCGCTGTCATGCCGGAGTTGAAGGAAGATAAGGCTTATTAAAGTTCTTATCTTCAACTTCAATATCATGGTAGGTGATGCAGGTAGTATTAACAAAAAAAGTATTTGTTTCATTCAAAGTCATGGACATGGATTTAAACATTAGGAGAGAGAGCAATAGAGAAGGTATTTTATAAAAGTAAGGCCTTTGCAGTGGATTAAAATCAGATGGCTGAAGTTTTTGGCTTTCCTTAGTCTGGCAACCTCCCTTCAAGGCTTGGGTGTCAGATTGGCTGCAGGCCTCAGCTCCCTCTGGTCTTTTACGTATGCATGAAATGCGGCGATTCAGGAGCAGAATACAGAGTCGATCAGGTATTCCTGCCCGAGGAGGGGAGCAGAGATTGGGGAACAGTGAGAGCCAAATAGAATAAATACTTGGAGCAGCACAGTTTCAGCTGTCTTTTTTTTTCCTTTACTTTTTAAATCCTTTTTATCTGTCTGTGCATGCCTGAGAGAATCAAATCTTGTATTGAAGTATAAGAATGTGTGAACACATTGAGTTAGGCCAAATCAAGCTGATCTAGTTTTTGGAGTCTGCAAAAAGATATCTCCACAGCTATAATGAGGTGGTTCTGTGTTGCAGTGTGCCTAGGGTGTTTATAAACTATCAGTGTGAATTCTGGAATTGTTTGGGCTGACAGCAGCAGTTGTAATACTCTTGTTTGAAATTTGTTTTTTTCAAATACAGTCAATGAAATATAGTTTGCATTATTTTATATAATGTTTTACAGGGTTCCTTAAGGTAAGATTTGCTAACTGATAAAGAATTTGTTGATTGTATGTGGTGGCTGGAAGTCTTTTCGCTTATTATGTTAAAGATATCTTGCTATCGATGTGTAGAGGTTGACTATGTCTCACTAAATTTCCTTTCCTTTTTTTCCCCATGCTCAGATATAGGAAGTACTATTTGATCTTATAGATAACTTTAAAAACTTTATTACTATGCTGAGAAGTTACATGTGGGTGGCAAAGAATGAAAGAATATGATGATGACTGACAAGTGCAAGTCCTGCTTGTAATGTGGTAACATTTGACTTGTGCCAAGAGAGCTAAGAATCTTCTTGCATCAAACCTGTTTTACTTGAAGAAAAAAGATTTGTTTTTTTTAAATGTAAATATTCTAAAGCATTTCCAGGAAATACTGGTACGTTTTTATAGAAACTCTACACTTTTATTTTATTGCAGATCACCCCAGGATAAAAGAATTCTTCTTGTGAATTCTCAGAACAAGTCTTTGTCTCAGTCTTTCGAAAATCTTCTTGATGAACCATCATATGGCTTACTGCAAGTATGTATTGTCTTTGAAATATTTTATTCCAAAGTCATTAAAAAAAATCAGCATACTATTATCCAGTCTTTCAAATCAATTAATAGTAATTACCCTAATACTTCTCTCATTTACCTTTTTTTATCATAATGTAACGGATGAACTACATGATCATACCGATGTGTGAACCTTTGATAATGTTGGAGACTTCCTTTGAATGTTAATGCTCTTGATGTTTTTTTTGTTGTTTTGTTTACTTTGAATACAAGAATTCCAAATAATTTAAGACTTTTCACATATTACTTGTTTTCCTCATTATAATACAGAAATTGAAGAAAGATCCATACACAGCAACAATGGGAAGGTTCTCCAAAGTTACAAACTATATTTTTGACAGTTTTCGATTAACTGATCCTTCAACTCAAAGACGACCGCCATCAGAAATGGCAGATTTTCTCAATGATGCTATTCCAGGGCTAAAGATAAATCAGCAGGAAGAACCAGGATTTGAAGTCATTACACGAGTGAGTGCGTGCATGGAGTGTGTATATGAGGTAGATGCATAGTTTTTTTTTATGCACACTTGGAAAGTAATTGTGGAGCTCAAAGCCTGGTGAGTTAAACCATTCTGCTTAGTGATAGTTGTATGAACTATGCAGCTTCGACTCTGTCAACTTGCTACCTAGTGCTTAATCCGTTAGTTAATCAAGGAGGAAAAATATAATAAATGGTACATATTAAAACTTAGTGACTTATATGTCTTAATCCGCTAAATGCGTTTGGCTCCTAAACAGCTGCAAAGCAA
The DNA here is from genome assembly GCF_000705375.1 of Tinamus guttatus. The sequence goes on along the minus strand of NW_010589272.1, from coordinate 219,452 downwards.
TTGGCTTTGTGATATCAAAATATTTTTAGAAAATAAGTAATTACCATCTACCAAAGTCAACTGTGCTCAAGCATAGAGGTTGGCCGCTTCATTCCCAGCTTATGAACTATGAACCTGGCAGTTGCTAGGAATTCTGAAAGGGCATGTGATGTGTTTTGGGTTTGGTTTGCTTGCTTTAAGGGGGCAGTGTGCTTAAATTGATTTTTCCAGCTACTCTCTCCAGGGTGTGTAGGAATAACATCTCTGGACTTGGGTTGCTTTTCGTCTCTCATGATTCACTAATGCGTGACAGGAGCAGCTTTTGGAACTGCAGCTTCTTGTAGTCCCTGCTTGCTGTGTTGCACATATCTAATAAGCTCCAGTTGCCCGGGAGTGTTCAGTCCATGGGACTATCCTAAAGCTAGTTCCAAAGTGCTTATGGGGGTGAAAGGTTATTTTAAAATATATGCATAAATAAGGGGGGAAAGAGGGAGCCTAAAATTTGAAATCCTGTAGATACCAACTGCTCCAACTCTCTCTACAAACCTTTTTCTTTTGGTCCACACTACTCTCTAATGTAGACACAGTCTCAGAGTCTTAAAGTTCAGAACTAAATTATGTTCATGTGAAAATACAGTTGGACCAAATATGAAGAAGCAGCAACCAGCTTAGTACTATTTGCATGTTTGTTAAAAATAGCGAGGTATTTCAGTGGGATCCGTATAACCTGTTGGTCTTTCAGATTGATCTAGGAAAGCAACCTGAAGTTACTAGAAGAGAGCCTGTGACAGCTGAAGAATGGGCTAAGAACATGGATTCTGAAGGAAGAATTTTAAATGTTGACTACATAAAGCAATTGATATTCAAAGGGGTAACCTGTTTTTCTGAATTCAGCAAGTCCTGTGGCTTGCCCCAGGGTCTCTTTTTGTTTTTTACCAAACTCTGGTTTTGCTGTTTTCATTAAACTTGTTATTCTTCATGCACGACTTTGGGAGTGAAGCTGTCAGTACTTCTGGAGAGACTTTACAAAGTGTGATTTAATGCTAATTGAATACCTCAGCCATCTTAAAACCACACAGTGTTATACAAAGAGGGAAATCTTGTGGTTGAAGGGAATGGGTTGAAAAGATAAAGGCTAAATGGATGAGGGGGGAATCAAAGTGTCCTTCTGTAAAACGTCAGTGCTTTAATGCTAAGATACTCTGTTGTTGTGTTAGGCTGCTTTTTTCTTTTCCAAAGCAAACTTTCCTTGTTTGCCCAATAGTTTGCCATCGTTTGGCTTGTTTCAGGGTAGACTATAATCACTTTGACTTTTTTCTTTTAATTATTAGCTGAAATTTTTGTAACATAAAGGTAAATTCATTCTCAGTGCAAAAACATTTTGAAAAATGTAATTATACATAATTATCCTGTCTAATGTTCTTTCGCTATTTATGAACTGTTATCTGGGAAACAACTCTGTGTTGTTTTTAATTTATGGGAGCAGCTAATATTTGGCTAAATCATAAAATGGTGAAGCTTATTTCACTTCTCCTCCAACTTTAAAATTATTTTTAAAGTGTTGTATTACTGTGGGAATTTCCTCACAAAATGAAAGTATTTTGTTCACGTTTCCTATCCTTTTTTTCCCCTAGGGTCTCTGCCATGCTTTAAGAAAAGAAGCATGGAAGTTTCTCTTGGGGTATTTTCCTTGGAATAGCACTAAGGAAGAGAGAGCAAATCTGCAAAAAAGAAAAACGTGAGTACAGATTTGTCCCTCCATGTTACAAAATGTATTGAAAAAGCTTCCTGTTTTGAAGGCACAGATTATTGTAGGAACCCTTTCTGAGAGTTGAAAAACAACTGTTTAATATTGTTGAATGTAATGAAATGTTGGTCAGACATTTTTATTTAGGTTGCTATATTAAGGTAAAAATTAATGTTTTTACTTTTTTTTTTTTTACTTACACTAAAAAACGTTACTGGACTTTTATTTTGTGCCAACTAATAAACAGAACAAATAACTGTTTAAATAAAAAACAATAAGAAATCTAACTATTGAACATATTTTGGTTTCAATTTTTTTTATTATTTTTTTTTTTAGGGATGAATATTTCAGGATGAAACTGCAGTGGAAGTCTGTCAGTGAGGAACAGGAAAAACGAAATTCAAGATTAAGAGACTACCGGAGTCTTATAGGTAACTTCAGATGAAGAACCACACCCAACTGTGCAAATTTGCACGCCCTTACAAATCAGTGTGAGGCTGAAAAATAACCTTTTGAGGCTTCTGTATAAAGAAGAACAAAAAAGGCTACTTGCTGTTATTATTTATCTATTTATTTATTTCAGAGGTGTCAAAATTTCATTACACTTAACACTAATTTTTTTTTAACTAGAGCAATTTAAATCTTAGTGTTACATATTTGCTGAAACTTTTTCTAAATAGCAAAAGTTTTTTGCTCATGTCACTTCATGATATAGTTTTACTTGGAAATTTCATTAAAATAATGCTGATATAATAAGACTATGATATTTTGTTTATATTTTAAGTTTCCTCGTAAGCATTTGTATATGTATGTTCTGTGTGTGTATACATATATATATATATTTTTTTTTCTGGAGGTGGCTAAGATTTTTGTAATATTCTGGAACTTTGGCTACACTTGTAGCCTGTTAAAACAGGATACTAGGAATTGAGAAAGATCTTAGGCTAGTAAACTATTTTTAAAGCACATGTTTAAATATACATATGCATATTTAAATATACATATCTCAAAGTCCAAAAATTACTTTCATTTCTGTTGAAACAGTGCTGTTCATTAAATGTTTGGAATGCATACAGCAGGTTTATGTTGCAAGACATAGGAAACTACAAAATTCTTTCTTTAAATGTACTCAATTTTGCTTATTTTTAATATATTAATCTTTAATTTCAAATTATCAAAGAATCTGCTCTCTATATAGGTATGCCTGACATGAAACGGGTAGTTTAAGCTCAATAAAGGCTACTGGGCTTTGGGAGACAAGAACTACAGTGAGCTGCAATGGTGCCACTTTCCCCTTGTGGCTTCTGCTGCATCTCTTTAATATAAGCATGTAATATTTATTTGTTTGTAATCCTCTTACATATAAAACACTTTCATTGAGTCATCACAATTTTTCTCATAGAAGTACTTAATATTAAAAAGAAAACAAAAGAAAGGTTTTAAATCTGTTTAAGTGAGTGTTTTTATTCCAGGCAGGCAGGATCTCCTATTTTTAAAATATTCTTTATTTCAGGATGATAGTTGTGATAAGTTGTCATATTAAGCACTTCAAAGCTTTGCAAGTCTGTGGCGGGGAGGGAAACAGGAGCTTAAATATTCCGATGTTCTTAGACACTGGCTTAGAACTTGCTTTGATTTTTTTTTTTTTTAAATTATTATTTTTTTTTAAATCTGGGCTCTTTTTTTTTTTTCTTAGAAAAGGATGTAAACAGAACAGATCGAACAAATAAGTTTTATGAAGGTGAAGATAATCCAGGATTGATTTTGCTTCATGATATTTTGATGACCTATTGCATGTACGACTTTGACTTAGGTAAGTTGCATTCCTCTGAATTTAAAAGCCTTTTAATTTCTCGTTTAGTTTTGCATATAAAGATCTGTTAATCCCTTGAACTTCTGTTATTGAAAATGCTTTCTGTGAATGTCAGGTTTTATGTTTTAATAACATAGCTAACTTTCTTCAGTATCTTACCCTTCTTACTCTCTAGCACCTCATACTAGCCCCAGGCAGGTGTGTACAGCAGCGGAGGATGGATTGGGAGTTAAGTGCCACTTGCCTGCCCTGTAGCCCTGCTGCTGCTTTCTGCGAGGGGAAGCAGCTTTTCAAAACTGGACTGGGCTTGGGTATTCGGAGCTTGACTTTTATTAGTGTGGCAGTCTTGAAAATGGCTGTAAGAATCACCAACCAGCTGCCACTGCTGCAGTTAATACTCAGCATGTTGAACCAGCTGTTTAAAAGCACGTTCGTTTTGCAAAGCTGGTCTTTGAGAAGTACACTTAAGTCTGTCAAAAATTATGCTTTAGGTTATGCATCCATTGGGGGAAGAACAGTACATAACGTCTTCTGTTAAGCACAGTGTAGCTGAGATGTCTTAGTTCTTGATTTTGATTAATTGCATTAGAAAGAAGGGAAGGAATATGTATTTTTAATGGGTTTCCTCCTTTTTCACCCCAGCATGAGATTTGGCTGTTCTGTATCTGTTTTTATCATATTCTACTCCAGGAAAAAAAAATACCAAACTGTAGAAGTCCATCTCTTGCCAAATTTTGAAGGCAAGAGGAAGATTTCATTAACTGTTGGTGAATTTGCTGCAGAGACTTGTCAGCTTTTATCTTTTTAGTTGAGTTTAAAAAGAGACTCAATGTTAAATTCAAGTGGATAGAAGAAAAAAAAAAAATAAACCTGAACCTGTTCAAGAAACATGGCTGTTTCACATGTCTTTTCACATTTTGCCCCATATTAACATGCAGTGACTTATGTCTTGGAATTAGAGATGCTTTCGACCTGCTCTATAAAAAAAAGGATTTGAAATGGCTTAAATGTATGCAGTGCTTAAATCTTCTATTTTATAAACAAGCAAGAAGCCTGGAAATAGGCTGTATTTGACATACTTGTATCTAGTCAAGGATTCTAAACTACCCAAAAGCATGGAAATAATGCTTGTTTCTTTGATCCTTCAACAACGGTTGTAGAGAGGTCTGAATAATGCCACAAAGTGCCAGCTGGGGCAGCTGTGGATAAATATTTTTTTACTTGAGTGAAATTACAGAATCACAGAACGGTTCTGTGATTAATTACCACTTTTTTTTTCTTTTTTGTGGCCTTTTTTGCTTGCTTTTGCTCTCTATTTTCACATTCATTGACTCAGTCATCTTTCCAGTGACTCAGTTTAATTATATCACTAGGAAATGAAATCTGCGAAGTCTGACTGCGGAATATAATGTCTTAGTAACCAACCACTAATGGCAGACCTACACATCACTTATGTGCTCAGTTATTTAGGAAGGTCTGTAGCAGTAGAGAGGTTGACTTGAGGTTAGAAATAAGATAGCTAGAAGTTTCTAAAAATCCTTGTTCTCTGCTGCTCTTAATTATAATGTAAATTGCAAATGAGCTGGGAGAAACACTTAAAAAGAGTGAAATTTGAAAAACATCTTGCATACAACCAAAGATTTCTGGCTCTTTGTAAAAATGACGTGCCCTGGAAAGGAGTGTTATATTCTCCATTTTCTCAAGCTTTTCTCACGGGATGCATGACCTTGATCCACGATTTCTAGCCACAAACCTCAAGGCTCTCACGCGAGGTTTGCATGCTTTTCCTTCATGCTTCTCAGATGTACACTCTTCTATTTGCACCTTTCCCACTTTCATAGGGAGTAATTTTTTTTTCTCGTTTGCTTGATTACTTAGCTCTTGTGGTCTTAGGCATTGCTGAATTTATACAATTCCAGTTGGGTTTTCTTCACATTTCTGCCATATTACACAAGTAACCAGCTTGGGGAAAGATTAGGACACACAGGATCAGCTCCTCAATATAAAATAGTTTGAGTGAAAGTGACTCACTGTTCCAAAAAGAAACAGAGCTTCACAAGCAGAATTGTCCCCTTCTCTTACCTAAATAGCAGTAATCCTTAAAGCACGGTCAGTGCTGGGGGAAAAAAAAAATGTAAGTTGAAAACTTTCTTCACTCCATAAAAGCTTTTGCACTGCATGTTTTCCTGGATTTGAAACTTGACATTTCTCCTTCAAACCAAATGGAAAAAAAATCTTTAATTGAGACAAAAAAAAATGTGGACACTGTAAGAGATTTTAAGTATGTATAAGAAAGCAATCGAGAGATAGAAAAGAGGGAATAAAAATGAGTCTTTTTCATGATGATGTAAAGGTATATATTAAACCTTTAAACTATCAATATTTGCTTTTTAGCTAGAATTCAGTGATTAAAACTGGAAACAATTTTGTTACTAAAAATGCATCCCTTTGTCTACTCAGTTTGTAATATTTTAACAGCTATAAAAACATGTTTAATCTTTTCTTTAAATCTGCAGAAACTACTGCTTAATCTTGTTAGATCATCTGGATCTTGGTTATTAATGCAGTTATTGCTAGTGTAATACTAATGTCTTTTTGTTGGTTGTGGAGTTGAAAAATTTTAGTATCTATACCAATTTCTGGACTGCAAACAAACTCACAAAACAAATATTTTGCTCATTCACTTTGCGTCATGAAACAAATATTTCTTGTAGTCATTCAATACAGTTGAACTATTTAGCTCTTGAATTTGACTGAATACCTCTTTGCTTTTGTTCCCTTCCTCAAGGTTATGTGCAGGGAATGAGTGATTTGCTTTCTCCTGTCTTGTATGTTATGGAGAATGAAGTGGATGCCTTTTGGTGCTTTGTATCATACATGGATCAAATGGTAAAGTATAAGGCTTGTTTAGCGTGCATAAACAGATAAGATGTGGATAACACATGGTATTTATTTTGTTGTATGAACCACCTTAAAAAAAAAAAACTATTCTAAGGAAAAGCGTATTTATTTTGTTGTATGAACCACCTTTAAAAATACTATTGTAAGGAAAAGATCATCTTGTGTTTGATGTGTATGCTGGCTCTGACACAAGTAATGTGGGTTTGTGATGTTTTAATATACAAAGCAGACAATTCTGATTACTTGGCAATTCCCAAATTAGCCAGGCAGCGTGACCAAACACGTTAGGTTGGAGTCCTCCAGTTCAGGTGATGGTTTTCTGTCAGAGCTACCTTTTGGCACATGTTAAATTCAACTTAGTCTTTTCCACAATTGAAGCTTTTCTAGATGTGTGGTGAAATAACATGTGACTGGTGTTAGAATTAAAAAAGTCGTCTTTCTGGTTTGAGTGCAGTGATGCTGTTTGAAGATAGGGAGAGTAGGCTGATATATGAAGTATAGTTTATTAAATATGAAAATATATAAAGGAGTTATTAATGTAAGTCATTGCTTTACTTAAAACTTTCAGCCAAAGGCAGAGACTTCATTACATACAGGTCCTTTAACTGCTTCATGTGTTAAATGTTAAGAGAATTAAAAACCATGACTGCCATAATAAATTTTCAAATAACCATAATCTTAATACCTGACAGTGCTAATATTTTATTCCACCCAGCATCAGAATTTTGAAGAGCAGATGCAGGGTATGAAGACTCAACTAATTCAGCTGAGTACTTTGCTTCGCTTACTAGACAGTGGATTTTGCAGTTATTTAGGTAGGTGTGTTTTCACACACAATAAATTAAACAACGTAGTATATTCTGTGTGAATTGATACCCTGACCAGTTCTTTAAATATATTTCTATTAGTAATGTGATATGAATACAGAACTAATTCATTTCAGTGATTTGACTTTGCCTGCATTATTTTTGTAAATTAAAGATACTTAAAAGATTTCAATAGCTGTTTCATACTTATTAAAAAGGGGCATCTTATTGATTTTAAATACCTTCTCGTCTACCAAACATCAGTAATTTTGAGAAGGGCCTGCTGCATTTAAAAAAAAAAATCAGTGATATGATTATGTACCTGGAAAATGTGTGCATTTTTTTTCCTACTGTCTTAAGCAAATTTAGTGTTTTTTATATACGTGTTTTTATATATATAATTTATTCCTAGAATCTCAAGACTCAGGCTACTTATACTTCTGCTTTCGATGGCTTCTTATCAGATTTAAAAGGGAATTTAGCTTTCAAGATATTCTTCGACTCTGGGAGGTAAGATATTTCATCTCACAAACTCTAGCAGTCCTCCTTTAGAATAAAATGATTAATAATCTTAATATTTTTTAACAAAATCAAAAAGAAAAACCAAATTGGGATCAGTGCAGTGAGGACTCGCTGGTATATCTTGTTTCCTCGTAGCCTGAAGAGCAACTTGGGATGTTAATGAGTAAAATCTTTTAAAGATCTGGTGGGTGTAAGTAGTTTTTTTTTTCCAAAAATCTTTGGCGAGGATCCTTCATTGATGTCTGAACAGGTAAATGCCAAGCAGATCTCTGTTTTGGCTAGGCACATTTCCATCACCTATGGTCAGGTCTAGGTTTAGTTCCTCAAGGCAGCCTGTGTGCCGCAATTCCGTAGTGGTTGCTGAGTGCAGCTAGCTGGATGCCCAGCAGCAGAGCTGGAGCACACAGGGGATGTGGAGGCGGTGGTTGGTTCTCATGCAGGTTTGATGCTGAACCACATCTATGTACAGGTGTCAATATTCCTTGCTTACGAAGTAGGAACAAAATACGGTATCCAAGTAAACTGTATCTGGTAGTATACATTTTTACATTACTGTTGTTTATCAACCTATTCATATTTTATTCCTTTGCCATAATAGAATATGGAATACCAGAAAAAGATACTTAATTTAGGACTGAGTTGGATATCTTAATCTTCAAGATTGACCTCAGTCCCCTCATTTCTGTGACAGGAATTTCTATCACCTTCCTTTTGCTGTCAAACCTATTGCCCTTAGTAGGGCACTATTAGTGGACATCCTGGGGAGGGGACACTGAAGTCCTAATTAGTTAAGCATTTAGTGACTCAAACGTAAACTTATTACTAATTTGCTTTTAAAAAAAAAACACACACACGCACAAAAACCCCACAAATAACCACAAAGAAAGCAAAAACAGCAACAACCACAAAAAAATAAATAATTTTAGTTATACTTAGCTTCAATAGCTTGTTCTTATTTGTATCACTAGGGTTTAATGAAGTTTTTTAAGACTTTATTTCGACATCTGCACTCATTTGTCAGAGGAAAAGCAAGCATTTCAAAAGAGGTTTTTATATTTTAACAGGTGATGTGGACGGAATTGCCTTGCCAGAATTTTCATCTTCTCCTCTGCTGTGCTATCTTAGAATCTGAAAAACAGCAAATTATGGAAAAACATTATGGCTTTAATGAAATACTAAAGGTACTAAATTGTTATGCATTTGTAGATATTAACTCTTGAGTTAGCATGAAATATAAACATTGTGGGAATTGTATTGTGGGAGAAGAAAAGGTATGTAGTGTCTGCCGAAGGGTTAAACTTGAGGGGAATGTTATGTTATGTGCTTTCAAAATCATTTATTTTTGCCTTGCCTTTGGTAATGTTATTACCTCTGAAAATGTGAGGTGGGGTAGATCTATGTGCTAGGTATTTTGTCACATTTGGAAGTACTTTGGATTCCTATTACGGGTCTTGGATACTGGCGAAAACCTGGTTTTGGCTGTTAGATCTTTCAGTACCTATTTGTCAGTGAAAGTGTAGTTAGCCCTTCATACTTTAAAGGGGCAAGATCATCGTGCAATGTTAGCAGTGCAGTAAAATAGTAGTATAATAGCATGAAATAATGTTTCATACAATCACACTTAATATTTTTGTACACATTTCTAGCATGTCAACGAACTGTCTATGAAGATCGACGTGGAATTCATCCTTTGCAAGGCAGAAGCCATTTCTATGCAGATGATGAACTGCAAGGTACTGTGTCTACTGTTAGCTTCTGGGGACAGTGTGTTGTGGCTGCAGCTGTACATGTAGGACATACTAATAACTAAATGCTTGGGCTTGATACGAGTGTGTGGTCTACCTTCGCTCAAAATGTCTATTAGTGAGAGTGTTTAATTTTGTAAGGGCAACACCGTTTGCTGGCAGAAAAGCTGAATTGTGCTCTTTGGTAATGAGTTCTTAATTTTTGCTAAGTATGGTAGAGTACAAGTAAGTTTATATTTGCACTCAGGAAGGATGAGGTGAAAGGTGCATTGCACTGAAGGTAGGTCAAACACTGGCAACAATTAGTTGTTCATTCAAAATTTTCCATTTAAACTTTAATTAGTTGGACTTTTATTTTGAGGATAAAGATTATATTGTTGATCAGGATTTGGTTATTGAGCCTCTCACCTTTACTGTGATTTTTGAAAAGCAGATGCAGCAAATGTCAACTTTAGTGTACTGAAAGAATCTCTCTCAATACCACTTCTATATGAATTTCATTAAAGTTGAAACAGATGGTCAGTGTTTTGGTGGGAAAAGAGCCATGTGGTGTTTTTTTTTTTTCTTCATTTATTTGGAGTGATGTTTTTTCCCCTCCTCCGTAGGAATTGCCTCAAGCAGTTAGTGAGATCCTGGGTATAGAAAGCAGATCTGTCACACCAGATTCGGATACGGGCGACGACGACAGTGCGGCTGTGTTGAGTTGCCCGACGTCGTTATACCAGAGCATCCCGACGCCTGTAGCTGCGGCCAATGGGAGCAGAGACAGCGCCCAGCAGGCACCTGAGGCACAGAGCTTGACACCTGCCTAACTGCAGGTGGGGAAACTGAAGAAAGACTTTTGCTGAGCACATTATATTTTTCTCCCAAGCACTTGAGAGGTGGATATTTAAATTTGGTGTTGATTAAGCTTTAAGGTTGGAAAGAAAATCTGTACTGTAATGCTCTTGCATTAAAGCTTTACAACATGACTCGACTTAATTATTTTTGTAGTTTCTTCTACCAAAATAGCCTTTTGTTTTCAATAACATTCCTTAATATTTTTGTAGCCAAGTGCATTTTCTTTTTGCTGGTGAACTGGAAATGGGTGGTGATGAAGAATGAATTTGGGAACGATGCATCTGCTGAGCTTCACATGTATTCAGCTAGGATAGTGTGAGCTCTCTGATTTGAGCAGATTCAAAATAAGCCAGCTGAAGCTGCTGTACAAAATTTCCACGCTGAAGAGATGCTGATGTGTTAGAGAAAGATCATTTTGTAAATGAATGGGGTTTCCCTTTCTCAAATGTTTACAAAAATACTTCTGAGTATTTGTTGCTGGTTGAATGTAGATTTGAAATGGACATTTTTACTTATGGAGTTTAATGTCCAAATACTGAACTTTGTGTAACTGGGAGTGGATGAACAGTATATTTTTACATTAACATATCTTCACTTTATATATGCATATATATATTTACACACATACATACACATAATATAGATAAATGTTTGTGAATACTAAAGGGATAGTCATATTTTCAATAGCTGAGTAGGCTTGACCATTCATATGAATCAGTTTGACCAAATTAATGCACAACTCTAACTTGGGCTCTTTTTCAAAACTATTTTCTAAATGAAGATAACTTTCATGTGAATACATTCAGTCCTATACTTGATGTAATTTTGCAATGGATTTCTTGCAAACTTTACTAATGTTTATCTTTGCTAATAGATTAACTGATCAATAAAGTACTTTCACTGTTTTTATGCCAGATTACTTGGAAAATCCATAAGCAGGTTAAAACAAAAGTTATCACAATAATATTAATGCATTCTTTTGTATATGCAAAAGGCAGTGTGAGTTTATTCCATGCCATGCTGATGTCCTTTGAGGTTATGTGAAATTTAACATAACTGATTCAGTGTATTCCTTATTTGGTAACTATTGTACATATATAAAATAAAAATCAAAGCTGATTTAGTGTTTTTAATTAAATCATATTTAGAGAAAAAATCTAGTTGTCTGATTGTTAATATAATAACATGAGATAGAGGGATTAGATAAGAACATTTAGCCCATTCATATTATATATTTTGAATATTTAATGAAAAGCAGTGGTAAAATCTGTTTATTTTTGAGTAGAACATTTTGTCCATCATCACTAGGTGGTTCATATTGTTTATGGAGGAATTTTTCTTTTAGAGCAGTTTAGCAGCACAAATGCGGTTTGTGTCATCTGAAGCAAATACAAAAAGGCTTTAGGAGATAAATCAAGTTGTTACAATAATTTGAGACTCGATTTAAACTTCTCCCACCAATTATGAACAAACACGGTGGAGAGCTGAATCAGTACAGGTTTTGTTTTTAATATCTTCAGTACCTTATCTTTCTATCGCTTAATAAGAAAGGAGCTGACTCGGAGGATGTGAGGGCTTCACAGCCCAGCGTCTCCAGCCTTTCATTTCCTGGTCAGGAAATTACGGGGAAGTTTCATGCCTTTGTTCCTGCCTCAGCATTGTGCATCTTGGCAGTTCGTTTCACGTAGCAAGGAATATGTAAAGGCACTAGAATTTATATAATTGCATTTTGGCTCCAGTAAGCTGAACAAGTGCCTTTCAGTACTTTTGGAGCAAGTGCCTTGGTTCACTTGGACTTTGAAGTGTACTTCTAAAATGGTTTTGTCAAAGATTAAAATGAAACTAGGGAGAAAGGAAAATGTCTAAAAATGGGAAATATAATTGGCAATCCTACCATGATTAACTGTTCCTGCTTCTTACAGATGCAGGATCTGATGTCTGTCATTCCCCAGAGTTGTACACAAGTGTCTTGTAACTTTTATCAAGGTACTAACTGGCTGTGCACGAATACTCAGTTTTAGCAAAATCTTATCTATTTTCTCTGATTTGCAGGTAGGAGTATAAATGCTAGCAGTCTTTCTGAAAAAGGACTTTGCCAGTCATGTTTGGGACATGACTATTTGTATAAACAACTCGGATGTCATGGGCGAGGAGGATCCTTGCCCCGTGCAGGATCTGTAGCTTCCTTCCCTCCCTGCTGCTGGGCAGCCTCGTGGCACATTGCGAGCACAAGGAACCTCTCCCTCCTCTGCTCTTCAGTAAGGTCAGATTTAGTCTAAGCTGAGGCTACAAGCACTGCAAAAGTCCTTGATCAGGATCACGATAGCTGAAAAAGGCCATGGGTTGGGGGTCCTGGAGATATTTTTCATACTTGGAAAAAGATAGGTTGTTTAGAATTAAAACAAAACAAAAACAACTTTGTATTTTTGGTTAGAGTTGTTAAAGTTACACAAGAGGCAACAGCTTGTTTAACCCCTTCACAGCTATCTTGTTCTATAATGCTTGATTCGATAATTATTTTGGAGTGGGGTTATGCGAAACTCTCTTCAATTGTAGCAACATTGTAATAACTATTCAAGGGTATAATTTATATCTATTTACTCCTCTCCTTAATAGATTTTTACCATTTTGCATGGTTAGGCAATTTTATTTGCTTTGAAAATGCTTTCTTAAAGGTTCTTGCTTTTGTTTGGTGGGAAGAGGATGGCTAATAAAGAATCTCCCTGTAAGTGACTGGCATTCAGAATTTGGGCCATGAACCAGTCGTTTTGGAACAGCTAGTGCTGGCACACCTTTTAGTGTGTGATGCAGATGAAGCCATACTGAGTTCAGGCCTGAATTTTGTAGGCAGTGATCCCCATTTTCTCAAACTGATTTTTTTTTACACTGCAGAAAGGAGAATGGTGATGGAATGGGCAATTTTGAAAAATTGCATCTGTGAAGTCACTGATAAATGTGGCTGTAAAAAATCATTTTGTTTTAGAAATGTACTAGCTGCTCTGTCTCTTTTTAGTTAGTATTCTTGTAGAGATGCAACTTGGAAGATGCTAAGATTTGGTTCATGGGCTGTAGAAAAGTGGCTGCTAACAGGTGGCTTATCTGTGGCTAAGTACCCTACTTAAAAGTATTTTTCCACTCTAGTGACTGTTTTTTGAACACTTTTTAGACAGTGGCTGGTACCACCTTTGCATAAAAGAATCGTGGCAGGAAAAAAGTCAGTACTTAGTACTTGTATGTGCTCGTATGGAGAGTACGTATGCTGAGAGGGAAGTAGGAAGCCCTGACTTGTGCCTGCAGTTGCATCGCTCTGTCTAGCTGGATGAGTGCTGATAAAATGCCAAGAGACATGGATGTGTAGCCGAGCACTTAATACACAGACTTCATAGGTATGTGCAATCATACATGACCTAGAGACACCTACAAATGCTCTTTGATGGGGTGAGAAAGGAATTGTGCTTCATGTTTACTGAGACTTAATAATATCAAGTAAACCTTACTGCAGTGCAGGCCTCAATAGTAAATTCAGCGCAAATTTAGTTTTTTGTTTAAGTGTGGGATCTCACCCTTTCGGTTGCGTTTTGTTTTGTTTTTAAATATGTGCTATGTTTTCCTATCTAATCATGAGGTCTTTGGCAGAGATTGAACTTTCTGATGAGATGCAAACCAAAACAAACTATGGCACATCCCTTCTTTCCTCCTTACAAATGAATTTCATAATTGAATCAAATACATGCTTCAAACTGTTCAGGAAATTCAAATTAAATAAAATCTTCTAGACGGTTATGTTTTGGAGAAACTGGATTATAAATTACATTTTGATTTTGATACGGGTTACATGCAGTCTGCTTAACAGACTAGTTAGACTGCTTATACAAATGTACCTTATTATTAACTGCTACCCCCAGAGCCCAGCTGTGGAGGGTTTAAATGTCGCTCAGGCCAGCAGCTCAGCAAGCGGCTGGGCACTTCTCTGCTGTGTGTGAGAACAGCCCCTCTTGATGTCTGATCTCACGCTACAAGTAAGTTAACCTTTCCTTTTGAAGATGATTTTGAAGATGATATTTTAAATGTCTACATAAGGAAAATATTTAGGCCTGATGCAAAAATGGTTATATGACATGCAGGTAATTTCCACTGGCTGTTCACTTGCAGGGAGTTGATGGGTTGGCTGTTGTAACTTGCTGAGGTGAAACACCAGAGACCTTGTGAAGACGGTGGTGGTGTGTGAACTGCTGTGGGTGTCACGGGTGCTGCTAGCTCTGGGCACTGGTGCTCGAGGGATCACACCTGCTGTTCTAGTGTTACTGTTAGGTAGCAGAGAGGAGACCTAGAGAGTCTTTCAAGGAGAGATATTTGGGTTCAAGGACATAATTCCTCAAGCAGGAAAACAATACGGCTACTCCTGGTGCTGCTACTCTGCCTGGGGGTGTAGCTACTGGATGCAGGCTTGTGATGAACTACATAAAGGAACTGATACCTTTTCGAGTGAACCATTTTTTTAGCCATTGTACCTCGTGAGCATACCTTACACCTTTTAGCCGTGAGTTACACCTCTTGTCTTTTCACTGTGCCCTTCCACTAAGACTTAGTACAGAAGAGGTGACACTGCATAAGTAAGGCTGGAGGGATGGAAGGGACAGTGCTTTGAACGATCACGTTTAACTAGGTAAACCTGCAACCTCTGACTTCTGTGATACAAGGCTTGACTTTGCCTTCTCTTGGAATTGGTTGAATTTTGTAACCCTCAGATCATTTCTGAGGTAGATGCAGTCTGAATATTCAGATTTCTATACTGTCATTTAGGTAATTACTGAATGGTACCTATGGATCTCCAGTTTGGTATGCCCTTCTGTTAATGCTGAACCCATCTCTTTGCCCAATCCT
This sequence comes from Tinamus guttatus, assembly GCF_000705375.1. The sequence goes on along the minus strand of NW_010589272.1, from coordinate 204,215 downwards.
AGTTTCATCTGGGCTACGTTTCCTTATCTGTGTTGTGGGAACATTATGAAAGACCATGCCAAATACCACCATCAAGATGCAAGACAGGTATTGTTTTGCCTTGGTCTGTCGTAAGAGGAAATGAGATTTGCTTGACTCCATTTATTCTTGACAAATCCATCTCGCCTGTTTAATCACCTGTTATCTTTTAGGCCCTTAGAAATAATTTATCTGTACTGTTTTCTCAGAAACAAAACAAAAACTGATATGTAATTCTTCAGCCCTTTCTCTTCCCAATAACTTTTTGAAGATGGACAATGTTTTAGTCTTTTCCTAGTTTTTTGTCACGTATCTGTCCTCTGATTTTTTAGTAATTGTTGATGTTTAATAATTACTGGGCCTTCTCTGTGAGCTTAGTTAATGTGTCACGTCATTTGAAAAGATCTGACTTATCCAAGTATTCTTCAGCAATGATTTATCTTATTAAAATTGAGTCCTCCCTCCTCATCCCTGCTATTAATTATGATAAATCTCTGGTAACAGTTGATTCTTTTAGAAAAAAAAATATATAAAAAAATAAACACCCAAATATTTAGGCCATTCAGGGTTTTTTTTTTTTCTGTCCAATGCTTTCCTCCTGTTCAGCAGTAGTCTGACATTTACCTTAATTCTTCTTTGATTACTGCTGTATTTCTAGAAAAGCTTTCTTTTAATGTCCTATATACTGGTTACTTTGGATGTTTATGTCTCATGTTTAGCTTATCTCCTGTCAACTACTTTTTTGATGGAAAGCAATGGCAGACTAATAATTTATGATGCTACAAGAAGTCTACTAGGAGACCACACTTCCTAGCTCTCCTTTATAGGAGAGCAGTTCATACATAGGACTTTGTATTTATCCTTAAGCAGTGGCCACATCTATAATTCTGTATTGCTGCACAAGATTTCGAGACTGTAATAACTCTGAATTTATTGAAACTCCTTTCCCAATATCTGTCAACTTCTATTTTCTTCTCTGAACCTTCTTTGCTGAAGACTGTGAATTCAATCTGGCCAATTTTACATTTTGTCTCACTTAACCTGCCTTCTGCAGAACGTTTTCAGTGAGGAAGTCCTCACGGGCTCAGATCAAATCTAGAAGGGTCTTCCCTTTCTTTAGATTTAGAAAGAGGTTTCAGAAAAAACATCACTGGGGTATTCCGAGTCCTGCCTCAGCAGTTTGGGATTCCTTTCCCAATGGATGCTTGTTGATTAAAACCCCCTCACTGCTACCAGAACTTGGATAATCTTCATGACTTAAGCATCCGTGTTTCTCATGCCTTTTATAAATACACGATGCCTTCTATAAATAACGCATATTTCTAGCACACAGATAAGCGTGCTTTTATTTCTTGCTTTCAACAGTAACCGTATTTTTCAGTGAAATGGGACTCATTTCACTGTATGTACTATATGTACTGTATGTACATATATGGTACAAGGAGAATTAAATCTAAGCTCTAAAGAAAATCTGTAGGTTAGCAATATTTCCAGAGTAGAATACCAACTCAGTTATCACATAGTTGGAGCAAACAAATATTTTTTTCCATAAATGTTTGCTCTTTGATCTAGGCTTGATATGAAAAAGTTCACTCACACAACAGAAGCTACAAAAGAACAGAATTATCTACAGGGAGAGGCAGCCTTTCTGAGGGATTCATGGGCTGGCAGTATTTCCAAAACAGTTGAATCATTTGAGTCTCTGCTGTCCAATTCATCGCACACATTGTCACGATGTCCCTTTATCTGTTTCAAACTCATGAGTCATCCTGAAAAGGTTATGAGAGATGGGAAACCTTTGCCACACTCTAGCTACCAAACAGAACCGTGATAGATAGCAAGGCTATGGGATAGCAGGGTCCTCTCTGCACTAAGCAGAAGAACTAATATCCAGCAGTGATAAAATCATGTACTATCACACCTGCAGGAGAAAAATCTGCTCAGACAAGCTTGTTTTTGTCACTGGAGTATTCAGAAAGTGCTAAACAGTCTTGCTTACATAAACTGTACAATTGCAGGAATTGTGCGTGGGTATCTCGGACATAGCAGGCAGGAATATCTAAGCCCAAAGAACCTGACTTGCCTTTCCATTATTAAAAAAAAAAAGAATAAATATGACAAGCTGTCTATTAATAGGAGAGCTAACTAATGCATGTAAATTGCTTTCCCCCAACTGTAAAAATGAAGTAAAACTTTGTTTAGCATTACAAAAATGATTGACTTGCATTGCAGGAGAAAGTAAAAGAACTAACAAACTAAGAAACTTACTGTCAAGCAGAAAAAAAAATCATTATCCTTTTTACACATGGGCAAACTCGGAAAAGTGAAGTTAGAAAGGCCTCTCACAAATTCGGAGGTAGCTATGAAACGGCCCAAACCTTCTAAAAAAGGAATCACCTAATGATGGACCAGTGCAGTTTAGACTATGGGCTGTTCTGTTGTTTTGCTAGTTGTAGTAAGTGATTAAAATTCCTTTATGCTGTTAATTGGAGTCATGGTCTGTCTAATATCTTTCATTGTGTTTCTGAGTTGGTCCTTTTAAGAACAGACAAAAACCTGTGATGACACAGGTATGTAATCACAGTTTATAAGATGCTGAATCTAGAAAGTCTAAAGACACTGCAGTTGTGAATGGAGGTGATCTGCAGTTCAGAGTTGGGCATATGGCATGAAATTTAGGACTGTGACTGATACGTCCTCCCGCTTGCCCTGCGCAGCTCTGTGCTCAGTGTTTCAGCTTCAGCTGATGTGATTCCAACTTTCCTCTTAGACTTAGTGCTCTGTATGTGCAGCAGCTAAGGCTCCGATGTCTGTCACCTCATTCACCTGGGTTGCTTCTGTCCAGGGAGGCTGTCGCAGAAAAGCATCCCTGATGATTTGTGAAGGAAAGCAGTGACCAGCACTGCCCCTGCTTGGTGGTGTCCTGGAGCAGGAACACCTATGTGCATTAGAATGAGAGAACACCTATCTGTCAGTATGGAAGAAATAAAGAACTCCTAAAACATTTTTTGAGACTTAGACACTGCCTTACACTGCAGTCAAGTTATTGTTTGAGCAACTACCTTAGACTGCTATAAGTTTGGCAATCTTTGCATTAAGCACTAATTGTCTTACTTTGTGCTATTGGGAAAAAAAAAATCTTTACCCTGGAGACATGCTTACTTCAGTGACAAAACAAGTTGCCTCATACACGTAGGAAAGCTCCCCCAGGAACCCATGGGCCAGTTTCGCCCTCGCAGAAGACGCACCGCGCTGGTGAGGGGGTGGCTGAAGCGCAGCGTGTGTGCGGCCAGCGCGGGCATAAAGCGCGCTCCCTGCTAAAGCCTTCTGCAGGCTAGGAGGCTCTCCCGGGGCAGTGTCGCCCGTTAACGGCTGGGCTGCACCAAGAGCTTCGCTACGGGCCGCGCCACGTCCAGCG
>NW_010589272.1:157441-200575 GCF_000705375.1 Tinamus guttatus | reverse complement strand
CCGCCGCCCCCGCCGCGTGCGGGTGCTCGCGAGCCGCGCGGCGCAGCCTCCGCGCTCCTCGGCGCGGGGAAGTTGGCCGTCGCCGCGGGAAGTTAGCCCTTGCCGCGTCAGTTTGGGGCCGTTTTCAGGCGTTTTGAAGCGCTGCGCAGCTGTCTCGGTGGTACCTGCCTCTTTGTAACTGCTGTGTACCTCATGACGTGGTACATAAAATAGTACTAAGAAACGCACAAAATAATCTAGATAACGTGGTACCGATAACGTACACCACATGGATGGTGCCTATGGATGCATTTTCTGCCAGCTGTGCAGGAGAGTTGCCTAGAGGAGAAGAAATTTCCCTGTACAAAACCCTGTTGGGAAGGGGGACGCACCCCCTGTGAGGTGCTTTCAGCGTGCAGCGGGTGCGAGGGTGGCTTAAAGTCCTGGGTAAACTCGTGCCTCCTTCCTGCTGGGGTTACCGTAGTTGGTTTGCATTCAGAGTATCTGAGAACCTCAGTAAATTCAAATAATCCTGTTCAAATACCTTACATTTTAGCGTGTGGAGTTTGGGTCGCTGATATGTGTGCAAACTTACTCAGCCCAGTCCCAGGTATTACTGAAATTAAAACTAGGTAAAACAACCTTCCCGAAATGCATCCCTAAGCAAACCTCCTCTCAAACACAATCCTGTGAGCCCAGTTGCTGTAAGTGCTTCATACGCTTCATGTATCTGTGCACAGACATAACTGTCTAGATTGCTTCTGCCTAGTCTGAGATGGGGCCACAGGCTTTTTAGCACGCTAAGTACCTAGTTTAAGCATGGCTAGTTTCATCTGTACTATTTTACAGGGTAGTTTTTGATAAGCTGGCAAGTTTCAGCTAGTCCTCTCTTTAGTTCACTTTATTTTTGTGCCTTAAAAAATATATCAGGAGCTGACTTGAGAACTGTACACTCTTTATTTGGAAGAGAGAGGTGTTCCAGAGTGGACTAAGACGGAATAAAGCCATAAGCAGTTTTGGCACGCCAAACTGGATGTGGATGCCCTGGGACAGTGTGCTTCATCGCTGGCTGTCAGGGATATTTGTTAAAGACATTTTGTTTCAGGTGATCCAGTTTGAAAATGAATCAGGCTAAAGACTTGCCAATTTTTTGCTGGGTGATGGAGCACTTGATGAAATCTTTTAAAATCTCTTCTGGAAGCGCTGGGGAACACTTTGCTGAAGTGAACTGTCACAGGACCACAGATATGATGCAAGTGAGATAACCGGCCCTGGCACTCAGATCCATAATGAAAAAATGACCCTAGAGGTTTAACTTGCCTTTTGTCAAATGTTCTGGGACTTGTTTGAAAACTCGGTCCATTCTTGGTGGTTCTTTTTTTTTCCTTTTTCATTCTCCTTTGCAACTTGCTGAACAACAGTTTAATCCAGTTGTCTGTGATTCTTGATTTTTATTTTCATATTTTTAAGTGTACTTGTCATGGTGATATGTTTGTGTGTGTGGGTTTTTTTTTTTTGTTTCATTTAAAAATTCATTTGAAAATCTTGGCCAGTGTTACCAAATTTGTGATAGAGAGTGACTGGGTGTACTAATGGCATCTAATGGCATCTCAACAAGACTTAAGCTGATAAAAATGCCTTTTTTTAAAAAAATACTACCTGGAATTTGGTCTAAATCAGAGTCTGTGGGATTTGCCAGGGATTTTGTGTTTTACTTTTTATTTTTTTTGTAGTTCCATCAGCCTGCTTATCTCCTAAATGAGATGAAGTCTAAGTTGGGATTTGCCAGGGATTTTGTGTTTTATTTTTTTGGAGTTCCATCAGCCCGCTCATCTCCTAAATGAGATGAAGTCTAAGCTTTTATTTCTATTCTAACGTGTATAAGTGATAGAAGCTTTATTTCCTCAGGAAAAAGGACACTACATGGCAACATTTATTGCAGTGTTTTAAATTTAATAGATAATTCAAAAGTACAGACCAATATAAATCATTGTAAATTGGCCAGTACAAATGAGTATAGTGCCACTTCAGTTAGTGGTTTTGCAATAATTCAGGCCATTTCCGTTCAGTCCAAGGTTCTTATTAATAATAGCTTAACCTTAATAATGTCTGTGTATTTGTATCCCATTCATTCATATGTATTTCCTTGTGCTTTTCTTTTTTTTAATGGATTGATCTCTGCCACAGCCATCTTGACCAGCTGCATTCAACCTGTGATGCTGATTTGAAGTAAATGAACTACTTTTTAAAGTCTGAATGAGTTTGGTTCAGCCATTTTCTGAAAAATTGCTTTGTGTAAAGTGACTGAGTTTGAGAAATGCCCATTTGCATTGGAAATAATGCTCTTCTCTATCTCTTTGTAGCTAAACAGATCAAGTTCTGGGAAAAATGAGGAGAAAAAGGGGAATAAGGGAAATGGGAAAAGTGAATCTGTTTCTGAAGGTGGAAAGACAGCCGTGGTGTTTTCCTTGAAGAATGAAGTTGGAGGATTGGTGAAAGCTCTCCGACTCTTCCAGGTAAATGCTACAAATCACTACACTGCTTGGGTTGAGGGATGATATTGAGATCAGGTGGTTTGCTGGTCTAAATCAGTGCACCTTGATGGAAGGAATGTTGTTGTTTTTATTCATTTCTGTACAGTGTAGCTTCAAAGTTGATGCACTATTCAGCAGAGCTTTTGGGGCTCAGGGAGGGTTTCCTAGAATCAACTTTGACAGCAGCGCTCACATTCATACAAGTGATTTTACATTTCCAAAGTGTGATTCTCAACAGATTGAATTAGAGCTGAAATTCCCTGTCTGAGGAGGGGTAGTGAGGAGGGATTTTCAGAGAAAAATTCAGAATATCAAAGGTAGATGCTCAAAATGCCAGGAATAGGTCAACAAAATAATTCTGCTTTTTTTTTTTTTAATCTCCTGTTTTACAAATAGCATGTACAAAATGGAGGATTTTCCTTTGTGACTTTGTTATGAGAGCAGGTTAGCTAGGGATATTTACCTTATACATATATTATGGAGGTGGCCACTGTAAAATTAGGTACTGCATAAATTACCTGGGGGTTTAAAAGCAGAGTGCTAGTTGTCTGTACCAGAGGGGACTTTCAACTGGAACAAAATATATCAAGCAGTGAAAATACAAGCACAGGCTTCTCCCCTTTTGGGAAGTCAAAAAAAAAATAGTTTATTTGCATTACTGAGTAGGTGGAGGATAAGTTGTCAAAAGTAATGGGGTTTGTGGCTGGAAGGGAGAAAAGGTAAAATCAGTCAATCAGTAAAAGTGTTGGTAGAAAGCAGTCATCTAGTCCAGTCTCCTATTTAAAGCAAGACAAACTTGCAGGACTAGTTATGCATAACTAACTGTTAGTTAGTTTTAACATATTATGGCTGTCTCTTGTATGACACTCTTTGGAGACCAATAGTTGTGATGAGAGAGAGACCCTGTAGGAAAGTTTCTGTGATAAAACTATTTTCACATCCAAGTACACGTTTGTGTACGCAAGTTCTTATGGGGTAATTATAATAAATTGAACTAGATATTCATTTTATTACTATTATCACTTGTGGTCATTCAGAATTAGTTGAAAGGTAGAGGAGGACTGAAATATAATTATCCTCACAGAAACATTCTCTTGTGCAAGTGTTTGCAAAAGATACTAAAGTATTACATTTCAAATAGTGTCTATTTACTTAAACACATTAGAATTTGGTTAAATTGACATTATGATCATGCACATTGCCTAATAAAAATGCATTTTATATTTATAGCAAAGCAATTTATTTTTCTTTTTAATAATTAGAATATTGCATTGTCTTTTGCCTTCATAAATAAATTTAAATAATCAGTTAATATTTACTTAATGGGAAAAATTATTTTTAATTCAGTGTACAGATTTTTTTGTCTTTAATATCTCTTAAGCAATGCTAATTAACTGAGTGGGTATATACAAGTACTTTACTAAAAACTTCTTTTAATGACTGGTGAAATCTTTCCTGAGGAACATGTTGTCAGTATTACTGTTCCAGATGAAGTGTTTCTATTTCAGCCCTTGTTCCATCTTTCCACAGGAGAAACATGTGAGTATGGTTCATATTGAATCAAGAAAATCCAAGCGAAGGAACTCGGAGGTAGAAATTTTTGTGGACTGTGACTGCAGTAAGAAAGAATTTAATGAACTAATCCAGCTGCTCAAGTTCCAGACTAACATCGTGTCTCTCAATCCACCGGAAAACATCTGGACTGATGAGGAAGGCAAGGCTGTTTTTACCTCACTCTGTTTAGACCCTGACAAACGTTTTGCACGTCTACCTCAGTGAACCACCCCGTACCTTCAACTCACATTCTGTCTTCTGCAGATCTCGACTGTGTCCCGTGGTTCCCCCGGAAGATATCTGAGTTAGACAAATGCTCACAGAGAGTTTTGATGTATGGATCTGAGCTGGATGCAGATCACCCTGTAAGTGTAACGTGAAACTGTATTGTAGACAATGTGCTCTGTTTTTTTAATTCATAGAATCATAGAATGCTTAGGGTTGGAAGGGACCTCTAGAGATCATCTAGTCCAACCCCCCTGCATACGCAGGGACACCTAGAGCACGTGGCACAGGACTGCAACCAAGCGGGTTTTGAAGATCTCCAGAGAAGGAGACTCCACAACCTCTCTGGGCAGCCTGTTCCAGTGCTCTGTCACCCTCACTGTTAAGAAATTTTTTCTTAAGTTCCTATGGAATTTTTGGTGTTTCAGTTTCCGGCCATTTCCTCTAGTCCTATCAGTGGCCACCACTGAAAAGAGACCATCACCATCCTCTGCACTCCCTCCCTTGAGGTACTTATAGACACTGATTAGATCCCCTCTCAGCCTTCTCTTCTCCAGGCTGAACAGGCCCAGCTCCCTCAGCCTCTCCTCATAGGGCAGATGTTCCAGGCCCCTGATCATCCTTGTAGCCCTGCGCTGGACTCTCTCCAACAGCTCCACATCCCTCTTGTACTGTGGAGCCCAGAACAGGACACAATACTCCAGATGTGGCCTCACCAGGGCTGAGTAGAGGGGCAGAATCACTTCCCTCGACCTGCTGGAGATGCTCTTCTTAATGCACCCCAGGATCCCATTGACCTTCTTGGAAACGGGGTCACACTGCTGCCTCATGGTCAGCTTGTCGTCCACCATGACACCCAGGTCCCTCTCCGCAGAGCTGCTCTCCAGAAGGTCGGTCCCCAGCCTGTACTGGAGTCTGGGGTTATTCCTCCCCAGGTGCAGGACCTTGCACTTGGCCTTGTTGAATTTCATGAGGTTTTTCACCGCCCAGATGTCCAGTCTGTCCAGGTCCTTCTGGATGGCAGCGCAGCCCTCTGGGGTATCGGCTACTCCTCCCAAAGTTAGTCAAATAAGAAGTCAACAGACAAAACAGTGCAACAGGTTCCTGATTCTGCATTTATGCAGCATATGGCAATGTGTTTTGCATTGTTTCCTGACATCAGCAACAGGAAGCAAGTCTGTGTTTCACACAAGCCGTATACTGCAATAGTGTGGATGTACTCAATGCAGAAAGTGAAAAGAAGACTTTTTGCCTTTTTTTTTTCTTCTTCTTTCTCTTGGTTTATCTGTGTTAGTGCACAACCTTTGAGTCTTTAGATGGCAGGTGATTGCAGGAATTTGCGTTAGAACATGCCTGCTTCTTGCAAATTGAAGGTTCCTCTTTTGGACCCCACGGCTGAAAGTTACTGGTGGTAACTAATGGAACTTTCATTCCTATTCCAAAGTAAAGGAAATTGGATTCTGGAAGAAACTTCCAAAAGAAAGTAGTAAGCAGTGAACTAAGATTCCCTGACTATATGTATCTGTTTTATAATAGAAAAAGATTTAATTGCAGCTTTTTAGGTGTTAGTTTCATGTTTTTTTTATTAATAATAACGATGATATTTGTGTGTCCAACACAGTGAAAAAGGGTCCTGAAGAGATTGTAGCTGACTCCAGAAAGATGATGGCAGCATAAGGAACTGTCTCTTGGTATATCCATGCTGTACCCTGGTGTGGCAGTGCCTGTGCAGCTTCTGTCTTGGGGGCTGCCCTGGCTGAGGAGACCAGTGCCCCTGCTGGCCCTGCCTTCATCCCCTCTGTGCAGTGCAGAAGTGGCAGTCAAGCTTTGGTAGCTGCTCTGGTGGGGGCCCACGAGCAGCTGCTCACTGTGCCCATGTGGGCAACGTGACATCTTGTGCTGGCCATCATGATGTCCCTTGGGAGCCCCCCTCTCCGTCCCTGCTGACACCCGTCTGCTGTCATGGCCTGGAGAAGCCCAAGTGCTGCTCTTGCTTCCCAGGCACCTCCAGCCAGTGCCAGCCTTCCCACAGCGTGGCCTGTGGTTAGGGGAGCACGTGTCTGCATCCTGATTCCTGATGTGCACTTCTTGATGACAAACTGGGATTTACCTAGCAGTTTTGCAGAATGGAAAACTCTGTTGATTACCTTCAACCATTAACAGTAATTTGGTTCAAACAGTGGCATTTCAGTCTTAATGGCAACTCATTGTAGCCTTGAGTTGATGATTGTGATGGGCAATTTGATACTGTTTTATGTTCTGAGCTGACGCCTTCATTAAATACTTGAGTGCTCTGCTGAAAATCTGCTTTCTGTTTTATAGACAATGAAAAAAGACATTTGCATTATGTGAATATATATTTTACACTTGGGGGAACTCGTATAAACATAATTTACACACCATTTGTTATCCTATGCCGCATACTAGGTATTGAAGATGGAGAAAAACTATAAAAACTGCGATTGGCCTCGCAGAGCCCAGGTCTGGTGCCTGCTCTGTTCCTTAGTGGTTGCATGGAGAAGCCAGAGGGCCAAAGACTTACCTTATTATAGAACCAGCCTAATAGCACCTAACACTCCCTGTGTTGGTTAATGGTTCCAGTTTCATTACATATGACAGACCTTTAAATCACCTGTGCTGTCCCTCATGCCTTTTGGTCCAGTGAATGGTCTGTAGCTGAGTACTTCAGTGCTTATGTTGAAAGGTATTAAGCAGACTAGGAGACTTCCAAAAATTTCAGTAATTTATTTGCCAAAAAGCTTTTACCTGTAGGCAGCCTTCATTGTAACTTGTTGTTGACAAGCAGCTAATCTCGTTGTAGGTGCGAAGAGCAAGCCCGTAGCCAGATGGATGCCAAGGAAGGAGAAAGGACATCTAGTGTCTGAAGGATAAGCCCCCTGCTTTCCCTGGCTGAGAGGGGAGGCTTGGAGGTTTTTTGCACTTTTATGTTCTCCTTTGGTCTGCCCCAGCAGCACAGCTTCTGCTACAGGGCATTTACAACACCTCTCAATTTCCTCAAGTTTATGCAAAACTTTGGAATCAAAATACAAAACAGTGAAGGGAATGAAAAGATAATGTATTAGTGCATGTGAGCAATAAGGGGAAGATGTGTTTTACTTCCCATTTATGGCTAAGGGAAACTTAAATGCTATTGTGTGGGACTTAACTATTTTAACCTTTTTCATCTGCAGGAGTTTGGCAGTCCTTTCTTGGAAATAGATAGCTCTTTAGCAGCTCCACACTTGAAGTGTCTAAATCTTTTATAGGTATAGAAGTTTTAGTTTTGAATAGCTGGCAGGGCTCTAAGTGACTGGTGTTTGTGCATGTGTGTGTGTTGTAGAGCTCCTTGGGACTTGCTATGCAAAGGGTATGAGCCTGCTGGAGCCCATGAGGTAGAGCCCTGCCTCTGCTGCACAGACTGCAGTGAAGTACGTATTTACTGCCGGAGGCTCGAGCCACCGTTCAGTCCCTGAGGTGTTAGATAAGATGGCAACTGCCCAAGTAGCATCTTCAAAAGGGGTTGTTTCTGAACTTGAGTGTCCTAGTGATGAGCGATGCATAAGGATTAAGTTGATTATTTTGCTTTGTGACTGTGTGTAGGTCTCCATTCAGGTCAAAGAAAATTTGAGTGAGATGAGTGGTAAGAAAAAATATCGTGATTTTCAACCTTTTGGTTGGCTGAACCTGTGCACAAGCCTCTCCTGAAAATACTGCTGTGGCGGAAAAAAACTCTCATGTATCTTCTCTTACAGTCCAGTAGATGACGTTAATCAGAATAGAATATAATTAGGCACTAAATAAACACTTTAATGATTTATTTTACAGTTCTTACAGCTAATTGTCTGTCTTTGTTATAAATTAATCTCTTCTCTATCGCTTAAGGGATTCAAAGACAACGTCTATCGGCAGAGAAGAAAATACTTTGTGGATGTTGCCATGAGCTATAAATAGTAAGTACTGTTATAATTCTCCCCTGTGCTGCTGACTAGTTAGAATTCACACTGTGCTTAATTCTGTAGGATAAAGTTTTGCAGTGGAGAAAGTGAGCTTTTAAACTTTAGCTGATTTAATGTAGGTTATAATTGACAAATTTGATGCTTGCAATCCTGTTACAAATTCAGAGCAGATTCAGGCAACTAAAGAGTTCAAAAGGTAAGTGAAGCTTTTAAACATTTCTTTGCATAGCTTCTTAAACTTAAGAAACTGTTTTGCAAATGCATAGTACAGTGTCTTCATGGTAAACTGATGTACCACAGAATCATATTGTGTAGGGACATACCTAGTATCGCTACACGGGCTAGAATCTGGTCACAGAACACCACATTGCTAGCCGAAACAAAATTGTGCCCATTGTGACAAGAACTGTTATATTTACCTGGAATGGTGCCCAGGAAAGATGTGTTGTACATAGAGTGCATCATGTGCTCTCTACTGTTCAGACAAGCTGCTTTTTTGTCACAATTAAGTGAATCCCATTCCTGCCAAAGTCAAACCAGGACATGAGTCCTGGGAATGTTTGGAGCCCCAGAAACTACCTGTTGACTAAGGGCGAGCTCCTTGGGGTAGGATCAACAGGATCCTGCCTGTGTGACACACACAGTGCAGAGAAACAAGGGCGAAGGAAGGAAAATGCCCTGCTGTACAGGCCACACAAGGTGAGGAACAGCATTTGAGTCATTAACAAAGAAGAATTATTACTTCTAGTTCTGGTATTAGGATGATTTCTGATTACTGAAGAGAATATATGATCCATACAGTCCTAACCTCCAAAAGGACTGTGACTAAAGGAATTTTTTTGACACTAGAGTGTGATGCACCCTGAAAGAGTCTGGAAATTCTGAGTGATTTTTTTTTTTCATGGGATGTTTTGTGAAAAATCCTTGAGTTTGTATTATGGTACAATTGTGGTTGAAGATTTTTTTCTTTTCATTCCAAAGGGCCTGGGAGAAGCAGCTGTCCTCATGACGTATTTCACTATATGTATGCTTTTCCTCCCCCGACCTTGGTAGTTTCCACAGAGCCAGTAGACTTTGAGTTTCAACTTTCAGACTGAAGCCTGAAAGTCTAATTTGATTTTTGTTTGTTTTTTAATGAGGAGATTATCACTGACTTCGAGAAAGAACTCACAGGATGCCAGGATTTGATCTGAAACAGGAAAGCTGTAGTTAGACAAACTCATTAGAGAAAGGCATTATTATTTTTCTTTTCATTTTCTTCATACACTGTATATTGCAGAAAGTCTTTTATTAATTTGGCCAATACAGTTTTAAACTTATCATAATTTGGTCAGTGGATTTTTTTCTATAGTTCCTGTGCTAATGTCTGAACATCAACAGTGCACGTATTTTCTCATTGAGTTTTATCTTTCCAGATCAAGTCAATATTTCCAGTTTGTTACCATCCTTGGAAGCTAGGAAACTTTCTGCACTACGTACAAATACCCACTGTGTCGTATTTTTCTTGTCACATAAGCATTCAATTAACTGCAGTCATACTCTTAATTTTATTTGTAACAGGCCAAAGTCCTCATTCTCAAGGGAAAGAACATATTAATGTCATGTTCTTTTCAATCTTGCTATACGTTTCCAGATTTTTTCATTCTTCTCTTTTGAGATTTCTTCCTACGTTGTTTAACAAAATATAAAAGACATTTTTTTTTTCTTCCTTCGTAAAAGGCACATCTTAGCAGGGCGAAACTCAGAAACAGTTTTGTAAAGGTTACTTGGCTCTACTTTTCTGGTATTTATGATGCAGCTAATACGTGGGCTGTGGAAGGCTGGGGGGCAGGAAGATAAACTGTGCATTGTGACTGTAAACGTAATTTAGCTCATGGAGGACTCGGTGCTTTTGCAGCTGAGCTGTTTCTGCCACCCAAGAAGGTGAGTTCAGAATAAATTTGGATGTCCTGACAGTACCGTGCAGTCGTCAGACTCTTTTCCGGTCTAATGGCTGTTTACTTATTTATACAAAAAAAGAGCAAGCTTTGGCAGGAGACGCTGAGAGCGCTTCACCACGATGTAGCTGATGATTCTCCATCATAAGGGCAGCTTCCCTTGGAGGGCAAATTTGGAGAACTCTCTTGTATCTCTGTCTCTCGCATCCTAGGCTAGCGACCTACCTAGTCATTAACTGGGGTTTGATGCCTTTCTCCTTTCCATTTTCCAGTGTTTTTTTAAAAAAAAAAACTCAGTTCTTTAAAACAATAATGAAGAGATTTGCCTACGAAGAATTAGCTCTATCAAAAAATGTTGAGTGAAAAAATCCCTGATTGGTGTTTCCCTAATGAACTCCTGTTGTTTGGTAGCAGCAGACATTCTGCTTTGAATGTAAAGAGGCCTCTGTAGCGGGGAGAGGGAGTGAGAGAAAAACAGTGAGAAGTGAACCTGGAGAATCAGGGATTTGCTGGTGTTAAAGGGAAAGCTAATAAAGCACAGCATTGAAAATCAGCTGTATGAAAGAAATGGACCAAAAATAAATGTTCCTCTCTGCTTTGCTTAGCTTCTATCTTAAAGTTAGTGAAAATGTGTTAATCTTGCTAATTAGTCCTTTGAGACTGATTAGGGATTGCAAAAGTGTGGTGGAGATTAAAGCAGGAGGAGAAATACAAGGTTTATAGAGGGAATTTATAATACGGCTTGATAACTTGTGTCCATGGCAAAATGGAAAGACCCCGTTTTAATATGGGGAAATAAAAATTCGGTTAGGTTGGTCTGGAGATCTACTTATTTAACCACAAAAAAAAAAAAAAGTGGATCAAAATACTTTGAAAGACAAGGGGATTAAATAGTTTCCTGTGAAGACAAAAAGAGCAACCACAAGCTAGGTTTAGACAGAGGCTTTTCTCACATGCACATAGGGACTGCAATTGTGTTTTACTTGAGGGCTTATTCTTTTTGCATCCTTAATACTTCTGATGATCTGTGCTTGGCTGGGGCCTGGGACAGGAGAAGGGTACCTGAGGAGAGGGCAACTTGCATACGACAGGTTTTGAACATTAAATCTAGAGTAAGATGATAGGTTTCTAGGGGTGCATTCATGAGGTGCATCGATGGCTTCTGGTCATGGCATAGGAGAGCCCAGGCAGCTAAATACAAGGCAGTGCAAATTGGAAGGATCCCTTCCTACTCTTCACACAGTCAATTTGGATTAACTGTAACCACTCGGAGCAAATCTTGGATGTCGGAGGCAGATTAGCAGGCAAGGAGGGACCTTGGGAGACTCCTGCTTTGCAGTGTTTATGCATCTCTGTAAGTGGTGGGGGAGGAAGAAGAATTGTGGAGAATAAAAGAAATAAAGATGGATTCAGGGGCTTACGTTTGCATAGGAGAGGCTGTTGGCTGCTGGATGAGCTTCCTCATGATATAAGTCTGGGGTTATGAACCTACATGCAAATCTGGAATTACTTATCTACAAAGGCACCAGTGGTAACTGATATAAAAACATGGTATGGTATGAGAAGTCCATCCTTCTGCTGTGATATGTAAAAAAATTAAGAAATAATCTTATTTTTTAATAAGAAATAAATTATAGAGAAATAAAAGTAATTGTACAATATAGAGATCATTAAGAAAAATTCTAGGAAAAACATATTGTTATTTTTAAATAGCTTTTAATAGGCTAACCTGTCTTAATTAAGTAACACTTTTTATAGCTGTTTTGCCATCTAAGGTCAGTCTAGAATCTTGGTTGTGTTCAAACATATTTTTGTTTTATTGTATTTTTTACAGTGGTCAACCCATTCCCAGAGTGGAGTATACAGCTGAGGAAATTAAAACCTGGGGGGTGGTTTTTAGGGAACTCAGTAAGCTCTATCCCACCCACGCTTGTCGTGAATATTTAAAAAACTTTCCTCTGCTGACTAAGTACTGTGGATATAGAGAAGATAACGTGCCTCAGCTGGAAGATGTTTCTATTTTTCTTAAAGGTAAGGCATTTTGCTCCATCTGTAGATATGGTTTAATGAAAATACTGTTTTCCACAAGTAAGTAAAGAATGAACTTGGAAGTGGCACGGCCTTTTCAAAGTCACTGAGTTTGAAATAATTTTCTATTGAGATTAGTCTGACAAAGGAATATTTTGTTAAATATTTAAATGAGAATCTCAAATATGTTATTTTACTGTCACAAGGTGGTGCTTTATGTGTAAAGTTTATATTTGGCTTAATCCCATTCTGTTCAGTTAGCTTGCAGTGCTTTTACAGAAGTCATCTTCTGGTTTGGAAACTTCTCTCCTGTTTGGCACCAGACATGAAAGCCAGATCTTTGTGATTCGAGAGCATCACTTATTCATACTCTTATCTTCTTCTCCAGATATAGTTATTATTTTTTAAAGCTATTAAAACAAACTTTTAATTACTTCAAGCTATTTTTATTGAACATATGCTAGCAATGCAAACAGTTCTTGTACGTAGTAGGTGTAAATTATGTGTGGAGATCTTCAGCTGAGATTTTTGGTGTCATGCTTCTAATGGAATAATTAAGTACAGATCATACCTGTCGTCAGGATTTGACATAGAGATACTTAATGTGGTCATAATGTGCGCCTTCTTGTCTCCACTTCAGAAAGGTCTGGTTTCACAGTGAGACCCGTTGCTGGATACTTGTCTCCCAGAGATTTTTTAGCTGGATTAGCGTATAGAGTTTTCCACTGTACTCAGTACGTGCGACATGGCTCAGATCCTCTCTACACACCAGAACCGTAAGTGTCTGTGTTAGCTATAGAGTTACAAATAGCTAATGTACTAGCTGTAGTCCAGTCCTCTGCCGACTGGCTTCGTGAAAGACCAAATTGCATTTGCTAAGATTGAGGAGAGGCCTTCACACCGAGGTGAAAACAAAGTTACGCTGAAGTCAGTGACAAAACCATTCACTTTGATGGGCCACAGTTTAATCCAAAAGTGTTTTCTTGAACTTCATGCTTAAATGACTGCTATATATATGATCGCTCAAAAAATTCTGAGTTGTTTTTCAGTGGAAATTCAGCAAACGTTCTACATTACCTATTCTACAATAGACGCTTTTACAAGATGCTTAAAATCTTAATTTCTGGTGGGAAAATAAATTAAACAAAGAACCTGAATTTCTTGGAAAAAAATGCTTTCAGAATTATAATTTGGCCTTTTGAAGTCCCCATTTCTCTCTTTTGGGCCCATTCCCCACCTGAACTTTGTTTCCCATGATACAACACAAGCAAATCATAACGTACTGCTCTCTTGCCCAAAGAGGCTGTTAGAACAAAATGGAAATAAGAGACGTTTAACTATGATTTTCACGGGACTGCATTGTAGCTCTTCCAAAAAAGAATATTTCAAGTTTTGGATGAAGTGTTTCGGTGTTTGGGCTCTTGATGAAAAGTGAAGAAAAAATCCAAGCAATTTTGTCTTTTGCCTTATATTATACGCCGTGTGCTCTGTGCATCAGTAATGGAATTTACCCAACAGTCAGGGAGCATGGAGGGACTTTCGCCAAAGGCATCTACTGATCTTGCAAACCACAGAAAGGGTTTTTATGCAGTGAGTCAGTCATCAGACCATTAGCATGAAATACTAACTGTTGCATAGTCAGCTAGTACAATTTTGGTGTTGTGTTTTTTTTGGCCAGTATTTATAGAAAGGTTTTATAATTTTATATGCATATACATGTAAACACACATATATGTATGTATATGTATGCATATGTGTATATATATTTTCAGCTCCAGTCCTGAAAGCATTTGGGCATATGCCTGCCCTTCATTTCATGAATAGACTATTGAAAATATGCAATTACATTTTTGGATACGAAAGTGTTAGTGGAACTGTATATTTAGCCATTTCTGCTAATGCTTTAACATTTTATTCTAGCAGGAGTCACCAGGTGGTGCTGTAATATCTACATTTTTCTTCAGCACGAGAGCAGGCAAAGCCTTTCCTAAATAAAATGTTGGGAGGCTGGTTTTGTGCTGCATGTTTCATTTGGGAAGCTGGTGGCAATCACTCAAGTAATTCACTCACTTCTGTCATCTCTGGAATAGAACTTTAGTCTCAGCAATTATTAGGCAAAATTGCTAAAATGTCGAATCCTGAAAGAAGGGATTGGAAGTGGCATGTTGGACCTCTTCTGGTCTATCTGAAGAGATCTCTAGATATTTCAGGTGAAGAAATCATACTCAGGGAGCACCAGACTTTGCTCTAATGATTTCATCTCTAATGGGAAGCCAGTATCTCAGTTTATAACATCTGCTAATGCTCAGCAGAGAGATGTGACATTTACTAACTTAATATAAACAAGGAATATATATTCATCCATTGATCAGGGATTTAGGTACCTAACGCAAACAGAAACAAAGGAGGGAACGTGTTCCAGGAAGCAATAGACTGTGTGTGTGTTTTTGCTGATGTTGTCTTGTTCGTTGATTTGTGTGTTTGCAGACTCTATTTTTCAGGGTGCTGCTTACACTCAGCACATCATAGCTAATGTTTAGTAGTAGCTGCAACTTTATTAATAACCTTTCTGGTTATGGGGTATTACAAATCACCGTATAGTAATAGTAATTGAAATAGAATGAGGATCCTTGTTCCTTATTTGTACTGAACTTAAAAATCCGGGTTATGGTCTTAACAGCTCTAAATATGACTAATATAGGAATTACGTTGTCATTCTCTAATAATGTTGCTCTCTTCTACAGACTGACTTGTTCAAAATTATGTAAATGAAATAATGTATGCTAACTGCAATGAACTCCCGAGGAATTTTTGGAAAGCCCTTTTAAATTGTGCAGTTTTTCATAATATACTGCATATAGTAAGCCTTAACAGAAATGCAGAGTGAAGTCCAGGCTTTGCTGTAGTCACTGGCAAAGCTTGCACTGCCTGGAATGGTGGTATTTCTTTAAACCCAGGAGCAGCTGCAGTGCCCTGGGATCTCCAGGTGATATATGGCCACATAATGAGGTTGCTGCAGCTCCTGCATCTGTGAATGTTGCATTTCAATGATATAAACCTGATAGAAAGACTCCCATTGACTTCAATGTACTCTCTATCAGCCTTAACACCCATACTATAGAGCTGGATACAATTAGGGAGTTCTCTTTGCTTCATCTCTATCACTACTATATGCATTTAGAAACATTTCTTCCTGGGTTTCATTATGTTGCTACTACATTCACAGAACTATATAGATTTCCAGTGTTCCAATTTACTCCAAGAAAAATCTTTTGCTGTGAGAAGTGCATTACCATATCTTATTTTCTTTGAGCAGTGTGTGTTGAGGAACTTAATTATTTTCTGAATAAAACAAAAGAAAAGAATCAAGCCTGGTAGTTAAGCAAAGAATTATATTGTTCAGACTATCTCTAAAGGACCAGGCTGTCAGGGAAATCTAAGAGACTCCTATGGCAATCCCCATTGCTGGTTCCTGGTTCTCTCTGGAAGGTTTTTCTTTTGCTGTTGTTCATTTGCATTTTGTTTGAAACTCGCTGCTTTATAGCTACACATTCAAATGTTACTATTTATAGTTTTTATAGAAAATCAGTAAGCTAAGGATAAGAAGTATCTTCTGCCTCTTCACCCTCCCCTCCTTGTCTAGATACACAAATTAATAGGAGAAGCCTTTGTGTGTTCTTGTTTCTGGGTGCTTGGATGGAAGCAACACCAAGAGCCCGTGTCGCAGCGCAGGCTGGGAACATCCCATCCTCGCTCTGTGTGTTTTTGGGCTGCAGCACAAGTAGATACAGGGGTAGACGCTACCTCAGATAGCAGCAGTAGTGATGCAGCTCTAGAAGCCTGCCTGAAGCCAAGGGTGCTTATGTGAAGCCAGGAACTTGAGGTCAGTGCCACCGGATCTTCTTTATGCACATTATCTGAACTACTGGTATGAAGTTACCTTGAATATAACTGCCTTGTTGCAGCATGGCATAGGTACAGTGTCCAGACTGTTGATCAGTGTTGACTTCTCCAGTGATGATGGGAAGTGGGGAGAAAGCTCTGTACTGGGTGGCTTTGTGGCCCATTTCTGTGTAGGAAAGTGATGCTCATGGGAACTGGGGTCATCTAGTGAGTTCTGTTTGGCACTGAGGATTTTCTAGGTGTATCTGTCAGACTGCAAAGTGAATTTCTCTGCTGCCCGTTGTGTCGTTAATGAGCTAAATCTTGGAGGAGGTGATGGAAGAAACTGTTGTGACTGGAAGCGTATTAATAAAGAAGAGTCATTAATCATTAATTGTTATCCACTCGAGTGGTGCAAACCATCTCCTGGACAAGGAGGTGGATGCAAGCCAATCTTTCACACTCGAGCTCCCGTTAGAAAGGGAAAACTGAGTTACAGACCCTCTGATAGGGAGTTTGCTAGACTCAGAGCACCACTGAGCAAAGGGATGTAGAGATCATAATTGCCAAAGAAAGGAATAAAACAAGAAAGCAGAGTTCAGGCAGCTCCCATACTCTAAAGGAACATGCAGTGATATAGGGACAAGGGAGGGAAGATGTTACCTTCAGAAAGAGGGACAGGTTTTACCAGTGGAAAACACACACAAATACTTTTCCTGCTGTAACAGTAATATCTCATTGTTTCTCGCCAGCTGCAAGTACCAAACATGTTTCATAGATGTTGACTGGAAATACTGGTGCCCAGTGAGTAAGAGTGCACAGTCTGTGCTGCTGCCACTGTGTCTCAGGTCAACCTCCATGAAACTTCATGTGGCACAGAGGTCCCTGTGCACTGGGACCTGTGTACAGCTGCTTTTAGGGAAGGTCTACGTCTAGGAAAGACTACTGAATAAACAGAAAAAAAAATCAGTTCAGTAATTCCTCTCTGCTATGCAGCATACTAGCCATACACGTGCTTAGTTCCAATATACCACGCACAGCTTCAGAGCTGTGCCTGCCTCCCCAAGAAGTGTGAATATAATATGGGCAAATATTGCAAGCTGCTGTCAGGTAGGCCATCTGGGATGAGAAGAGACACTTGTGTGCAACTGTTCACTACTGCAACTGCAGCTGATAAACTTTTGGTGAGGCAGGTTAGCATTGCCAAAAATGCTAATGTTCTTTTGCATGCAGTCAGGAGCGATTATCTACCTAGAGACAGCTGGCACAGATTTCTTGGTGAAGAACAGTAGGTGAAAATAGGAGGCATTAAATTAAATAGAGGGTTGTTTTTCTGTTCATGATTTATCTGAAGTGTCAGATTCTGTGTCTTTTAGAACAAAAATACTTTATAAAAGACAAATTGGATGATTTTGGGTAGAAGGCAGAAAACTTGATGTTTTCTCCCTGCCTTTAAAACATTTGTTTACAGCTTTTTTTTTTTTTTTTTTTTTTTTTAAAGAGAAATGTCTTTGGAAAGGGAAAAGCAAAAGAAATGGCAGTGAAGTTCACTTTAAAAATCTGATCTGACAAGTCCATTATTTGCTGTGAACAAGTATAGGGAAACTTTCAGAATTGTTTGTGAGCTCTTTGTAGATGATGCATGTGCACTACTTTTTTACCTTTTTTTTTTTTTCATACACTTTCATGACAAATGGCTTATGTTAACTTGATTATGGACTATTTAGATTTCTTTCTGTAATGATGCTCTTACCATTTCCCTAGGGATACCTGCCATGAACTCCTGGGACATGTACCTCTACTTGCTGATCCCAAGTTTGCCCAGTTTTCACAGGAGATAGGACTCGCTTCCCTGGGAGCATCTGATGAAGATGTTCAGAAATTAGCTACTGTGAGTCAGAAATCTTTTTTGGCATGCTTTCTCTTATCCCTGTCTTCTGTTAATGAAGTGACATGTGTTGTCTTACCAGATTTGACACAGTTTTCAGGTTGCAGATGACTGTGACGTGATGGCTGCAGAGCTCGAGGCATTTATTCGTTGTTTTTAATAAAAGCAAAGCTGAATGCACTAGTCTTTGGGTAGTGGGCTTAACTATTTACGTGCTGTAGCCATCCTATTCCTAGGGGTTATTGAGGTGGACTTTCTCTACTTCAGGGTGCTGAAAACAAGTGACCAAGGTACTTTTGGAAGAAAATAAACCACTTTGGTGTGTGCTCTCAGCTCTACACTCTAAATTCCTCCACAGGAGACCACCTTGGCTCTTGTCACTGCTCTTTCAGTACTTGCCAATCTGCTTTGCAGATGTTCACTCTGCTGTAGTGTGTGCTGGATTTTGAGATGTTGCACTGTTGATCCTATACTGGAGAATATATAACCCAAGGCTGTGCAGCAGTAAATCTAGATCTGGATCATGTACAGTGCCGTGCCCGTGGTTGTGTTTTGTCACAGGAGACATACAGGAGTAGGAGGTCATTGAGAACAAAATGAGTCTGCATGACTAAGATGTGAGATGAGATGCTACTGATCACCAGATGGGGGCTTTCTTGCCTGTTGTGTCAGCAACTCTGGGTTTGCACTTAAGGACTGGGTCAAGTTGCCAGGACTCCCACAGTCCATCTTCTGTCTTTGCATCATGACATGCATTGGTGACCTCTCATCTGTGCTGCTTGCTCTGATCAATTGCTTTGTTTCAACTTCCTGCATGCTTCATTTTGTGTATCCCGCTAAAGTATCCTGCAAGTAATGTCATAAAAAAGATTATATTTTAAAAGCAGGTTATTATTTAAATATTTACACTGATGAAAAAAAATCTGCAAGTTCCAACAGAAGAATTGTTTACCAGGATACTATTGCTTCCCTACTTACGAGAACTGCAGTGGTGATTTTAAGGATTGCAAATAACTTTAAATAACTTTTTCCCAGTATGGAAGGCAAATTCAAAACAAGATCCATTAAACTCTCACAGCACTGGTGCACTAGCTTAGCAGTGACCTAGAGTCCTGTCTGCTGAAGAGGGAGTTCTACTCCATACCTGTTCGTTTATTTCTTTTTTTTTTTTTCCCTTATAGTCCTCCAAAAGAGCCCACCAATTAATTTAATCAGTCGGGCTTCACTTCTTAATTAGACTTGATGTCTTGATCATGGAGGCTTGCTCTCCCAGACTTCAGTATGTGCTGCAGAAATCACGAAAGCTGTTGGGTCTATTTATGTATTTGCTTGGTAGGGAGCAGACCCACCTTGTCATGGCCTGCAGTCTCCAGGGAAAAGTAAGGTATTCCTGTAAGTACTTTGAGAAAAGCAATATGTCCAAGTCATTTGGCCCAAAATTCTCTTAATGCTATGAGCCTCTTGCAGAAGACAATGTTGGGACTGATGTGTGTGGGGAGAGATGTTAATATAAGGAGATTTCTGAAATGCTTCGTTTCCCCCAGACCTGTCTCAAAAAAGTGCCCAATTATGACTCTGTCATCGGAACAATGAACTGTTCCTGAATCAAAGCCAAAAATAAAAGAATACAGCTGAATCACTTCCCCTTATCGCACTTCAAGTTTTACTCAGATACCAAATTCTATTTCTCCTCCATGCTGGAAATAACTCTTTGAGGTGGGAGAGCCATTTGGAGAGAGCACAGTGATGCAGATGTTTGGTGAGGCACAGTGAGGGGCTAGGCTCCCCTGAGGCAGGTACTTGACAACTACAGAGATGTTGCTTGCCCTAAAACCAACCTCAGTGCAAGTGGAACAAATGTCTCTCAGCAACAAGGCTGAGGAGGCCAAGGAGTTCCTTCAGTTGGGCATCAAGGGGCACCTGAGTTGCTATTAACTGACTTGCCAGAGTCTGTCCCATTTCCACCTAGGTAAAAAAACATGGAGGCACAGTGAGCTGAAAAATGCCAGCTAAGAGTCTAACAAGAAAACCAGTGGAGTTTCCAGCTAGGCAACTGTGAGTAAATATGGAAAGAAAGGGACTGAGAGGACATGTATATTACTGAGGTTATGGCCATATGCCCTGGACAAGCATCATGACTGGTTTAAAAAGATAGTGACATTAACAGCTGAGCCGTTACAGAGAGGCCAGTGGCTTTAGGAAGAGAGGAAAACACCTCTTAGGAATTTAGACCAGAAAGGGAAGAATCATTACAGGTGATTTCCTGATGTTTTGCTCCATTACGCTGTAGCTTTTGAAAGCAGATCTGCCTCGATAGATGTGCTCTCTGGGTGTGTTCCGTCCTGAGCTGCAGAGAAACCCGCTGGTGTTTTTCTCCCTGCCACCTTGACACAGAGGGTGGGAGCAAGCTGGAGCCTGGCCCTGGGCAGAGCAGATTTGTTTGCTCGCCTGCAATTAGCTGCATCTGTGCCACCCCATGGAGGGCACCTGCGTGAGCAGGAGAGCGTCGCAGAGGCCGTGGTGCTGGCCGGGCAGCAGGAGAAAGGAGAGTGCGGGAAGGGAAGGAGCCTTTGAGCTCACCTCAGTGTGCTGTGTGAGCCTGGGAGTCACGCTGTGGAGCAAGGGGAGGCACCGCTGTCTTTTCCTCTTGATGTAAGTGTTCTTTCCATGAGAAATGGAATACCGAATGAGCTAACAGTGTTCTGTTTTTTTTATTATTATTATTTGAGAGATTCTGTTCCCTTTACGGTGTTTGAGGGTAGGAGGAGATGTTCTCAAGAAAGACTGAAGACACAGAAAGCAAGTGACTGAGATATAAATTATTGGAACAAGACAAAATAATTACACAATCCATTTTATTGCTTGTAGTATGGTACTGTGCAGTAACTAATTGAGGAAATACATTTGGCTTATACGTCTGAGTTGCTAATCATTATCATGATCATGATGTCTTCTGTTACTCTGTGATTTTCTAAAAATTCTTTTTTTTTCTTTTTTTTTTCTTTTTAATCTAAGCATGCCTATTTTTTTTTCTTTCACATAATACTAAAATAAAAACTGTCTTTTCTGCCTACCTATCAAACTGTGCACTGTAGGGGTGCTTGACTTGACACAAGGTGCGTCAATTTATATAATGTATAATCGACACCACGCTTAACAGCATGTAAGGTAAGTGTTTGTCAGGAAATTTGTCTAAAAAGCATGCATTGTTTTGTATTTTAATATTACCTTATAATTTGTGGACTTGAGAGGCAGAGAGCAGTAGTCCTTCGTAGGGCTGCAAGCTGATGAGTTGGATCCCGTCTCTGACGCTGATGGCAGGACTGACTCCCAGCCTCTGCTCCTTGGGTTGCCCCTTCACAAGGCAGTAAGTGTAGGATGGGGATATAAAATTCAGCGGGGCAAACTAACTGATGATGCCTCAGAAGAGAGGAGATTAGGGCAGGGCTGGGTTTGTGTTCCGTTTATCACCAAATTTTTCTGCCTAGGTATTTGGCCATTAGGGACTAATTATTCCTGCTAAGTGTTTTCCGATTTTTTTCTTACTGGAAGGTACATTTCAGCCTTCAGCTCTGCAGATGTGAAAAAAAAATTCACGTTTTCCTCTCTTGGTAATGCTTATTCTGCTATTTTTAATAGTGCAGGGCAATAGAAATCAAGCAATTTTTCTTGTTTGTGCAAGCCTGTATGCAGGAAACTATGACAGTCAACTGCTTTTGAATTTGAAGGAGCTGGATATGAAGAGGGTTCCTAAGTGTATTTCAGGCTTTTTATGAATCTAAATGTTTTACCTTGCCTGGTAGTGACTGAGACCACTGATTAATTTCTAATGCTGACCACAATTTGTCTGTGTATGCATCACAAACAAAATATTTTATAAACATATTTGGAGAAATAATTGCATTCAGAATCCTCTGTGTGGGAGATACCTGTGAGCTGGCTTCCTTTTGCTCTGAGGATCCGTGGTATCTGGTTGTCTCGGTTTTCTTCCAGCTCTTCTCTCCACACTGAAGAACTGGAACAGGATTCAGGACAGTTACATGTTTTGTCTCCTGAGGAGATATCCAGAATGGTAGAAACAGGAGCATTGCAGATAAAGACTTGATTTGTGTCTGTTAACTTTGGGTAGGTGCAACTTTCATGGCCTTGTTGCAGTGTCTCATTTTCACAAACATCAGGTTAGATTTTCCGGAGAAATATTGATGTGTTAGGATGTAAGCGTAGCATGTGAGCTGCATTTCTGTCATCTTCTGTAAATCAGTAAATGGAACTGTGAATTATGAAAATATTTGAAATTTCAAAATTCCCACTGTGCATTGGGGAAAAAAAATAAAAAAGCTTCTTGAATGGTTCTTATTTATACTTGTAAAACCATAGACAGTACCCTAGCCACTGTGGTAAGTCTCTGATCTACTCATCTGCTGAAGATATTCTGCTCTATTAAAAGTAATTATTTATTGGCCAACAGAAAAGAGGGTATTACAGCCCTGGAGCTATAGCATTCCCTGAGCATATTGAAGATTAGCATGGAAATCTGTGCCCAGTCTTTTTCTGTTTACCAGTTGAGTTCCATAGTTGTGTGATGGATGCCAGGAGGGAGCAGAGTGGTTGAGTGCTGCTGTGTTCTTGCGAAGTTGCTGCTTCCAGCTGCACCTCTAGTTAATGAGAAATGGGCCTGTGGCTTGAAGAGGCACGAGTGAATATGATTTAAAAAACTGCTTGAGAAATTGTGACAAACTTACAGACACCGTGTGAAATGACTGTGATCCAGGCTGCTTGGCACTTAGAGGGAGATGAGCCAATTCTCGGTGTAAAAACTTGTTAGGACTTTACAGCTGAAATTAGATTTGATAGAAAACTATACCTAGGTCTTATCCTACCACCTGGCACAAGGCTAGAAATACTGTTATCTATATTGCCTTTCTGTTGAGAAGTAAAAGAAAAGGGCCCAGGGTATATTTCTGTTCCCAATTTGGACAGGCAAAGCAAAACATCCTATATCTGGATGTTTTTGGAAAATGGCCAAATGCAAAATGTGAAAGTGATACAAGAAACAGAAGAAAGAGCTGATGAAACCACATGATCTTAATCATTACCAAGTCACACAGGTCGGTCTGAATCAGGAAATTCAGATAACTCTGATCAGATACATTACTTTCTTTTGGTTGCTACGGTGTTCCTGACCACACTCACTGGTGCTCCAGAAGTGTGCTCGAATTTGTTTGCTCTGTGTGATGCTCTAGAAAAATTAATAACAGATAATGGTACTCGGTTTGCAAGCCCTCATTGCAACAGTCCTTTTTGACAAACCAGTCAAAGCCCATGATGTCAAGTGCAGCCTACAGTATACGTAATTGAATAAGTCAACAGAGAAGACAGCATATATATCACAGAACCAGATAGAAAGGAGAGAAAACCCTGTAGATTCCAGGGATCTGTATTCGGTATTTTGGAATATATATAGTGCTATTTCCTTGCAATGCACTGGCATGGTCCTCATGTTGGAGATGCGTGGTGCAAGAACAGAAGGGTAGCGTCAATGCCTAACTAGTTCTGTTGCTCAAAACCACACACAGCTATTCCAGGCTAAGCTGGCACTCCATGGTTAGTACAAGGAGAACGTGAAGGTTTCTGCTGGTGAGATGGGAGCAATTGCTCAATGTTTGCACGGGAATTGTGACAGTTTGCTGAACCCTTGTTCTGGATGGGGACCATCTAATTCTAAAT
The DNA here is from genome assembly GCF_000705375.1 of Tinamus guttatus. The sequence goes on along the minus strand of NW_010589272.1, from coordinate 176,865 downwards.
TTGAATTACATAGGAGCTGCTTTATGGGTCAGATCAAATGGCTGGTGCCTCGTTTCCAGCAGTGGTCATAAGCAGCTGCTTAGAAAGCGTGTAAGAACAGGATAAGCTTATCTGATTCCTTCCTAATGTGGTGCTTAGTATTTACAATGTACTTAGTAACCCTAAATGGATTTCTCTTCAGTGGAGGTTGTTTATCTTTGAAGACATGTAAATTTTTAGTACCTGCAATATTCTTTGACAAAGAGCTTCGTGGCTCAACAACTCCCTGTGCGAGAGGGATCTTCTTTGCTTTGAACTCGATTCCTGCTAGCTTATTTTCTGATACCTCATAGTTTTGTATTTGAAGAGAACATGAACATTTCATCTCTATGCACTTTTGTCTTTGCCATCATGGCTTTATGAGTTGGCTTATTTCACTCCTCCCCTTGTTGTCCCTTTTTCTGGATTGAAAAGCACTAGTTTGCTTGGTTGCTTCTCATATGCAAAGACGTTCTGTGACTTTGATCAGAGAAGAAATGTCATGAACCTTGTCCACTTTGAATTAGAACTGGAAACGAAAAAGAATGAGGCAGAAGATCTGAATCAGCAGGCGGAGAGTGGGGTAAAGAAGCTGTTCACACTTTGAATGTGAGTTTTAATTAAGAGCGGCACTAAAGATTGCAGAGAAGTCATGTAAAATGCTGGTTTGCAAAATGTTTTTAAAACCAGACCTTCTAACTGGTTTCTAAGGTCACCACAGGACTTGTCCTACATCTGGAAATATTCAGCACCTCCTCCTATGCCACCTCCAGTTATAGGAAGGTGAACAAAGAGCTTCACCTGCTGTTAGCAGGATGCACAGGAGCACCCTCCGTGCTGCATTCGAGCAGTAGCTCAGGTCACTGAGCTGCTTTGAGAGGGATCTCAGCAACTACAAACAATGATGTTTTGGAACCATATAAATATGTGTGTGTATTTGGGCCCAGCTGTGTAATGAGGAAGGTAGATATAACAGACTACTAATTTGACTTAACTGGGAGCAGGGAAGGAATTATAAATATCACTGTAGAAATAATTTAGCTCCCTTTAAATAGTATTCGGTTTATAAAAGTTGAGCCTGTGGTAGTTAGAAATTTTGAAAAAGCTTCTAATGAAAAATTACAACCAGACACTGGGATTATTTCTATTTCTTAACAGTGTTATGTTTCCCAAAGTGGTGAGATGATAATCGAGGAAGCTATTATACTGCAAATGCAAATTTGCACGCAAGCAAGTAATATATTTTGACATACAGGTTAAAAGGAAAACAGTGCGAGTTTCACATAGTACTGGTGGGTTAATTATGTTTGTTTATTTTCAGAAGCAACTTCATTACGAAATTGCACATTTTGCAATAGTAATCTTTGCTTGTAGTTCGATAGCTTGCATTCTGAGTGTGCCACGCTGGTAAGAAAAATGATCCTCAAAGAAATAGCCCAGGAAGAATTTGTAGAGCCTGGGAATGCATGTAAGTAACAAGGCTCTGCCATTCCAGGGTTGGGTCCAGCTGAGAAGGGTTGAACAACGGGTAGAAGGAGGCCGTGAATCTTGATAGGGACTCTTTTTTTTTTTACATATTTATTTTTTCTTTTGGCCTATACGAGGAGATACACTAAGGAAAAGGCTTAAACATTCTCTTCTATAGATTGTATATAACTGGTTCATAGAAGGACTCAGGAAAAGCATCCAGTTGCATGGATATTTGTAGATGCTTCAGGCAATACCTACCAAAAATACCCCACACAAGTTACAGAAATAAAGGTTTGAATTAAGAAAACTGGAAAAAAAAATCATCACAGAAATATTCTGAGTGTATTGCTGCTGCTTTTCCAAGATACCCTGTGTTGAAAGCAGAGATAGTCCTCTAGGTTCTGCGTAGATGGGATTCATAGTGACACTGCTGCACTCTCAGGTTTGCTCTGGTTATAGCACATAATGTAGCACTCACTTGTACAGCGTGTGGATGTAGAGCCCAGAGCTGTGGAGGTCTCGCGCTACTAAGGCTTTATTTGTTTACTGTAGCACATCCCACATTACATGAAGAAGTGTTCTGGAAGGAGTAGATAGCTGTCAAAGCAAACTTATAAAGTAAATCTTATTATGCAGCGTCCTTGCTTTTCGTATTAGATTTGTTTACGTAAATCTGTAAGATTCTGTGACATAGAGTGGTCCTTAGCTGAGTCATTTGTGCAAGTGCTGGATGAGGTTCTGGAGCAGCACACAGGTGCATGGGGAAGTGAAGGAATTTGGCACATAGAACTCACTTCACTGATTTACTTCACTGTTTTCAAGCAGAAATCAAACTAATTATATGTAATGAGAAGTCCTCAAACCATGCACTCATCTTTTAATGGTCTGCATCATTCCAGTAAATATTTTTGCTTCCAGAAAGAACAATCATACTTCCATCTGATATGCATATGCCCAAAATAATCATCTTCTGGAAGGAGTCTATAAATTCATGTTTGTGCACAGCTGAAAATATCCCAACTTAATATTCACCACTGTGCATTAATCTGAATTGTTTAAAATCCTGTCTTGTGGGCTGAACATGTCACCTGGATTCAGTCTGATTCTCTTACCCAGTGTGTTCCTGGGTATCATACCTCTTTGTTTGCATAGATAAAAGTATGGAAGGGAGACAAAATGTGGCTAATGTCCATAAAGAGCTAACTATGCTCTGGGCTTAATTACTTAGTGCTACAGCTTTTGAAGTGGCTCTCGTGTCTGTTGTTGGCTTTGTATCAAATGGCAACGGAGTGTTGGATGGAATATGCTCTCATAAATTTTTAATTGACGTATTTTTGGGTGATCTGCCATAATGAATTTATACGTATAACCTTAATCATATATTTAGAGGGCCAGTTCTGTCACCACAGAAAGCCAGTGCAGGGGCGTTGCCATCACTTTCAATGAGTTTATGCCTGTGGGCTAAACTCTGCCTTCATTTCCATGTATACAATCTCTTTAAAGTCCGTATAGTTTTATGCATGCAAATGAAGATAGATTTTGTTGCTGTAAAATTAATGTTAATCCTTTATTTGCCATAACCTGTTATTTGGGAATGTGGGTTTCTGCCGGGAAAAAATCAACTCTGGAGAACACATGTGAATTTGCAAGTATTTTTCTCTCTCTGCCTTTCAAACCAAGCTCTTCTGGTGCTACACGTGACAAGTTGTGTTAGCTACTTCTTAGTGCTGGCAGGTCTTCTGATGCTATTATATAAGGGGTTTTTCAATTTGTTCATGATTTTGGAAAGTCAAAGCAAATGTCGACTGGACCCCAGCAATCTTTCCTCTAAATCAGAGTGCATTGTTGAAGCCAAGAAAACCTTCATGTAGAAGGGTCTCGCATCAGATAATTTTGGTTCTCTCTGGTTTGATTCCAGCTGTGACTACCACCGTTGTTGTGCAAAGTCAACATATCATCCAAATGACGGCTCAATTTCAGTCAGTCTGCAAAAAAAAAAAAAATCAATTTGCTCTTTAGGTTCAGGCTTAGTTTGGGATTTAGGTTTTGCGTTAGAGAAAGCATTAGTTTTGACAAGAAAACTTGGTTTCAATTTGTGAGTGTTTTATGTTTGTGAGCTTTATATTTTATATATTGTAGTCAGCTATCTGCAGACTGTTATTGTGGCATTGATAAATATCATGTCTATTAATATTACTAGATAAAGCAGTATTGTCTCAGAGCTTTTTAAGGAAGGAGTGGGTAGCCTTGGATTATCCTTCTTTTCCAATAAAAGATATTACTCTTCTGAAGATTTTGTATCACTATCTTGAATCAGAAAGCCATAATGTCTACAAATATATGTTTTGGCTATGTAGAAATGGCTAGAACTATAGCTTAATGAGGCATTTTACATTTCTCGAATGCAAAGGCCTTTATAGGATTAATTGTTCAACTTTGGAGAGATTTATAACTTTATGAGCAGATACACGTTATACTTCTCACTGAATTTAGGGCATGTGTGAGGATAGAAACCTTGCATATTAGTGGGTGCTAGATCATTAGTGATATTTTCAGAGTGACTTTTGCATTGGGTAAGTCACTCCTAGATCACTTATAAATTGCTTAGATTTTTGTCTATACAATGAGGAACTTTCCAAGTAGGCATTTGTATCACTTGCAGTGTGATTGCAGACCTCTGAAAGGTAACTGGGTGCGGACTCACATGAGGTTTACATGTCCTTGCTGCTGCAAGTCACTGAGATACAAGGAGATGCTAAACTGTGCTTGAAAAACCTTGAGGTTGTGAAAAACATCTTCAGTTTGGATATATATTTTAGTAGTGCAATTAAAAGACATCTAGAACCTCTTTCTCCACTTTTTTCTTTGATATCTCCTTCAGCTTGAAATAAGTAGAACTTGCACTTTCGTGCTGGTGCCTACTATTTACATATACATATATGTATATATTTATATATGTATATATTTTTAGGGAGGTTAAGTAAATGCATCTAGAGCTACAAAAGGCTTTGGGGGAGTTCCCTTACATTTATGTGATTAAAATAACATTGAGTTTAAATGCAGCTGAAAATAACTCTTAATTATCCAACTATTAAATCAGTTTCCATTAGATAGATGCAAGAAGTTAGTGTTTTTTAATGTTTAGGAAATTAGTGTGGATGCTGTTCTTGGAATGAAATCCTCTTTTGTTTTTTTTTTTTGCTTCTTAAAAATAAGCATTTAAGTGGAGATGACAACAAGCTTTTCCTTGAATTGGAAATCTAAAGAGTGCACTGGTGAGATGCGATGTGGCACTGTGTCCTCAGTCTGTTTCTGCCCCCACAGTTTTGGAGCTTGCAAATGTTCTGATTTTTTTCCCCTTCCTAAAGGCTGCTCCCCTTTGTTGAGGATGTGATTTCTCCTCCACAGCAGATGAACTCGGACTTACACTGCGGACTTGGTACTCGGCAGCCTCCCACCCCGCTCTGGGGGAGGCGCTGCAGGAGGCGGGCAGCAGGCCCGGCAGCGCCTCGGCCCAGCTCCCCACGTGCGCCACAGCCGCCCTGGGCAGTAACTGACCTGGCAGTTAGGTGGGCCGGGCTTGGGGCAGGGATTCACCACACTCTGTTTTATGAAACGGTTTCCCCTTAGGCAGTTCAGTTATAACATTCCAGGATGTAGAAAAAGGGCAAACAGTTCCCTGACTAAAGGACCTTTCTTGTTTTTTCAGGGAGAGTGGCCATCTTGTGCAGTTTCTTCTGAGTCTCCTTCTCAGGGTGTGTGGAAGTAGTCCTGTTTAGAGGGGGGGGAGCTATTTGGATCAGTCCTGAGGCCTCCAGGTAATTGTGGGAAAAACCCCTCTGAGCCCTTGTGGAGACATTGGCTCCAAATGTCCCAGAAAGAAAAGAGCCTTAGATTGCCCTTGCTCCTTCTCAAGCAAGTAGGGTAGTAACCCTAGGGTGGATGACTCCCCATCAAATGTTCTAAATTCTGCACTCTCTTGGGCCATGACAGCCTCTCAACATTTGGGTCTCTGCTTCCTACTAAAGGAGTCCAAGCTGAGGGTGAATCAGAACGCTGAGGGAGCGCTAGGGGTGCCAGCCCATGCCCACGTTGATCAGGAATGTCCTTGCTTGGAGAGGTTTAGTTATCTCCAAGTCATTTGAAGTAGTGGCCCCTCCAGTGACTTGGGAAATGGCAGCACCCTAAAGATACTCCCTCTCTTGTGAGGGATAATCTTGGGGCAGTTGTGTCACAGGAAGCAACCTAGACTGCAGATGCAGTGGACAGTGATCACGTATGTTCATGCAGCTTCTTTTTGGTCTCTTGGAGTCCTAGCAAACACATCCAAGCACCTGACTCTGCCTCTTGAGTTAACTGTGTGAAAGCTCTAGATAGCCGAAATTTGAAGCAACAGTTTGAAAAAGAAATGACCCAATGTTCTCTCTAGCTGCTGTAGGGAGAGCGCTGAACATGAATTCACGTTGCGCCTTGTAAAATAAATTGGAAAGGGAATAGTTCATTATTGCACATCATTTGTTCTTAATAACTCCATATGAAATTAATAAACCTTAAAACCCCAGGTTTTAGAAGTTGTTCAAGATAAGAGTCAAATGATAGGAAAGTGCAATAGGAAGGGTGAAGCGTTAGGGCTTCAATGCCTTGTGTTTAACAAATGATCTAAGAAGCGGTTCATAGCGGTTCTTTCAGTGGTCTCATCTCCTTAGCTGCACATTAAGTTGCAGCACTATTAGTTAATTACATTGGAAGAAAAAAATAAGGCTTCATCTTCCTTTCTGCTTGCCCTCCAAGGAGGGGCTCCTTTGTGTGAGAATGGACAGCAGAAGAACTCGGTCCCTGAGGAGACACAAAGGTAATAGTAGAAGCGTCGTCCCCCTCTTATTCTAGAAGATGAATTGCATCTTCAAAATAGACAGCTGTGTAATTAACTCCTTATTGATAGCGCTGTTCACCTTGTGTTCTCTGAGCTGTGCTTTCTGGCCGCTTTGCGAACTCAGGATGCTAATTTTGCTTTGATTGCCTCTATGAGATTTTCTCCAGAAGCTCCTGCAAAAGGAAGCGTACCCTTGCAAGGAACTCGGGAGGGGCGAAGCCCCGCTGTGCTCACTGAAGTGCAGGCTTTCTCTGAGCGTGTCAAGCCTCTGCATTAGGGGAGTTTGCATGCAGTGATACTGAGTGCTGTGGCTGTCAACAGAAATGCGAAGGCTGGTGTTGCTTCTGCCGCAGGGTGCTCTAACAAGCAGCCCCACATTGACTCACGCTTCTGTTTATAAAAAGATTTTGTTCCAAACATTCCCCTTTAGTGAAAGGTCTGAATGCCAAACAGTCAGATGGGGAGGGTGGGAAAGGAGAACATTGTTAAAGATATTTACTTTGCAGGAAGTAAATCTCTGAAGGAAATCTAATGCCAGAAAGTCTAAGTACATTTCAAAGTGTACTAAACTAAAAAATTGCTTAAAGGAGGCAAGGCTCTTAAACTTTGTCTTCTTATTTAGAAATGCTGTTGGCAGTGAATAGGGTCGCCCCCTTTGTGGAGGCTGGTGAATCATCTCTAATGAAAGACTTACCCATTTCTTTTTTGAACTATTTACAAGCTCATCATGAGATTATTTGCTGTTCAGAAATCTCCCTGCGTCTCCATACAATGAGGTTGGTGCACGAATAGCTGTCAGAGAGCTGGCGCTGCTCCATGTTGGGGCTCCCAGCACAGGCCTGTGTTGGCCAGTTGCCTGGGTAACCTGCCTTATATCTGTTTCTTGTAGTGGGTGATTCCTGCTACTACTCAACAGACTGTGAATTCTGAATAATTCAGTCAAATATGAAATCCCAACTGCTTTTTTTTTTTTCTGGCTTTTGATATCTTTGAGACTGAAAGAAATGCCCAAATATTCATATCTTTTTTTCTGCCAGGTCTGTATAAGAAAGAAACTACAGAATCGTAGAGATTCTGTGCTTTGAGACACTTGTTTGGAATTTGAACCATTCTTTCACTAGTTCTTAGGATTAAGTCATAATAAAAGGTTTTAAAAAAGTTTTTATTGTTTATAATTATCTTGTTACAAAACAATTACAACTGTGTGAGAGATTTAATCTCTAGATCAGTAATTTTAAAGCTAAAATATCAAAGCTCCCCTCATTCTCTAAAGTAAAAGGAATTAATATTTGCATATTTTTGAAAATGTTGCACACATCTGAATAAAGAACTGCACATTTAAATATTCTTGGAAATAATCCAGTAGAAGGAATTTAAAGATGTTCCTTTAAGGATATTTCTTTGGCTCTGCTCTTGCAAGTACTTACATGCATCAGTAATTTCATTGTCTTTATTGGAACTAATTTTATTTATTTATTCAAAAAATTATTGTTCCCGCTGCTGCAGTGTGTCAGCTTGGGGCTCTAGTCCCATCCCATTAACGGTTCCTGGGAAATATTCCTGCTCACTGGATAGGGTTATAGACAAGCAGCTGCCCAGTACCTCCTCCTTCCCCCTTGTGACAGAGTGCAAGTGAATTGGCTTTTGATGTTCTCAGTGTTTTCAGGACTCATCCCCAAAATGCCTTTATAAGGCTGTTACCGAGAACAGATGAGTTCTCGTGTTATACATCATGCTGAAAATTGCCAGGTGAACACAAATATCAGTGCTTAAGCTATACGGTCAGAGCACTGTGTGAAAGGGAATGGGATGAAAACCCTTTTCAAAGACTTGCACCAGATCTTTTTGAAGTACTGGTCCCAAGAGGGAAATTACCAACTGCAAAATGATATTAAGAGTGAGTTCAAAGGCTTAGAGACCAAGCAGATGATGAAATTGGGCTCAGCAGACCATTGTCCTGTCTCCGAAAAATTTCTAAATACGCTTGAATATTTATTCATAGGTAATCCAGTTTAGAATGCAGGACAGTGTCTGAACATGGAAAAAGGGGCGTCTCATTTAGCCTGGAGAACAAACTTGGGCTTTGTTGGGCCTTGATCAGTGATCTAACTCTTCTAAAACAGCAGCGTGTATCCTGGGCCAGAGAAATGACCCCAGTACCTTCATTCTGACAATGGCAAATTGCTGGTGCCTGGAGGGCTGTGTAGAATTAAAACTATAGGGAGGTGATATTTTCTAGTATACTGCTTTAGCCACCAGTGACTGGGGCACTTCGGATGCAGATGTCCCATGTGTTTGTGTTTCATAGTCCTTAATGGGTTTTTCCTCCAGGGATCCATCTATCTAATCATTTCTGAACTCATGCAAACAGTGTTTCATGAGAATGACTGTAAATTATCTTTCATGTACCTCAGCTAAACTGGAGATACTCAGATCATATCCCACACTGTCTTGTGCTCCTTACACAATATGCCAGTGTCTCTTAGCTTAAAAATCAGTTACAATCCTTTCATATTGCCCTGTGATATATGCTGATTTGGGTAACAAAAAAGCATTTTAGTGAAAGACTTTCAAGAACCACTAAATTAATATAATGTGGAAAGACACCCTTTCTACTTCTCAGCATCATCATGCAGCAGTCATTTCCCCAGGAAGCCACTGTAACCATGTTCTAATGTTAAAACTTCTGTCCTGTATTTTAGAGTTTGATTTACTCTCGATAGATCTGGATAGTGTTGTTCCTGATAATTTCAGTGAGAAATGGATCACATCAATTACTTAAGAACATCTGGACCTTTGCTAGCCGAGACCTCATGTTGAGCATTCAACAGTACTGTTCCCGTTGCTGTTGTGAATATCTACACTGAATCTCATAAATGGAGTCCTCAAGACTTTATTTTTTCCCTTATATAATCCTAAACATTTTTTTGAGGGTGAGAAGACAGCTAAAAAGAAAGGGAAACAGAGATGAGCTCTTGAAAGAGCATGCTGTGAAAGAGCTGACAACATTGTTGTATTTAGCATAGTTCTGGAGCTTCTTAGTGGTCACCTGTGCTTTTCTAATGTGTTTATATTTTCTAATGTATTTACGTTTCTTTACATTGTAGATTATGTGGTAAATAGGCGTAGAAGACTCTAAGCTGCCCAATAATCAGTCAGGTCAAAAGATTGAAAATGAGAACACGTGAGCCTGCATGCCCCCGTTTGTGCCCGTATTCACAACCCTATGTGTAATGATGAGCTGTTTACCTTCAGAAAAGGCTTTTACCTTCAGAAAAGGCTTTATATATCTGAGCAGCTATGCCTTCATTCAGTCATTCCAGCTGCCGTGGCACTTATCCTGTATATAGCATAGAATACCGAAGCTGCTGTAGTTTACCATACAGAGAGACACATAAGAGGCTTTTATGTCTCTGGCCTATAAAATGTGGCTCTATATAGTTAATATTTAAGCTCCTTATCAATATGCTTCAATGTGTGTAGACTTGAGAGAAGAGCTTTCCACAGCTTGCTGAACCTCGTAAGGCACCAGGCCTCCTGTGTGTGAGGGAGAAATCGTGTATTACTGAGTTGTGATCTGAAGATGGCAGCATTGGGCGAGTTATCGCATTTTCTTAGCGAAGTAGAGCTCTCCTAAAATGCAGATATTATAGTTGCATACGGCAAATTTATCATAAAATCAGTTTTTCATTTGAAGCGCTTTTCTGAAGAACGTTGCTTAACACTGCAAGTTAGCGGTAGGCAGATGTGTGCTTTGCCATCTGGCCATTTTGTATAGATTTTATTTAAATCAGTTATACTGAGAATGCAAGTCTTTACCAGTGCTAAAAATAGTTTCTCACCAGCAAGTATATGCTTATAAATATTATTATAATAGTAGTAATTCCTGCAGAGTTAGTAGAAAGATCTCTCCTTGTCCCCAGTTTATCCAACAAGGTGAACGGCCCACCTCTGGTCAGCAGAGATGGCTCTTGTGCTAGTGCAAGTTCTCTCCCTTCTGCTCTCCTTTCCTGTTTGTGCCCGTCTTCAGAGGAGGGGAGGGCATTTTTCTTGCTTCCCTCCACTGACTTTGTAAATGGTGAAGGGATACTGTCCTGGGAACAGCATGGCATTGGTGGATGCTCCTCAATATGAGGGACATCTCGAGAAGAGGTGTCCTACCTGTTATGGCCACTCTTACGGGTCTTCTGTAATAGGCAAACACCAGACTCCCCACTTTGGTAGTTTGCTTGTTTTGAGAATGAAAATGACTGTGATCACCGAATTTTGTGAGGAGCCCAGTCCTATTGTATGACTATTAATTCCTTTGTGTTCAGAGCGTATCTACACACAGGTTCCTTCTTCTAGGAGTGCTGAGAGGGAAGGGCTAGTTCAAAGTGCCTAGAAGGATTTAGGCATAAAGGTGAGCTAGTGTTTGTTGTCAGTGGGGACTGGGACAGAAACAAGGCCATAGGTGCCTTAAAGTTTTTTTTTCTGGCAAAGTATTTAGGCAGGGAAGCTAAGTTTTTACTCTTCTTAGTGTCTCAGCTTCACTCAAGTCATATGTTTGATTTCTTTCTCTTTCGTGCATCTGTCTAAAGTTCCTGAGATATCTTTTTGGGAAACAGTTCTCTTGGTTTTCTTCTAATTGGTGACATCAGTTGCTTGTACGTCATTATTTGAGATTATTCCAACTTGATTTATGCAACTCGGTAGTAAAGTCAGAGCTAGAACTTCAGTTACTTATTTGACAATCCTGCGCTTTCGCCTCCTCCTGTGGATATCTGTGATTTCACTTCCTGTAGTGGAACCTGACTCAAAACCCGTGAAGTCACTGGATTTCAGCAGGTTTGGATCAGAGCCAAGGTTAATGTTCTCATTATTCTGTGTTACATATTTCTATATAGTGCCACGCTGCATAAGTCAGTGGCCCTACAGAAAGTTTTATACTGGAAAGAAAAAATGCTGTTACATGTTAAAAGAACTGTTAATTTCCATGGAGTTATATCCTGTGGCACAACTACTGAATTTGTCAGATAATCTAATAAATATAAATGTATGCGATATTTTTGTAGAAGTCAGAAATCAGCTTCCTAAGAGCATTATGTGTAGAAATAGTTACCAGCATAATCTGATCTGTTTGATCTAACGAAAACAACCTTGCTGTGTCATAACAAGAGCTGAATAACGTAGGCACAGGAGTGATTGTCGTCTTTGCTTTTGCATTTGAGGACTACTGGAATAACCATCCTCCTCGAGGGCTCCCTAGGTAGATACAGCAAAGTTTGATGCAGGGCTGGTATGCTGGCCTTGCACATGTCAAACTCGAAGCAACATCAACATCTGAGTTCTCTGAACTGAGTCGCAGAGATCCTCAGAGGTTCTAGAGAGGTGGACAAAGACTGTGTAGGATTTTCTTTTCAGGCACATCATCTCTCTCAGAAGGTTTCTAAAACCTGCACCATCTGCATGTTGGACACCTAAATGCCCTCGCTTGTCTGTTCTTCAGTGGCTGTTCTGTACAGTGTGTGGGTGCCAAGCAAAAAGCAGACTTTCGCTTTTTTTTTTTTTTTGTACAAAGCTCTTTTATTGAAGGAAATGGCATGTAAAATACTTGCTGGTAATAATGTCCTTCATCTGAAGTTACTTAAAAATTGTGAAGTTCTGAAACAGGGCAATGAAATGACTACGTCTTTGTTGAAGTGCTTGCTTGCAACTGCAGTGTAGGTAACTATGTATCTGTGTTTTACAGTGCTATTTTTTTACTATTGAATTTGGCCTTTGCAAGCAAGAAGGACAGCTACGTGCTTATGGGGCTGGACTTTTGTCTTCTATTGGAGAACTAAAGGTATGTGGGGTGTTTTTCCCTTTAAGCAGAAAGAAAATATTTTTAATTGGATCAAAATAATAGTTACATGTAAATGCTTTGGTTTTTGGATAACTGTTAAAGTTCTTAAGATAAAATCCTTACTTTTGAAATATGATATTGATCTGAAAACTTTGGAAAATCAGCTGGCACTTGAAGCATGAAATGGATTTGTAAGGACTGAAATACCACAACAGCTCTGAATTACTAAATTTATATCTGTTTGAATTTTAGAAAGTAAGTACAGTGTAAGTCACTTGCCTTTCTTGTGCACGGAGTATTCTTAATACTAGAACTCATAGATTCTGATAAGTGAGGTGCTCTTGATCTCCTGGATTCTGGATACTTTGCTTAGAAGAAACATTTCTTCTCAATACCTGGAATTATTTTTTTGTGGATAATCCAGTGTAATTCAGTGGATTAATTACAGAGCAGCATTTATCAAGACCCTGATTCTGTAAATTAATCATATTTAAAAGTCAGACATGCATCTAAGCTCATGCTAAACTTAATGTTTATGCCTAAATGACAGTACACGGAGCTTTATTCTTAAAATGGCTGAAATACATTGCATCAGTAATTGTAGTGGATCATTCTGTGCCTCTTTTCTGCCTGAAGAATGTAAGGAACTAGCAAAGATATTTCACCACAAGTGCAATATTTTGAGAACTAATGCATCTCTGGCAAGATGGGAAGGAAAGAGAAGGAGATGAAGGAATACTACGCTTGTTCTGGGACTCAAATGAGCTCTTGGTGGCTTTTCATTTAAACATTTGGGTTCAGAAAGCATATATAGAATAGTATTTACAAACAGTTTTGCAATAGATCTGCTGCATATCCGTGTTTAACCAGCTCCACTTGGCACTTTATCAGCATTATCTCAGGCTCCTTTTGTTGTTTGTTTCACCTTTAATTGAGAACATTCAGGCTGATGCTCATTAGTCAAATTGCTATGCTTTTATTACTAAGGTTGCAGAAGGAAATTAACAGAAGTCGTGGAGAAAAGGTCACAGAAAAGGACTTTCACAGATACTGTTTTCTTTGATTACATTACAGTTTTTCTCAGTTGAGTACATGTCTCAGCCACAGAAGCATTTTACTTTAATAACCTGGTGATACTTTGTCCCTCAAGTGGTTAAACACAATGACATGAACATTTCACTTGTTTTCCTCTGTCCCAACAACATTTAATGCCGAGCCCCAAAGTTAAGGTTCTTCAGGGACCCGGACCTTTCTTTTGAACTAACAGTTGAGGTAGTTAAGCAATGACCCTGAAAATGCCTATAATATCATTTACAAAACGTAAAGGCATGAAAGCAAGGAAGCAAATGCTCAAGAATATAATAGATCTTATACCATCCACATCATAAACAAACACATTATTCTTATCAAGTATGCATATTTTCTTCCCACACAGCAATCTTAGCTGTGATTTGAGGTGTGATTTCTTAACTCAGCAATAATCTTGGAGTACAAAAACAAAGGATAATCCTTTGCAAAAACAACAATAAAAATTATATAATGTGCACATTCATGTGCTATACTGATCTGCTTCAAAGGTAAGAACGTATACCATAAATCATTAATATTATATACTTCTATTACACTACATATATATTTCATAGATGTTAAGCCAGAAGGGACTATTAGGTGATCAGGTTTCACCTCTTGTGTATCAGAGACTATTAAATTTCCCCTAGACCTTGTGTATACTGAGCACAAGGGCTTAAGTTAGACTAAAACATCTGAGTTCTTGAGAGATTAAGCACTTGGGTGCTGCAGGCACAGAACAGCACCACAGCACAAGTACGTGTGCTCTCTGTGCAGGAATCGATTAGGTGAAAAAGGCCGCTGGTCTTTGTGGGAGCTCTGTGCTCCAGAGTAGACAAGAAGATAAGGAAACTGCCCTGCCGAAATTACTGAAGTTCCTGCTAGTCTGACCAGGTCGAAGCTCTTTCTAGACCCACAGATCTGGCAGGCAGGCTGCTTGGTGGAAACAAGGTGCATCAGCTGGGTGCCCCTGGGTGCCTCGTAACCCTGGTGCACGGGGTCTCCTGTCTTGTGTCTAGGCATTGCCAGTCTCTCATGTTTTACAGGAGAGCAACCTCTCTTACCTCTGTCCTTATCTCTTAGCACTCATTGCGAAGGAAAATTTCTTCCTTGACCTGCAGGTGTCTGAAAGATAATGCTAATGTAGTTGAGATCCTGATGATATCAATAATGTGATTGTAACAGAGATGCTAATGGAAGCAGCAATTGCTCTGAACATTATGAGAACAATATCAGCTATTTCTGTGATGAATGAGGATGAACAGGAGACTCAGACTGCATGACCATGAAGTCTGACCCTCATATATACCGCCCCTGTAATTCTCATAGGAGAGAGAGGAAAGAAGTCCTTTAAGGAATAAGCACTGCCAGTCTTAAGACAACAGTCATGGTGGGCCCACAGTCTTCTCTGTGAAACCTTTAAAATATTTATTTATCCTTTACACTAGAAAGATAGATCTTGTTTCAATCTCGATTATTTTTCTGCCTTGACTGTACAGAAATTTGATATTACTGTGCTTTTGTCAGCAAGAAGAAAAGCCCTTTCTCCATATGCCCTCCCCTTTCCATATGCCTGCCCTTTCCGACATCACAGTATTCACAGGAAACAAAACAGTGGCCAATTTTACATATAACCCCTAGGAATAATGACTGCTTTTTTTTTTTTTTTTCTCTCAGGGTGGAAGTAGCCAGCAGTAGCTGGGCCTTGCTAGATGGGGGAATGGCTTGTTCAGTCATCGCTCTTTCTACGTTACACTACTTCATTCTGCAAATGTGGCCAACAGCTTTAGCAACAGAGAAATAAAAGCAAGGGAAACAAAGGCAGTAGCCTGCAAAGATTTTCCTTGAAGTGTTTTTTTCCCTGCTCAGTATTTAGAGTTAGAATTTCAGGTACTGAAAGATATGAATCTTGATGTGCGTGCTGTGGAAGCATCCAACGGCAAATGCAGAAAGCCCAACAAAATAAGGAGAAGGAAAAGATTAAAAATTAAGCCTGGAGGAAAGAAATAGGGTAGTAAGTAGTTACAAAATGTTCTCCCTAATATAGTCAGGTTAACTTTAGCTAGCACTATTACATAGTATATATTTGGAGCTTAGAGATAAGGCAGAAATAACGTAGCTTTCAGTTATTTAAACTATTTCTAAAAGGCAGTCCAAAAGTCTTTGGAAACTTTAATCCATTTACTTTATATGATGCACTCTTGAACCCTTCACTATAAAGGAGGCTTCCTGTCACCCTCAGGTGGCTGTAGATCAAATCATATGTCCTTGTTATACGCTTCTATATTTAGCAGAGGCAGACTTCAAAATTTTCTGTATTCCTTTTTAAGTCAAATGCAATATCCAGACACGTCTTGTTTTAATGTTATTTTATATTAAGAATAAGCAAGATTAGCCTATCCCTCTGAATCCACTGCTTTATCTTTTTGGTTATAAAATTACAAATGTTGGTTTTGTTTTCTGAAGAGGTTGAAGATGATGGAGAAAACAAATCCAGCTCATTTTGCTGCTTCTTTTAAGTGGAGAGTCTCTTTCTATTTATCTAAGCAACATATAAAATTACATGGATAACGGAACAAAATTTCTGGTGCATCAGCTGATAAATTTGGAAATGTCCTATGGTACAGATAAGCAGAAAGCCATTTAAGGGCATGTTTTTCAAGATTCAAATTCCTTTACAGAATAGCAAGGCAATAAAATCACTACTGGCATACAGGCAACTTCCTACCTGCCCACTTCTTATTCTGCCCCCTTGTACACCCCAGAGACTTTAGCATTTCTAACTCATCTTTGGTTTTCCCACTGCTAGGTGAAAATTTTGTTTTTTTAAATTTACTTTGTTCTTTATGGTGAAACTGAAGAGCTCTGAGTTGCGTTATTTTGATATGATATTTATCCTCCAAGGAGAAATTACAGGACAAACCTTTTTTCATGTGTCCGTGACAGTTGTCACTTAGGAAATGATTCATAGTCACTCAGTTTAAATATCTGGTGCAATTTGTGATGCCCTGATACATCTGAGCAGCTCTCCAGCTGCATCCCAGGATGGCATAGGCCTCCTTGGTGTACTGTGCTCTATCTTCCACCTCTGTACAGATGCCTCAGACATCTTAGGCACTAGACACCTGTGGTTAGGTACATGAATCACCTCCTGTGCTCTGATCTAGTTGGACTAGAGATGTTTCACTAGTCTTATGCTTATTCACAGTATGGGAATTTGCCTTTTTCTTGAGCTTCCCCACTGCCTAACATGGTTGCTTTTCTTGGGAACCAGTGAAGATCAGTTTGGAAGTTTCATGCCAAACTCTGGTTTCTTGAACTCTCTTAGCATAAGTGTCCTTGAGTAAAGCTTATTATCTGAAGTCCACAAGGTGGTGAGATGCTCTGTTTGAGAGCTGTGATCTGCATGAGCATTAGCCTTAACATCTCGTGAAGCTGGGTAGGTCAAGTTTAGGTGGGAGAAATCCATGTGTAGGTGTTTACACCTGTTCAGCGAACATACATATCTAAAGAAAACACAAATTAATTGCATTCATTAAAAAATACCAATCTAAGTTTAACAGCTTTTGGACTTTTATTTGGAATGCTTTGCTTTAACAACCACCCTACAGTGCTAACATTTCGTAGCACTCTCATGTTTCTGAAAAACTCTCGTTATGCTTTGAGTCACTGTCCTGACTGTCCTAGTGCATGCATGAGTGTCCATGGTGTCTCTGAGCGTTTGACCAGAGCCTCGAGGCTGAGCTCTGGCATTGCCAAGTAGTGCACAGATGCCAGGCCGCAGAATTTCAAACCTGCATCTTGCAAAGATGCTTAGCTTTGCAGTGGTTACCATTGTAATGCCTCATTGATCTAAGTCCCAAAGCCATATCCAGGAAGGGATACAGGCCTCTCAGATGGGAGTTCAGCAGAATTTAGACACTGCATTCCCCAACTGTGATGCAAAGAGTAGCTGCTTGGGTGCCACCTAACTCTCAAGGCCTGCTTGCTCCTGCCTGACATCTGCACGTCCCTTTCTTGGCAGAGATGCTCTGAGGCAGCACCTCTGCTCAGGTGTGAACTAACCTGGAAAGCTGAGAGAAATAATCAGAAGCACCTTCTCAGAGCATGCCCAGGATAACATAACACTTATTTTTTTGCTACCCTTAAACTCTCCCCTTTTATGAATGGGCTCTCAGGGTTTACAGCATTTGTTCAGGATACAGGAGCCACAGATTAAATCCTCTTCTCAGCTCTCTAGCCTTTAGTCCCTTCCTTTTGTCCAAGGAGTGGGCCTGATCCAGCAGAGGTCATTTTTGAGTGGAAGAGAAGAGGAGAACAACCTCACCCTTGCTTTTGAATTTTTCACGATGCAGAAGAAGGATTCATGAGCCATACTTAGTAAGATACTGATTCAGTTCCCTGAATCCATTTGGAGTTTCAGAACTTGGTGCTTTAGACACTTGAGGCGTCAGGCCCCACCTGAAAGTACAAAGTCACCTTAAAAGCAGATGTTGTTATCCATGGTTAACCTCCCAGGAAACCTATTATAATTCCCAGTCAAGGAAAACAAATTCTGTTCAATGGAAGGAGGTAAATGCCTAAATTTACAGGCACTCAAGCATATCAGGGGTCGGCAAGGAGATGGTGGCAACAAAGATAGAGACAGGGGCCAAATAAAGTGGGCCTGTTCTGCAGTCCATTTACAAGAGGATGGTGGTGAAGACAGGCTGTATTTTTTGAATGTTTTGCTTTTAAGCCTGTTTAACTGATGGCTGTCTAGAAACAGCAAACTTAGTGAAAAGGAACAGTTACATGTGCTGAAGGAAGTTAATTCTCCATCATTTTAAATTTCCATGTATTGATTTTTCATTTATTTGTTTTTGAAGAGGGACAAAGTGGGAAGAAGAGACTTTGATCCAATTTTATGTCTTGTTACTTGGAGGCTGCAGGTTGAGAGCTAGCAGGTTTCACATGGATTTGGTTTTGAACAACTCGAATAAAAGATGTGGCAAGTGCCTTGAGGTGCTGCTCTGCTCCAAAGGATGTCCAGGCAAAAAGAAAAAAAAGAGAAGAAAAAAAGAAACAGGCACCTTCATATCCCAGGGATCTGCTCCTTCCATGACATTTCTCTATGCTTTTTACCCACATCTTCGGTATGGATAGATATTAGGGGATGAAAGGATGTGGGCTTAAATAAGCTCTCTTTCCTTGTTTGCACTTCTGCCAGGGTACTGAGAATGAAAATGCTTGTACTCTAAAGGTTAAGGTAGATCCAAAAAAGTAATACAGGTAATACAAGACTCTGAGTGGAAAGGGGAAGCTAGAAGAAGATTTTCTTGTAAAATGTCTTAGTACTTACTTTTCAGCTTTGAGATGTGTCCTTTTTAGTGGCTTATGCCAGTCACATAAAGAGTAAGGCTAATCCAAAATCTCTTCTTTGCGTGGCGATACTTAATTCTTTATCTGCCTAACATCTGCTCTGTACATATCTGTGCCTGTTAGTTCTTTTTTTCCTTCCTGCATTATGCGGCACATCTATGTTCAGGTGTGTGTGGTAGAAGGGTGACGCGTTTTGTCAGCACACAGTCCGTAGGCATCACTTCATGGATTTTCACTCTTAAGAGCTTCACTCTTAAACATAGTGTCAGGAAAATAGCATTTGAATTTGACCTGAAACTGTGATGCAAGATTTTGTGAATGGTTTGATCATGCTCAGTTCCTCTACCAAGCTGATTATCAAGTCTGCCAGTTAAATGATATTTTGGTGATGTAAATATTTGTAGTTGTGTAGATCATTTTTCAGGAATGGTTATTTTATGACTTTTATTTTCAGATTAATATTTAGATCTAGGGACCTACATGGCAGGAACCTTTCTAATTTGCTCTTGATTTTTTAAAAATACTTATTTGGAGGAAAAATGACAGTGGCTGAAAAAAGATATCTTAGTTAACAAGTGACTTGTTGTATTCACACTGAATGATCACTGTGTGTTAAACAAATGAGGGTACCAACTAATGGCAAACATACAGCACAGTGAAATAAAATCTGTATATAACTGCACAGAGAGTAGAACATATCAAAATACGGTTTAAACCGTATTTTAGCTATATTTAGTTGTATCAAAGTACAGTTTAAAAGGTGTCACAATGTATTTTGCAGCATGCTCTCTCAGACAAAGCCAACGT
>NW_010589272.1:136836-157397 GCF_000705375.1 Tinamus guttatus | reverse complement strand
CAGGAAGCTTACTTTGTTTCAGAAAGTTTTGAAGAAGCCAAAGAAAAGATGAGGTGAATTATTTCCCTTGACTCCAAAATCTAAATTTCTATTCTTTAGTGGTAGAAAAAAAGTTGTTAATTTTCTCTCTTCTTTCAGGGACTTTGCCAAATCAATCAATCGTCCCTTTTCTGTGTATTTCAACCCGTATACCCAGAGCATCGAGATTCTGAAAGACACGAGGAGCATCGAGAACGTCGTCCAGGATCTCCGCAGCGATCTGAACACTGTGTGTGATGCTTTAAGCAAAATGTAGTACTATTTAGGAATTTGACACTTGCGGTACTGTGGCTTGCCATCTGCTGCTCTTTCTGTAGCCACTCTAGTAACATCGCACGGCATGGCTAACTTTTCCAATGCATCAATTTTCCCTTTGTAGCTTGGCCCGTGGCTTGTGTCGTTATGTAGCTCTGTCTGATTGGAATGTGCAGACAAACCAAGGCAATGCTGATTCATAAATGCAACATGGAATGTGGCAGCATATAACCAGCAACAACTCACCACAATATCATCTGCAAGTACACGATTAAAAACTTATCTGGCAATGGTTTTGTTTCCTTAAAAAGGTGATTTGCTTCAACATAATGCATAAGAAATGATGTTGCTGATTTCATTAAGAGTCTTAGTTTATTTCTTTGTAATCCCTTTCCTCCTATAAGAGTCCAGAAAAAAATATTTGCGAAATTTTCCATTTGCTGTGTAAGAGAATCAGTATTTTGTTCTACAGTGGCCAAGGCAATGTTTGGCCGTACACCTGTAGCAGAGCTGAGAGGCCCTTGTGACGGAGTAATACAATTTGTAAAGCAGTGCTAAGATCAGGCAGGCGTTCGTCGTTATTATCAGCATTAAAAGGTCTATGGAAATTATAGACTGAGAGACTCATGACTGACAAATATTCCAAGTGAATATTTGCAAATTCATCAATTTTGGATGAATAATTGCAAAACAATATAGAACCTCTGGCAATTCTTGCAGAAAGGGTAACTCTACTTCATATGCCCAGTACCTCTGACCTGTGATAATCCTGAGTATGCTTCCTCCGCAGCTTTTATCTTGGGATAAGAGTGGAAGTGCTTTTGTTACTCCAGGTTGTTAGATGTGAATATAAAGCCCTTCTACATCATTGTCTGCTTTTGCAATTGCTTGTCTTTTGAGGGTACTCCTCTTGCAATTTGTGCATAATTTGCCTTTCCTCATTATGCCACGTTCAACATTGACGTGGGCATGCATGGCTGGGTCTGCACTACATCAGTATCAGCACATAAAAAAGGGTGGATATGGAAGTTGTTATTTAATTATAGCCCAGATGATTATCAGTCAGTAGATTACTTGTGGGGTGATTAAATCGTGGAGACACCCAAGCTGCCGAGCTCGTACCGGGTGGATGCAGGTAATGCCTGTGTTAATAAACTCTGATCTAGAAAGCTCTGACAGAAGTACGAGCTCTATCTGGGGACCGTAGTACAGAAATATTTGAGCCTGCTCTTATCTGGAAGCAGTAATTATGCATGTCTTTCCTTTATCTGGGTTATTCCATTCTTCTATTAGCCCAGATAATAGAGAGTTGACTGTATTGTAGGGACCCTTGTTAATGGAAACCACATGGCTTATGCAGATCGTGTCAGTGGGGTGACAGTGTCATAGCTTGTCTACATATATGGAAAATAGGTATCTACTGAAGCTCTTCTCCCAGCTGAAATCACTATGCAGGAATTCCACAGTGTCACTAGCAGTTTCGACATAAAAAGAGCACCACCTGATAGTATCAGCACATCCTTAAATAAGAGGCAATCTGTAAGGGTAATTTTCATAGGGAAATGTGCCACCTCCTCAAAGATAGCTGTGAGATAACAGGAAACGCTCTTCTCTGTAGATGATCCCTGCTGCATTCTAATGCTGCCGTTAATACAGGGTCGAAAATGTAGCTTTAGACTTAACTGCGACTGCCATTGGTACAAATTAAGAGCTGTTGGATTATCCCGTGGGGCTCAGCTGCTGAAGGAGTTTTTTAACTTCCCAATGTTAGTGTTGCCTCCATTAACTTGCACTTATCACAGAAGAGTTGCTTCTATGTCTCAGTATAGAGGTTTCTTCCCCTTTCTTCTCGTGTACTATAGTAAACCTCTGGTAGCTCCTTCTGGAGAAAATGGACATTACCAAGATTTGCTTTATCCACATCTTTGCACAAAGATCTGACTTGGTTAAAGAACTAATGGAGTACTAATGCTTACTTAAATAAAATAAAGTCACAAAGAGAAACAAAGATACAAAACTTACAAAATTACTGAGGTTTTCCCGTGAATCAGAATTACACAGGAAAGCTTTTAATACTTACATTATCTGGATTTATTCTCTTTTTCTGAGTAGCTTGAAATAAGGATTCTGCAGCAGTAAAACGAAAGAAGCATATCTTTGTTTTGTTTTGTACTGCTAACAAGTAAATCTTATTATGGATTAGGGAGAAACCCTTGAAATCCAATAGTCATTTTAGGACTAATGATGGCAAGGAAACTGTCTGCAATGAAGATATAATGTCAATGAAACAGAACATTGTCAAAGGATAATGGGCTCCTGCTGCTAGATATATGCTTAATCCAATGATTTTATTTCTATTATACAACATGATTAAAAATAAATTAAATATAATGGGCTAAGGAATAATAGTGATTTAGAGAGAAAATTGCTCGTTGTTCTTATATGGTAAAGCTGCATTCTTAGAGGCTTAGCGAGTAAACTTGTCTTGGGCTGCAGCCAGTCAGGAGGCAGGACTCGCAAAGAGCGCTTTGAAAAGTGCACTGCTGCACTTTTATGAATCAAAGAGTTCCCACTTAGCTGAAATTCTTCTGTGCAGTTTTTATTAGCAAATTAAGATCAGCCATGCAGCAATCTCCTTGGATGACAAGCTCATTTAGGCATAATGAGGGAATTATTGACAGTTATCAAATTACACTAACGTTTCATTTAAAACAGACCATATTTATCTAAGGTGCTTGTTTAGCCTTAGTGAGCTGGACTCTGGAAATTGGACTTCTGGCTTAGGCTCATTTATTTCCCTGTGTAATTCTGAACTGATGTTTTATGGGTCTGAGATATATGCCCTTGCTTTGCCTGCACAGCGTAAATGGGCCCAAGCTTAATGAATGTAAAGCATTGCAGTGTTTACCACCATGCAAAGTCTAAAATGAAAAACAGCACTCTGAAACATTGCAGCAAATAATACAAATACCAAGTTTCATTTGCAAACCAAGACATGGTTCATGCATTTCATTTCATTTATTTGGTAGAGGACGAAGTGGGGAGGGTGCTAACACAATATATTGTGTTTTCTGTCTCCTTGAGACCTGTTTAGAAGTCTGTTTTAAGTTTAGAACCTTGACACACTTTCAAGAAATAGGGTGTCTTTTTTCTTCCCTCTAGTTATGTTATCTTATTGTCATGGAGTAAATTCTGGAAGTTTACTGTAATTTCCATTTCCCAATGTACTGTAATGGACTACAGAAATCTTTTCACATCTTGGAGAGGAGCACCCAGCTCAGAGAGCTGAGGCTGGTGGAGGCTTTTGCTGGCCAAGGCTGGTGTAGGGCTGGGATAAATCCAGCCCCTTCAGCAGTTCCTGAGAGCTATCGCCGGCCAGCAGCAGTTTGGCTGCTGCTTGATGAACTGGTAAGCTGGGATTGCTTAGTTTGGAGAAGGCTATAAGGGAGACTTGATAACCACTTTCAAACACCTAGAAATAGCTGCAAAACGGAAGGAACACACTGTTCTCCAGCCTCAAGAAGTAATGGACTGAAATTGCAAGAAAGGAGGATTAAGTTATGTAACAGTGAGGACAGTGCAACTGTGGGGAGTAGATTGCCTAGGGAGCCAGTAGAGACTGTCATTTTGTAGAGAACTGTTTAGACAAATCTCTCTGCAGAATGGTGTTAGCACTGCCTTGAGACCAGGAAACAGCCTGTGCAACATCTCAAAGTCCCGTACACCAGCTGCCAAAAAGAGATCCAGCAGGGGCTCAAGCCGGCTTGTAGGAGCAGTGTTTGGGAGCAGCCTTCACCGTTGGGCTTTCCTGCAGCACCTGGGCCTCCTGTGAGCCTGACCAGCCCTACAGAGTGGCTCTTCATCTTTCTATCCCACAGAGAAGGAAAAGTGTCCGAGTGTAGCCTTAAATGTTGACTACACTGCTCTATTTTAGGTTGTGCTTTAAGTTCATAGGTCTTGTGTCTGAGAGAAACCCGTGTTCAACTCCCCTGTTTCTAGCAGCTACTCAGAATCTGAGGAGTCAGAGTGAGCAGCCAGCAATTGTCCTTTTTATAAAGATTTAAAGCTGTTCAATGGTATAAACAAAATTGAAATCCTGTATTTTGATATATTTCATCCAATTTGAGCAGGTATTTCGACCTTTGGGAAAACGGTGCTAGGTTGCGCAGTCTGGAGAACCTGGAGCTCCTTCAAGCCCAGAGCCTGAGGTAGCTCCACCCCTACACAGCCACTCCTCACGCCTTGGTGACATGCAGGCACAGGGCAGTCTTTTCACCCTAACTCCCTCTGCTTCCAAGGGAAAGAAACCTTTTATGGTCCCTGCTGTAGCCAGCCAGGGATGTGGGGAACTGCGGCTGCTCTGCCATCCAGATCTCACTTCAGGGGCCAGATCAGGGTGGATGCAATACTTGTTTGTGTAGGGGATGAGGTTTTTCTTCATCCTGGTCACTTTTCTTGTTTCTGCAGGAAAAAAAGCCTATACCCTTTTAGAAATACAGCAGATTCCCTTCAATCTCTGTAGAAATCATTATCATATTTCCAAATAATTTAGTTTTGTTTCAGGAGCTGCTCCCCAGTTCCCATTGTTTGATTTTGTTTTATCCCTCCTGTTAAGAGGTTGAGTTGCCAAAGGGAGTAATTCTGGTGTTGTTATATAATGGCTCTGCGCTGTGGTATCAATCACTTAATCTCTAGAGATATTTCACAAATTCCTGCCTTCTCAGCGAAGAATAGGTCAACAGTGACAGATTCCTCTTCTGGGCTTTAAAATACATCTGAGACATGAAGCTGAGAGAGATGTTTTGGTTATACTTGTAAATATTTATTACTAAGGAGTGCCTCTAGTTGATATAGAGAGGGCTGTAGAGGTGTCCTTGGCATCCTTATTGGCAATTTCCTATAAATTAACTGAGCTTGGAGGTTAAATCATGTTCTCCCAGGTTGAAATAACCGATGAATTTTGCATGGTTTCATTTTGTGTCTGGTATGTGAAGAAATTATAGGTAAATATAAAACAATCAAAATTCCATAATGTCTATTCAGAGCATTTCACAACAACTCTCTTCGCTTTAAAAAAAGTCCTCCAACACCTTAGAATAAAAATTCATATTTCTTTGCCAGTAGCTGAGATGTTAAGATGAAACTAGAAATAAGTGGTGACACCTTCTTGGGATTTGGCCTGGAGTAGACAGTTCAGGTGGAATAATGTGAAATTGGTTACATAGCCATGTGCTTTAAGCCACAAGTAGTGATGGAAATTCAGATAGACATTTTTTTAATATAGCCATAAATTTAAAATGTTCAGAAAAATAATGGGGGAAAAAGCAGCTGTTGCCACAGCCCAACTTTAGAAGAAAACAGTTAAGTTTGCAAAGCTGCAGGAGGTGGATTTCAGTCCCTGCTCAACTGGCACATGGCCTGAAACACAAACCAAGCACGCCTACACCACCGGCTTCTGCAGGAGCCCCAGCACGAACATGGTCCTGAGAACAGGGCAAGAATAAAGGCCTCGAGGGCCCGACAGCTCTGCTCCCCCACAAAGTGGTTGGCTTGAGACCACTGTGGTGCAAATCAAATCACTTTTATTCCATATTAAATCACATTTACTTTATTTTTTTTCTTTTTCTTTTTTTCCAAAAATACTTTTGAATTGTGGTACCATTTGACTTTTGTTTTTCCATAAGGGTTATAATAAGAATTAATTATGGAATGGTTGATGTTCTCACAGCTTTTTGCCTCAAGCTTTTCTTGTTGTCACCACACACTCCCACCCGCTCCTGCTGCTCTGCAGGTGACCAAAGAAAAAGTGATGCTGTCTTTTCCGAGGGCTTGACAATTGAGGAATACACCTGAGATGCCTCCCTGCCACTCCATCCCACCTTGTAGCAAACTGCTAAATTCAGAGATGTCAATGAGGCTGATTACTGGTAAAGGAGTGTAAGCTTGTACACACAGTGAATTTGCCACCCTAGCAAAATTTGTTTGGGGGGATCAATTGGGCTGAGTTCCCTTTTGATCATAAAGCTGATCAATATCACAGGTGACGTTAGGAAGGAGCAAACTTCTCTCATCAGAGGAGTCCTGAGGAGTCAGAACCCCCACTGCTGCCAGAACGGCACATGTGCCTCTCAGCTCAGTTAGAACTAGCTCAGAATAGATGCCGTAGTCGCTGGACTAAAAGGCTGCATTTTACCTCCAGGTCTCAGTCCGTTTTTTTTTTTTTTTTTTTTTTTCCCTGAAACAGATATGTATCTGTTAAAAGCCTCTTTTGCAGTGTTATCTCTGGAATAAAAATGCATTGTGCAAAAGAAGATGCCAAGGCAATCAAGTCTTGTCTTTTCTGGGATCTCATCGCTTTCTTACAGTGTTGGCCAACACGGTTAATGCAGCCAAAGGAAAAACCTTTTAGCCTCTACTGTATGATGGGCAGAAGTTAAAAAAGCCCCTTGGTCCCCCAGGAGAGCTCTCGCTCTTAGCATCTCTGTAACCTTAAATCGCCACTTTCTCACTTCTGTGGCTGGCTTTGTGGCAGAGCAGCTCCTCAGGATTTGTCAGATGCTGTTTGCTTAGCTGGATTATTTGTACAGGCTGGCAGGTATGCAGGAAAGGACGTAAAGCGAGGTAGAAAAGTGCCAAGGATTTTATTTCATAGCTCTCCGTTCATACCCTTCCCTCTTACACTGGGTTTCTGCTTGAAAAGAAGGCCCAGCAGAGGCCCAGCAGGCCCATGCCTGCGGCCGCCGTGCACAGACAGTAGGGCTGTCTTCTCCAGACCTCCCTTCCATGGCCGTCATCCTGCAGGACCTTCCGAGCTGTCCAGGGCAGCAGCCTCTCCTCCTCGCGGCCGGTGGTGGCCCACAGCGGATCCGTGCTGCCCTTGGAGCCCTCGCTGCGGCGCGCCGGGGCCGTTCCCACCGCGGCCTTGCCGTGCAGAGAGACGCAGTCTAGTGGCGGTCTCATGAGGCAAATACCCTGGTTGCACACAGTTATTTCTGTCTTGTTGCTGAAGTGAAGGCTCCAGGATAGTTAGGGCTCTCGGCTGTAATAAAATAAGTGTTCCTTGCCCTATTTCAGAGGCAGAACTGCTTTAAATAGCTTGCTTAGGAAGCCGAGTACTCGGAGACTATTAAAAATGTCAACGTATCACGCAGACTTCTTAAAAGCAGGAGGAGAGGGCATGGGCAACTGTGTGGTAACTGAAGGCAAGTATTGATTTTCTCATTGCAACCCGAGCACACAATCAGGCATACTAATGGCATGGGGTTTGGGTGAATTCAGCTTCGATAGGTCGTCTCTCAAAAAACTCGGGAGAATCAGAACGGGGGCTCTTTTCAGCTGAATAGGCACAGAGGGCTCTATATAATTCTGTGTTTTCCTGCCATTACCTTATTTCCAAAGGAGAGGGAGAGTGCTGTGTTCATGAATGCTAGGTAAAAGCCGTTGCGTTTTTGCAGAGCAATAGCTTGGGTTTGAGTTGGAAATGAGAACCTGGTTAGAGGGAGTGAATTAAATCTCAGATGCAATGCCTCTGATTTGCAGAAGGGAAAGGGGAAGTGTGAAGTGAACATGGGAAATTGCAGCATTATGCGTTGTGAGAGCAATTCTTTCCATCCTTGTAGCTAATGGACTGAACAGAAAGTGAACAATTTGTTTCATACAATGATTCACCAACACTCTGTCAGGGTTTCCAATTCTGAGCTGAGTTTCATATTCAACTCCCTGTTTACTAGTGAAATAGTACAATTATCTGTCTACCTCTTACATTTTATAAACAGGCAAGGCTAAAGTATTTGAAAAGAATAAAAATAACTGTATAAATCCTGGCTGTTTAAGGCTGGCAGGAGGGGATATGAAGCAAGTGTTGTCTTTCCAGTGGATTATCAGAACACCCCGCTAAAAATGAAGTTAAATATCCTGCGAAAATAGGTCTGAAGGGAAAAAATGCCAATGGAAGTCAGGTTTCAGTTTTGGATTAATGTTTTCTTCCAACCAGGTTTGTGAAGAGAACTCACAAAACATTTCCTTGTCAAATTGTCAATAGTAATATAGCTGGAACTGTAACAGCAGAATTGGCCACATAAAGCTCTGGTGAAAACAGGATGCTTCTCCCAGAGGCATTTGGTAACTGTGCTGAGCTGCCTTACAAGACAGGATGACATTTCTCTGCCTTTAACCCCGCTTTAATGGAGCACAGGAATCACTTGGCCTGTAAGAAGTTTAAATTTTGAATCTGGAAATGTCTGTGAGCCTGCTAGGGCCACACACACCTCTTGCAAATGGGATCACAGTGCTTGAATGAGGAAGACTCTGGGAACATCCTTCTAGAGTAGTCCAATTAATCCCTTATTCATGTTGATGATGATACACTGGAGTTTATCAAGGACACTTGGTAGCAGGTTCTGGACAAAAACACGGTAAAAAAGCAATCCCTATCCCAAAGGCTGGGGCAGAATATGCACATAGACATAGTTGTAAGGGAGTTGCAGCTGAATTCTCTGTGGTTTTGTTCTCTTGTGGTCAGTAGAAAGTCAGGAATGCGAAGGAAACCAAACTGGGGAAAAAAAAATTTCTTCTATGTTGGCAAACAAGTGGTACCAGTGGAAACGTTCCCTTTCCAGTACCACTGTGTGCAGGAGAGCCCAGTCTCCCTGGCACCCTCTAACCCTCTTAGGCAGCATTTATTCCCAGTGATTCTCTATTGCATCCATATTTTCAGTTGCCTAGGGCACTACAACATAGTGAAAGGTAACTCGTTTCCCTTTCAGAAGATTGCTTCATATTTGCTCCTGCAGAAAGTACCTTTATTTCTTGCTGATTTCTGAGAAATGTTTTGTGGTAAGATGATAGACAGTACATCTGCTTTCACGCGTATGACTAAGTGCATTCAGCCTGCACATGTCCTTCACTATATGATATTTCTCAACATTGGGATCTGTAATGCCAAAACAAGCCCTAACCCCTCCTAGATATTAAAAGAAGATTAATTCCCTTCTGTGTTTGAAATAACCATTTGCTGTAATTAATCTTGTGTTTGGCTCCTCAGTTAGGCAATAATACCGTTGAAGTTTTATTTTTCAGAGTGCGTAAGTGCGTATGTGTAAATTAAAAAGAGGCCAGATTATTTTCCAGGCAGATTTTTCCGTGGTCTCCAGTGTCTTAATTGCTGCCCAAGGTTCTATAAAGTTGTATATGAGGTTCTCATGCAGAAAGCAGAGCAAACATTACGTAACTAACCCATATTGACTACCAGCTGCCTCGAAATGCTCAAGACACGTAGAACGCCACGATCTGATAGTGTTTTCTTAGCTTCTTATCCACTCTGCCTTCTGATGTTTTCCCTTCGATATGCCGTGACCTTGCTGCAAATGCGGTGCCTTCTGCTCGCCGCTCGCATGGACAGATGGACAGTGATGCCAGCAAAGACTTCTCCATATTCCGGCCGTTAGACTCTCCCCTGTCATGCCTCAGAAGGGTGATAACTGGTTAGCTAAAGCTAATGGTTTTAGACAAGTGCTTAACTTGACTTAAAGAAATACTGCCTCTGTGAAGCAACAGTCTTTTGATAGATATTTAAAACTTCACTTCTTTGCCAGATGCGTCTATTAGTAATTGTACTTCACCAGCTGATCACATCTCATAATTACAATTACTTGTCCCAGCCCAGGGAAAAGCTGAGTTCATTTGTCCAAGTATTGATTCACTGGTGCAGTCAAGATTACTTTACTTCACTGTGGATGGATAACCATTAATAATGTTATAATTACTGCACAGAAAGGATGGTGATGAGGGGCCAGATAGGAACTTCAATAGATAAGTAGGCAGACATTAGTTATATAATGTAGAAAAAAATCACATGTACTGTATTAAGGGGGGAGTTACTAACCCAGGGAAACCACCAACACTAGCAGGCAGTTTTAACGGTTTTGCTGCACACATGGGGTCTCTCCTGGTAGGAGTCCCTGGAGATGAGTGAGTCTCTCCGGGCAACGCCAAGAAGATATTTGCCTCACTGGCACGTTAGGGCACAAAGTGCTTTGCACGTCAGCTGGGGGGTGGAAGATGCACTGCTGCAGGCTGCTGAAATTCAGCCCGTTCCAGCTGCGTCCTTCATCTTTGTGCAGTGGTGGAGTGGTGGAGGCTCTTCCAATATTGGTGCCCCCAAACCGCCAGGAACAGCAATACTTGCACCAAGGTTTCTGCTGTCCATCCCGTCTGGTGAGGAAGGAAGGGGGAGGGAGGCCGGTTTTCCATCCATGCTAGAGGCTGCAGTGGAGGCTGTGGGGCCTTCCTTCTGCCCTGCCTCTCGCGGGGAGTCCCTCTGTGCAGGCTCGGTGCCCCCGCGCGGGTGAGACCGGGATTCAGCGGCTGCCTGCGGGGAGAGCAGCTCCAGCCTTGGCCGTACTCAAACCTGCCTGGAGTCACTCCTAAGCAACCTGCTCCAGCTGACCTGGCCTTGAGCACATCTCCAGACATTTCTTCCAAACTCGGCCATTCTGTGGTTCTGTGATCAGTGTATTTCACAAATGCTGTTAATTTGCTGTAATAATAATGCCCTCGGAAGCTTTGCCTTCTCCTTCCAAGCCAGATGTGCATAATACTGCAGATGATATCTGATTTTTTTTGTGGTAGGACCCACAACTGTGTCCACTTAATGTTTTCTTGTCTGAGTCATCTCTCATGCTATTGCTTAATTATATTAGAGGCATTAACCACTAAGCTTTGCTCCTAACTCAGAGTTTAAATTCTAATCTCCCATATATGGACTAAAGAACTGAAATAAACCTAATGCAGAGAGGAATACAATTCTGCAAAAGAAGGAAGCAACTTGTAGCTCATTTAGCTTAGTGCTGTAAGCCTGTTTCTGGCTTCTTCCTGTCAAAATTCAGTGTTTTTGAGGTGCTCATTCGGAGTGTGGCATCCCCTGCAGAGCAGCAAAGAAATCCTGTGCAGATCCTTGCACTGTGGACAAGCATCAGAAGAAATTTCTCAGCTCTTGGCGTGTCAGATCCCCAAATCCCAAGACCAAGTAACTTTGCATTGGTCTGAGGGTGCTGATTTTATGATTGAAGTACAACTTGAGAAAATTATTTTCCGGAGCAGATAAGTTCATATTCTTAATCTCTTTGACCCCATTATGCAGACTTCACCTAATTTCAAGGATCTGTTCCCAAATCAGTTTTAAAACATGGTCAGTTAATCTGCTATTCATCCATCACACAGGACAGACGTGCCCCTTCCTGCAGAATAGCAATGAGCCGTAGGTGGTGGGTCTGCCTGTGTTCCCACATGCAGCCTGTTCCTCCGCCTTGTTCTGAATTATTCACACATTTTATGTAAATACCTGGTTATCTCAGGCTCTGCGTGTTTGGGCAGTATTTCATCTGTCTGATAAGGCTGGAGGGACTCACCCTTGCCGTGTACTTTATATTCAAACAAACTAGGGGTTAATTTGGTGCCAAGAGAACAGTTTTTAGTTCTCTTTCTCAAGGCACTAAACTGCCAACATTAACTTGCTCTACTCAGCTCTCAGGGTCTGCAAGGAGATGGTGTGAGCAAATTTGATAGCAGTTATAGTGGCATGTGCATGTAAAGCAGGTGGAGAGTTCGGCAAAAGGAATCTCAAGCTAAGATGATGTGATGCTTTCCAAAGGCAAAACGAACCAAATTAAAACTAAACTCAGGCTAAATTTTTGTTCTCATGGTGTTGATAGTTTGGGTGTTTGATCTGATTAGTATAGATGGGTTGTTTGAAAACAGTAGTTCGTTAGTTCTTTTGTTAATAGAAAATGTAGAGAGCTGCTCTGGCCCAGTATGAAATATAAATCCCTTTCTTTGCCAGTGCAAATCTTGATATTCATTTAATTCATTTCTTTTGGTGACCTATATTCCCTTCCTCCCCTCCCTTTTCCTTAAAGTTCTCCAAAAAGATACAGCCCTCATTTTTGATGATTTGGGTGCATAATCCAGGTACGTCCTTTTTATATACAGATGGAAGTGAAGGCTACTGAAGGGTGGATAAGAAATAATCTGTCCTGTTCTCCAGTACTGACTGTATGGCCCCTCTTCACCGCCACTGTCATCAATGCAAAAGCTTTGTTAGATGTTATGGGATAGTTTGAAAAATCAAGAAGTTCCAGAGGTTTTTACCTTCCTGTTAAAGGCGAATATCTCAAAGCTTAGAGGCCTCTTCAGCAAAATCGTTGCAAGCAGCTCCTTCCCTTCCTTAAATTGGCAAGGCGACAGCTTGCGCTCGTCCCCCAAGTGCCGCGCTGACAGTCTGGTCACCTGGGGAGACAAGTGTCTCTCAGACAGGCAGATCCCAAGCCATTTTGGTAATTATAGGTGAAAACTAACAGCTTGCCAGTGCAGATCCTTGAGCGCCCAGGGCTTGTGCTCACAGTAGGAGCCTGCCTGGAACAAATTGCTGCATTCAGCCCCAGCTCGGCCGGGGGACTCCGGGGGACTCCCTGGGTAGAGCATGTTGTAAATAGAATAATCAGGAGGTAATAATGTAATGGACAGTCTTTTGCAAGCTCTTGAGCAGCTGGAGTTGAGAGACCCCATGCTAGCTAATGCAGCTACATGATTGTCAGGTGCTGGCTGGGCATCAAACCAGACTTTCAGGTTGCAAACCAAAGTAACACTCCTGTCCAAAGGTTGTTTTTAATGTTCCTTGATTGCTTCTCTCAGTAGCATTTTCATCTTCCCCCAGCCTAATCTTTTTGCTAGCCTTCACTGAGGAAAATATTAGTCCCATTATGGGATGGAGATGTGCTTACTGTCACCAGTATTCCCGGCAGGCATGACATCCGGCTGTCAGTATTCTGCCCTTGCAAGAATTAGTTAAAGTGGTGGCCAGATGGTAGGATCCATGTCTTCATCAAATCCTTCCCTGAATCTTAAGGACCAGCACCAAGAAATGGGGACTGAAAGAGTAATTTAGGCAAAGTGTAGATACCTAAGTCCAAAAACATGGAAAATGCCAGCTCCTTTCCTGCTTACCCTCTGCAGATCTAGGACTCTAGGGAGTGCTGCAAGGTTTGATTCTGACAGATCCCTAGATCTTTGTAAAAACCCAAGGGTACCAATGTCAGGAGAAGTCTGAGTCTGATTTCCAGATAGGCATCTCCCTGAGCAAATCTCCCGAAAGTTATGATTGAGTTGGTGTTCTCTGTTGGAATCAGAAGGATTAATTTCACAAAACGAGGAGAATGTGAACTTTTGTTTTTAAAACAGAGGTAGAGAAAGCCCCCTAAATCTTGTGCCAAAATACAGTAGCCAGATGGGTACAGAACTCACCAAAGGTGTACGACAATTTGGATTTTGCTGTCTCCAGCCTGAGAGTGCATCCCAGCATCTTCTGGAAGTTTTCCAGTCACCACTCTGTGACTTCTAGTCACCACTCTGCTCCATCTCTCCTCAAAATTACAGCTCTGTGAACCAAAAACTGGAGGGTACAAAATGAAGCCTCACTGTTAGGGAGGAACATAGCTTGGGTTTGCTTCTTTTCTCTTAGCTTAGCTATGCGTGCGTTTAGTGAGTATTCTCCAGAGGTAGAGCAAGCATCCAAGTCAGCATCAGTTTACCAGTTCTGCTGGTTAAAAAAAAAAATCCTTATATTGTTTCATGGAAATATTCACTTGGCAGCTGCCCACCTTGTAAGCAGCCAGGAGCAAAGGAGGAAGGGGTAATCCTTTATTTTGTGTGTCAGAGGAGGAGGACATGGTTGTCAGCGCAGCAGGAGATGTCCCTGTAGGCAGTCACCCTGTTTGCTGATGCTGGAGCAGCAGCAGGCAGTCAGTAAGAGCCATGAGGGGGCCATGACTACGGACACGACCGGAGAGGAAGGATGGAGCTTGCAGGTTGGCTGAGGCCTCCCCTCAGACCCAGGGGGCCCCATGGAAATGACTGAGACAATTAGAACTGCCGAATACATTTTGCATCCTTATTGCTTATGATTCCTGAGGTAGTGGAAAAGCAGTGCTAAAATAGCCTTTTTGAATTTTGGATTCCAGGATGAATTTGCAGGACAAGCAGCCTGTGAAAAAGAAATGATTTTTTTTTTTTTACTTTTAAATTGAAGTGAGTTGAGGTGTAAGTCTATGGAGAGATTGTAACTATGGATTCTGACCATGCTATTTTTTGCAGAGATGATTCTCGGAGCAGAAGTGCGCTTAAATGAATACTAAACAGTACAGACAAGAACATGGGTAGGAGCTATGTGGAAAGTTCATTTAATTTAGAGAAAATTTGCTTTTTTTTTTTTCTATAATTGCATGTAAAATACCTTTCCTGTACCCAAGATTCAGGCTATTTGATGAATAAACAAGACTGGCATGACTGAGTCATAGAGTATCAAATCTAAACTTTCGATAAAACAAGTGAATTTCTAACCCTTTTTTTTTGCCAAGAAAATCTTTCCACCATGTAATTAGCTTAATGTTGTCTGTCTGAGTCTGCAGACAGCCTTAACAGAAAAGCGTGAACCTTTCCACCCTGTTCATCTCAATGAAGTGCCAGCTTCACACTCCTTGGTTTCACTCAATGTCAGTGCTACTTGTTTTATTGCTGAGTGTTTTATCTGAAGGTCTGGAAGGGGTTGGTGTGCTGGGACATGCAAGGAAGGAAAGGCAAAGAAAAGAAGAGAGATGTTGTAGAAAAAAAATAATAAAGAAGGAGAACAAACTACACCAGTCTTGAAGATGAAAGTGTTTTCTCTTAAGAACACTTGCTGTGATAATAAAACACTTAACAATGAAACCTAAAAACCGAGTTGCTCCATAAAGGACATCTCTGAATTGCAAACAGTGCACATTTGCCACTGATAAGATAGTGGCTGTGTAGTTCAAGGGACTGTCCTAAGTCCCCTCATTTTCTTGCTCTATGAATCAGAATTGCAAGTAGATTTTGGCCTTTTCCAGTCAGTTTTATTCTGCACTGCAAATGGAATGCTTTGAAAACTGTGGCCTCTTTTACCTCCTTAGTGACTGAGATAGGATTTTGGAAAACACACTCCAGGATTACTTGAAATTTACAGTAGAGGCATTGTGTTTCGTGGGGAAGGGGCAGATTCCTGGAAATGGGAACAAATGGCAACTGCAAAAAAGGTCGGTAAAAAGAATGCAGTGATGCTGAAGGGCACAGGAGTGAACATGCCCTTTTGTGTGTAGAGGGAACATGCGTTAGGTCTAGTGAGAGAGACTTCTGACACATGGATCAGGAGTGGGAGAAGTAGCCAGCTGCACTACGGTTCTAGCCAGTGGAAAAAATACTTAACGTGAAGTGTTCAAACTCAAGACCAGGCACCAGAGAGGTGCAGCATCGGGCAGTGCAGCCCCCTTCCCACTGCCCCCATGGTGGTGGGGAGCCAGGACGCAGGCAACCTGGGATGAAGCACTGGGAAGGGAGCCTGCTAGATCTCCCGTAGGGAGAATGGTGCCTGCAGGAGCTCTGCTCCCTCGCTATAATTTTAGCCCTGCCCCTCTCCACGCTCCACCTCAGCGGGGGTGGCTGCTGCCGTGCTGCCACGCTGTGTGGAGGGCACCGAGCCTGTCGCCTCGGGTTAGCTCTCCTGGGCCTCGCTCTGCCGCTCACGCTGAGGTGCAGGGGCGGCCGCCGGCCTCGCCTGGAAACGACCCCGTGGGCGCTGGCGAGATGGCGGCGCTGCCTGCGGACTTGGGGCTCCTCCAAGGCTTCCCGGACTCCGCTCCCCACCAGCAGAGGCGAGAGGTGCGCGCCGTGTCCTCAGCCACCTCCCCAGGGGCGGCCCCTTTGCGTGCGCCCGTGCTGCCGAGGCTGGAGCGCTCCCCTTGACAGCGGCCGAGCTCTCCTTTCCTCCCAGGTGCACCGGTCGCCTCCTGTCCCGCTTAGCAGCTTCGGAGAGAAGTGTGAGTGACTACACAGCAAAGGCTCTGACTTCATTGTCCCTCCATGCATTACAGTGAGGTGGAAGTAAAAGTCCAAGTCCTTGACCTTGAGCAAAAGAGCCTGCATTTGTTGGTGGCTGCAGCACCATCGCGCTGGGTCCATGCCCACTTTCCCCGTTGGGTTTTTGAGATGCTATGGTCAGATGCTCTTCTCCCCGACATGTGGATAGGACTCTCCATTCTCAGTGTCATTTTTTTCTAGCTACCAAAACTCACCAAATGTTGGGTCATGGTCAAGGTGAAAGTGAAGTGGCCAGTTTTGGTGACTATTACTTCTGAAATGTCTTTAATGCCTTGCGTGTGAATTGTGTAGTTTTGTGTGTTCAAGCTTAGGTACCTTTGTAACAAACTGATGAACTGAGGGTCCCCTCCATGTTGTAGAGGAAAACCCAAAGGTACACTACAAAACACTTGTCTCTCTTTTATTTAATCACAACCCCCAAAATGTGATTTTTTTCCTGCTCTCTTTTAGCCCTGGAGCCTTTTCATACCTCAGTGCTCAAGGACGCCCTCAGGTCCACTAAAAAGAGTTCCTGCTTCTTTGGAGAAGAGGTGGTTACAAAGACAGAGAAATGCTGGAGGGTCGGTGGTGGATACAAGAGAGCTTCTGCTCCTGTCCCTGCGCCAGAAGTTGGAGGAAAAGGCAGTGTGGGTTGAAGTCAAGGAGCAATAAGGAGGGTCTTAGGGGAGTGAGTAGGGCAGGGGAGCGAGTGCTGCCTGAATCTGTCCTTCATTGACTGAATAAACTACCCAGCACAGCTATAACAATAAATAATTTTATGAGGAGCTAGATAAGCTTTTAAGGGGAAAAATGGTAGGGGGTGTAACTGCAAATTGAGGATGAAAGCAGCTGAGATGGGTTTCCCTGTTGCCTTCTGTCCTCTGTTTGGCAGCAACTTGTTTGTGAAAAAAGCAATCAACGGTAGTTTATGATGCTAAGACATTTCTATGACTTGCACTCAGTGAAAATCATCGATGTTTCTGCTTTAACTGGATTTTGCTCCTTGCAGCTGAAAGCATTGCAGTGCCTGAAATTCTGTTTTGTTAAACCTGGCAATGAGTAAAATCACAAGTACCTTAAAAGAAAAAAAAAAAAAGTGTCCTAGGGGTTGAAAGGGGAACTGCTCATTACCTCTGCAATTAGTGGGAAAGCTCCTCCTTAAAGAAACACTCAGCCCCTTCTGATTCCACATGTCACAGCTAGCTGCCATACCTAATCACCAGGTGCCATTTGGATTGTCAATTGTCGCCATTTAGTGCATATTGTGGAAAACTCTGATTATGTGTCGCAGTGAAGCACTCTGAGAGCCAGGCCATAAATATTTCCATCAACTTGTCTGTCTCCATCATCCCCAGGACTCCACTTCCTGAAATACAGCTTGAAATACAGTTTGGGTTTATATTCCTGTGAAACTAGACCGTAGACAAAGGGCATGTTACCTTGGGAACAAGGTTAAATGATAACCTGGATTTATTCTCTTTTTTTCCACCCTTTATTTTATGATGAAAATGTAAGATGTTGCGAATGGTTCATCATAACATATGCCATCAGAAGCATGCCAAAAATAACAAACTGAAGCAGCACACGGTATGTAATGCTTGCATACTTCTCCCAGAGTTAGAGAGATCATTGAAACAACACATGTCAGATGCGATTACTGTCAGATAGTTGGGGCCATCTGTTAGAACCCAAGATCAGGACCTGCTGCTTTCCCTGGAACAGCAGCTCCACAAAGGACTGTAGCAAATTCAGCTAAATCCACTCAGGCCGGGGGAGTTCATCTGAGGGTTTTGCTTGTTTTATTTCAAGATTTCATGAGGGATAAAACCAACAGTATATTTTGGATATTGCTCTAGGGGAAATCTGAGAAAAGGCTTTAATTTTTTTCTTTTTAAGGGAGTGTGTAACAGGTGCAACAAGATGATGGCTTAAGTGTCAGGACAGGGGATGTGCATTTGCACCCAGGGATGGGCTTCTTGGGAAAGTGTCTCGCAAGTGTGTGTGTACTAATAAATGACAATTTGGTAGCAAGCTGCAGTTTTATGTGATGTCTCATTAATGCAGCTGACCACCAATACACATATATATGTATATACGTTTTCAAAAGCAAAGCAAAATTTTGTAAGTTACTTATGGAATTTAGATGGGAAATTCTTTCGGTGGCTTTCTGAATTTCAACTAGAATACCCTTAAATCTCTTTATTACATATAGAGTGAGGTTCTATGTAAGTTGAATCCATGAGGAATTTTGCAGCAGTGGGGAGCAGCAGCCTGGATTTTGCCCATGCAGTAGCTACATAGAATCATAAAATCATAGAATCATAGAATGCTTAAGGTTCGAAGGGACCTCTAGAGATCATCTAGTCCAACCCCCCTGCACACGCAGGGTCACCTAGAGCACGTGGCACAGGACTGCGTCCAAGCGGGTTTTGAAGATCTCCAGAGAAGGAGACTCCACAACCTCTCTGGGCAGCCTGTTCCAGTGCTCTGTCACCCTCACTGTTAAGAAATTATAGACACTGATCAGGTCTCCTCTCAGCCTTCTCTTCTCCAGGCTGAACAGGCCCAGCTCCGTCAGCCTCTCCTCATAGGGCAGATGTTCCAGGCCCCTGATCATCCTTGTGGCCCTGCGCTGGACTCTCTCCAGCAGCTCCACATCCCTCTTGTACTGTGGAGCCCAGAACTGGACACAATACTCCAGATGTGGCCTCACCAGGGCTGAGTAGAGGGGCAGGATCACCTCCCTCGACCTGCTGGAGACACTCTTCTTAACGCAGCCCAGGAAATCAGCTGCATGGACAACACACATAGGATATGTGTGTGTTTTCAACAGTATTAATATAATGGGGTGGCTTTTAGTCCCATTCTTTATATATGTTTATGTATTGGCCATACATTTTACCAACGTTTTTGGTAAGCTTCAAGCAATGTCCGTGCTGACAACAGAACACAGGAAGTAAAAAGTACTGATGTGGAAGAATGAAAGTCACTGTTATGGAGGGAGATGTGGGTCAAATACCATGAAGTAGCAGTAGTTTTCCAATATGGCAAATAACGTCACTGATGTGGGATATTTTGCTGGAGGTTTTGTTTTGTGTCATGTTGGCGAAAGACTTGGGCCTAACTCCCACCCATCCTACACTTCCCAGTTAGTGGGGGATCTTGCCACCGTGCAAAGCCTCCAGAGCTTCCCTTCACCTCTGATGCAGAAGAAGCTTCTGCTTGGAAATCTCAGGCTGTGCAGTAGCCTGTGGGGACTTTTCCTGCAGGCTCAGGATGCCCACGTCTGTGGCGAGCAGCTCCCTCTGCTCCCAGGAAAACCAGGAGCGAGGGGTGAGGCCTGGGGAGGCCACTGGAGGCCAAAGGGGCTGAAAACTGGCCTGGAAATAAGGAGCGAGCAGCAGGGTGATGCCCTGGTACATGCAATTCAGGAGGGAGATGAGACGGGAAGAGTGAGGACAGCTGGGGGTTCGATGCTAGTGTCACCTGGTTGTAATATCTAAAATCCATGGATGCTCATTAGACTGTGTTTTGGATTCTGGTCCCTGTTTCCCAGCAAGCCCTCCCATCAGTGGGATGGGGACCTGCATCTTCTGGTTATGGAGAGGGAGGTTTTGCGTGGTTGTGGGACCCCAGGGAGAGGACGGCAGCTTCACGCACTGTGGCTTTGTGACCTGCCCCTGGTCCTCCCCTCGTGTCCACTGCGTCCCCCTGGGTTGCGGGTGGTGAGGAATGATCCCAACGGCTGCACTCGCTAAATACCTGCCCTCATCAGGGGACACTAGCAATATTACGCAGTGTAAAAGTATCTCATGACCAAGTTTATTTCCCTTGCAGGAGAAGTTCCCCTAAAAGATGCCCAAATAGATTCTGTCATCCCTCCCAGCCGTTTTTACTCTTTGAAGTATTCGATGGCATCAGTTTGAAATACCTTATTGGAAGCCGTCCTTCACTGAAACGCGTCGTGTCCACAGTAAGGCAGAGCAGGTAGGACTGATTTTAGGACATACTGGAAATTTGTGGGGTGGCCAGGTCCCCTGAGGAAGGAAGCAAAGTAGAACTGAAAGATGGGGTGGCAGTTTCTGGGCCAGGCAAAGGGCTCACTGTCAACCCGTGGGTACTGTGGAGTCATTTGTCACCCTGGAGAAGAGCTGGCCTGAAAGAAAAGCTTCCATAATATGAAATAATTCCTCCTTTGCCCTCCCCCCTCCCCTCATCTCCCTCCCTCTCCAGGTTTGATTTCAGTGTCATTTGGAGTGGAAGCATTTTTCTGTTTTTGAAATTCCTGGCAAATGAGAAACTCCCAGGACAGGGCATTTCAGTTCAGTGAGCCTGATGTT
>NW_010589272.1:122027-136806 GCF_000705375.1 Tinamus guttatus | reverse complement strand
CAATTTCTTGGAGCAGCTGCTGGCAACTTTCACCAAACAGGGCTCTGGGGTGGATCCACGGGCAGCCGGGCTCCAGGTGAGGGATCACACAGCTTCCAGCGTCTCCAGCCTGGGGCTCGTGTGCCGGAGCCAGGAGCACTAGTCTCAGAAGGCTGCCTTGCATTGCACAAGTGCTCGAGATGCACCGAGTGACCCATTTCAGGCTCAACAAGGCGGTATTTTTTACTAATCTCTGTTTTGGTACCATTTTCTAACAATTCTGAAGTCGCTTTCAAGAATGCCCATAATCTAAGGGTACAATTTCTCTCTGGGCTTGCTTTACGGATAGACACTCCAGTTTCCTTTAATAGCCTGTCTGCATGTGACCAGAAAAGCTCTGGCAAATAGGTCCACTTTTAAGGCTGAGGAAAAAGAACAGCCAATTCTTTAACAGTCTGGCTGGCACTGAGGCAATTCCTGTATATTTCATGGTAAGTGGTAATAGAAAACCTTCATAAAGGAAACCCTCAACCATCCCAAAGTGCACTTTCCATGAATGAATTCAAACACAAAAACTGCCTGCCTGCAATCTGCAGGAGCTCAAATGTGAGGCACGTCGACACGAGCGCTGTGTCCAATCTCGGGCATAATGATGACACAGGGAGGGAATATTGCTAGTCCCGCTGCCAGGCACTAAGTAATTCCTTGCTGGAAGAGGTCTGTGCGGTCCCCGCAGGGCAAGATGCAGCCCCGTCACAGAGGCCTGTCCAATTATGTGGATTTGCAGAAAGTGCTGTAAAAACATTTTTCTCCATGAGCCTTTTTGGGAGCTACGTAACTCTAATGTTACAAAATTTTAGTTCTGAGTGGCTTTCTGTGGTGCATAATCATATGGTAGGTTTTAAAATTCTGGTGAGTGAAAAATAAAAAGTATAGTGTGAAACACACAGAGACACATTTTCTGTGTTTGTCTGCTGTTTTCTTCCTTCCTTGATTTTCCTTAAGTTACAAGTGCGCTTCTGATGAAGAATTCAGCTAAACCTTTCTCCAGAGCACAGGCAAAATGTGCTTTTCAGTGCTGAGGAAATACAGACTTCCTTGCGTTCTTTAACGAGGACAGTCCCTGAGGTAATAATCTATATGGGATAGACTGAGGCTGGAGCTATTTTTTTTTCTAAGGGAATACTGCCCTAATATGTGCTCCATTCTTTCCCTGTCATTTCCTTTGGTTGCTAATAGTCCCTACTGTAGTTTTATTCAGTGTGGTTGAAAATCTGAGAATGGTTCCTCCTGAGGACCTTGCAGAAGTAAGGAGGGAGGAAGAAGGAGCGTGTTCGGAGAAGGAGGCAGCTTGTTGGGAATTTAAGACCTTTTTAATCAAGACAAGAGCTCTGAAATATGGCAGATTCCAGAGAGGTGATTTTAAACGCATGCTCTGGAGTTGCAGTTCAGTGCTGCTTTTGCTGCACCCTGTGGATTTGGTGGCAGAAGAAATAAAATGCACGCTCTTGAGGCGCCGGGTCAGAAGAAATTAAGAACAGCCGAATCGCTTGTCCCCGACCATGGCCAGCGGCGGGTCCGCAGGGAGGGAGCAGGGAAATGGGCCAGGCGTCGAGGGCTCCCAAAAAGCGTTGCAGGGCGCAGAAGGCAGCGCGGGGAGTTGTGTGCGGCTCTGCCAGAGTTGGAGCCCCCTTTTTTGGGGTGAATTCCCCCGGATATAAATCAGAAGAGTTGGGTGCCTCCAGCTTTGCCACGTGCCTTGTCTGTTCCTAGGAAGCATGTAATCATAGAGCTGTTTAATAGACTTACCATATAGCTAGGAGGGAACCCATTTATTCACTTTATCTGCTTTTTTTCCCCTTGAGAATCTAGTCCAAAGGCTGATGTGGTATGAGGGCAGCTAGAGAAATACTGACAGTTCTCATTTTGCAAACTTTCGAATGAACCCATTTCCCACTGTTGCTGGTAATGTCTTTCATTATGCCTTTAATGAAATTGTATTGGCATATTTATGGTCTAATAAAAAAAATAAAAGGATACCAGGAAAAGCATTTTTTGAAAAGCTAGATGCTTTAATAGTGACTTCACAAATGATTTTGATTTTTTTTAAGTTAAAACCTTTGGCAAAAGGAAATGTGGAAAATTTCTAAACCATTAATGAAATGGCTTCTGAACTGTGCCGTGTAAATCCTTTATAGTGTTTTTTTCTGATGCCTCTTTCCTAAATTCGAAGCCCTTCATTTTTAGCATCCATGGGGCAGCTGGCTATATGTGTTGTACCTTCTTCCCACACAACCCATTTATCTTGCTATTATATTTTCCAATTCTCTTATCACTGAGAAAACAACACTTTTAAAATATCCAGC
Organism: Tinamus guttatus; assembly: GCF_000705375.1. Next base: position 134,461 of record NW_010589272.1, on the reverse strand, counting down.
TGATCCAGATTTATAATGTCTTAGACTTTGGAATTCAGGGTGTTGGAGGAGGATTTGGCATCTGTTTTGAAATTGTAAGGATTTGCCAGTAAATTTTGTAAATATTCTGATGAACATCTGTCACTTTTTTCTTTATGAGACAGTTGTCAGCGCTTGTCAGTGGATCTACGAGTTTGTTAATTTTGCAGATTATCATGTCTTACAGATTCAGATTTCCTGAAACATGGAATCTAATGTGTTGATGGTGCTTACTGGTGTGTGTGCAGTTCTGGTTTTAAGAATAGATGATGTGTCATTTTTCATAGCTTTTTCTTTGTAAACTCGTAAAATGAGCCTGATTGAGCACTACTTCTTTTCACTTCACTTATGTGAGTCATCCGATTGGTATCTCCAGGCTTATTAGCATCAGAATTTGCTTTCCTGAAGAAAAGTTTATTGGTTGTATCCCAGAGGTCACAGCAGACTTGGAAAATAAAGGTCACATTATATCTTCAATTCAGAATGTGCAGATGTTATGTGAAGATAAAATCTGAAACCCAAAAGAAAGAGGAAGACATATTTGCAGCTATATGATGTGGATGCAAATGGATAGCAGATAATTTAGTGCTGGAAGTGTCTGGTTTCCTTTTTTTTTTTTTTTTAACAAAACAATATCATAAAAATAAGCAAACAAGAAAGAACCAAAATGGGCAAATGAATTACAGCACATGCTCAATCTCTCTTAAATAAGAGACTGGGGGAATATATGCTAGTTTCTGGGGATATGACCAGTAAATATATAGACCCTTAGTTGCAAGTCTGCCTTCTTGGAACATTAGTTCTAAGTCCTATATCATAGATGAAAATAAGGATATAAACATCAAAAATAAAGAAGAGAAACAATACATATGCCCAGGAGATCTCTGTATAATCAAAATCAGTTGTCTCTTGGAGACTTAAAAAATACTTTATGCATTGAGATATTCCAGCTTTCCATCAGAGGAATAAAAGAGATATATCTGTAATGTATCAGGGTTGGTCTCATATTTCCTTTCTTCTCGTTTGATTTGCGTTTCCTTTTAAAATTCACCATCCTTAGGTAAGATGTAGCTATTAGGAACACTGCAGCAGTTCTCGCAGAACTCTTTGCACAGTTTTTCCCACTGTTTGCTGGGATTTTCATCCTGGTTTGTATTTTCAGTTGTCTGCCTGCAAGCTGGGGCTTGAGCTGGGCTGAGCAACTGCATCGTTCACCATGAGATGGGGGTGGCTGTAGGGCTGATGCATCCTGTTACCCTCTGCATGGCGGGAAGCAAGTTGCCAAGAGAAGGAAGAAGTTTGGCACAGGTTTGTTTGCAGTGTAGACGTGTGTGATGCCTTTTAAAGCTTTGTGCTTTGTAAAAGAATTGTCTCCTAGAGCTGTTTTTTTTCCAAACTTGGAGCGTGTCAGTTCCAGAGGTATTTATCTATCTGTCCGTTTTTATTTATTATCAGCAGACTTCAGGAGTGTGCCCGTAATGGCTTCTGTGTTTTGGTGTGTGCCATGTTTAGATATAAGCAGCTTTTCCTTCGGCTTCTGTTGATGTCCTGAGGAGCAGCCTCCCTGTGAGTGAGTGTCTCCAGCAGGGCTTGTGACAGGGAGCTCCATCACCAGTGACCTGCTCAGCGCTCCTCTCCCTGCCGCGGACAGGCACACGGAGCTCACACATTTACTGGAGAGCAAAGGATGCCCAAGCATATTTCATGACAAAAATAACCCCACAACCCTAAAATGCAAAGAAATCCTAAATCAAGGCCACATTCAGGCCTCTTGCTAGGCTCTTACTGCCTTTGCAGCTCAATCACACCATCACACTCATGGCCATTTCAACATACTGACTTTTAATGCAGCAGAACTATCACTGTGCCTAAGAGAGAAAAATAATGTTGTAATGCTTAACTGTACAGTATTTAATCATGCTGATGATTGAATCTTAAAGTGATAAATTTACCATGCTAGAAGAACAAGGGAAAAAGGTGATTGTATTCACATTCCCTGCTTTACCTAAAACTTCTGCTTCTTGTGGTTTATTAAAACATAACATGTTTTTAAAGCAATGGATAAGCACTGTTAACTGAAACCACCTACAAACTCAGATTGAAATCTGCACGTTCGCCACTTCTTTTTTATATTCACAATGTATGCAGCATTTAAATGGCCGTGGTCTCCGGAGGTCAGTGTGGAGTGCTGTGTTCCAGTTCCATGGATGAGGAACAGAAGCACAGATAGAGAAAGACAAAGTAAATGAGTTCCCTGTAGTCACATGTGGTGTTTGCAACAGAAACAGGAACGGAGCTGCAGTTCTCGGGTACATCAGTGAGTACGAGACCAGCCTTCCATGTCTTTGCCAGAAGAGGCTCGCAAGCAGCCAGGGCAGAATATAAAGATTTATAATATAAAGCTCAGTGTGTGCATATGCTTGAAAACTAGTATATGACATGATATTCCAATGTGCTTATGGAAACTTTTCATTAAGGATTCTCACAGTGACATAAATGCTGGAGCAGACTTGGCATTGGTGTAGTCCTGTCTGCGGCCTCCTATGTTGAATTGTGGTTGATCCTTCAATAGGGAGCACAGAAATTCTGCAGCAAACAGGAGTGGGACTTGGCTCCTGCCTGATGTCTCCTCCAAGTCTGAAACAGAGATTGGCATAACCTTCTGGCAGGATATTTGACATCTCCTCTTATGTGTGTCCAGCAAAACATCCTTATATACACTCATATAAAAGTGCCTTTTGAACTGTGATCTGTGCTTAGCCTTAATCGCAGGTTGGTTACACTTTCTGTGGAAAAAAAGAAGTCAGTAATGAACAGTGTTGAATTTCGTTGGTCTTTATTTTATAAAATGTCTTGTTCTCATGCCACAGAAATGTATAAAATAATTTCAAATATTACCTACCAATATAATTTAGAAGTAGCCAATATACTAGAAGTCCAAAAAAATCTAGAAGCAAGTCAGGTATTACACCAAATAAGAGTAGTTGTTTTGCTTATCTGAATGGAATAAATATTCATAGAGCAATCCTAAGGATGATTTTAAATGATGCATTCATAAACTAATAGACTTTGTGTTGTATGTGCATGATAGTTTACTCAGTATACAGTGTGATTGCTATTAATATGAAATGGCTGCGCTGTGTCCTGTGCAGGAAACACAGTGGTTTACACTTAGCTGTTGGTTAAAGTTTCAGTGCAAGCTTCAGAATGGATCTATGATGCTGCTACCCAACTCTGTATGGTTTGTTACTGTGTCTAACTAGTTAGTGACCTGATGATACCTCTGGTCTTTTTTAGCAGTAAGACTAATGATACCTTCCTTTATTAATGCCTTAAATGCCTCTCAGACTATTTAAAGTGGTGATGTACTTGTTTTATTTAATGTGGAATTAATGAATTAATGATTTTTTTTATTGTGGACTTCATTAATTAATTAATCTAGTTTTGGCTTTTGCACGGGGTCCAGGTGGGTTAGCCAAGGAGTCCTGCTTGTTCCCCCAATCCATGTAAGAACACTCTTGCTGCCGTGCAATACAGGGAGGAAAAATAACAGAGCCAGAAAGCCTGATTTGAATCCATGCTCAGCAGCATAAGAAACCCTTCATCTTTATTCTGAGCTGATCCACCATTAAAAGTGAGTGTTTTTCTTTGTGTTTATTAAATTGTTGGCCTCAGCCCCGAGATTGCTGGTCAGCGCCTGCAGTTGTGCCATTAGCAGCTGTGTCTGTGGCGCTGCCGGGAAGCTGCCCTCCCCTCGAAGGGCTTCACGCAGTCGCCTGATGGCAATGTTGGGAACAAGAATTTAACAGGTTTCCTGAGGGTAAATGTTTTATATTTCCTTATTGAACCCTGGAGACCTGCAGGCAGGGCTACTTAATTAAAAAGATACCCCCCCGGCATGCTAAGTGCTAAGCTTGGCTTTGCAGCGGAATTGCTCCAGCTAATGGGGCTGAACTCCACCACCTCCACCCCTACCTCGCCGTCCTTCTTGTTCCGCCAGACTTGACCTGTCCTCTGAACTGCACCTGTACCTGCTCGCTTGACCCCGTGGCTGTCGCTTGTTACCTATCCCTTTTTGAGTATTCCTATTAGATATTCCTCTTCATATGGCAGACATTTGCATATTGGACTTAATGCATATTTGCAACATCTATAAAGATCTTCTGCTTTCCCCTGTGAGTCTAGAATAATACTGTAGTATATATAGAGGGGCTCAGTGTGGAAAGCACCAAAGTCCCTACTCAGATTAGCAGAGCTTTCTGTTTTTCTGTTGCAGCTGTAGTGGACTTTGTAGCTTCTTCCAAAGGAATGGCAGGTCCACACATGCCTCCCCTTAACAATGGCCCTGAGACTTTCTAAAGCATAACTTTTCTCTAAAATATCTTCAGGAGTGAAGTAGACATAACATTTCAGGGGTGTTCCTGCAGAGCCTGTAGGGCTATTCGAGGAAGGGGGTAGTTGAGGTCTGCTGTTTAATAACTCTATCTATGATAGAACTTGGCATAGCTGCTGCATGATAAATAAATGGCTCTCGGTCACCTACTGCTGAAATTTCTCTTCACAGCTTCACTTTAAAAAGAAAGCAGTTGCTCTAAAATGCTAAATTGATGCTCCAGCTGAGAAAAATAACAGTAACTTTCAAAAGCGAATTTGATTTTTATCCCTCTTTGGTTTAATCGCCAGCAGTGCTCAGCATCCACAGATAGAGCCTGCATATGAACCAGCCTATGCTAAAGCAGCATGGGTTTTACGTAGCTCCTGTAAATACGCCTCCGAAGAAGCGTAGTTGCACTACAGCACTGCGTTGGAATCACTGCATGAATTTGTGAAGTTCTCTGGAAATGCACCTATAAAGGGGAATGCTTTCAAGTAGATGACATTCTTCAGTGTTGCAATCCGTCATATGGGTAGATGCCTAATTTACCAGCCAGGAGGGGACTACAAAGCTTTGTTGTTGTAAAAGTTTGATTTTCCAATTCTTAGGATTGGAAAATAAAATATAGATTTGTCCTGGACTTGTGTTAGAATTGACAAATCATTAATTGCATTGACTCTCACAGCAGCAAAATTTATCTGACTGAAATCCACTGGGGTTAGCAAAAAGGTTACAAGCAATGGCATGGAAAGTTGTCTTCTTGTGCTCTCGCTTCTTATGTCTTGAACCAAACCTGGAGTAGAAGATTATGAAGCCTTCTACTTATTTGCTCCGTGTGGAGAGGATGTACTTCATGTCAAAATTGCAGATGCCCCAAGTGCTGTGGCAGGAAAACTTGCCAGTTTTGCCAGTCTCCAGACGTATTGGGGAGGCCCAGAGAAGAGCACGCAGCGTGCAAACACAGTGCAAGGCTGCCACCTCCGCGTGATTCAAACACCTTTTGCAGGGTGTCTGACTAGGAGCAAATTTAATCTTCTGGATTTCAGGAACAAAATTCCCGGGTGATGTTTTCTGTCCCTGGCAGGTCTTGCCTCTGGCTGGTGTAAATCACTGTAGCTCCAGGCTCAATACTGGAGTAGTTCTGCTTTCCCCCCTGCAGATGCTGGCAGGGAATGCTCTGCCGTTGTGGGCACGTGCTGCATTTCAATGGGAAGCCCCTCGGAAAGACACTGAGGCAGCTCAGAAGAGAAGGGTTAAGGGAGACCCTGATATAAGTTCCATTTGCTGATGCTCTTCACCAATTTGTATCCAAGTGCTACTTTGCTAATTAATGGCTGCTCATGAAATGCCATGTGTCAGCAATGAATCACTTACTTTTGTTGCACTTCAGTAGTATATGGCTAATGAGCAAGGACAACTCATATAATTAAAGCTTAAAATAGCCCTGGCTGTAGGACACAATCAAGTGTTTATATCTTGCTGTAGTGGGTGGACTAGATTGTATCACTTTCCTGTCTTTGCCTTTGCCAGTTTTTTAAAAAGAAAATAGAGGTCTGAAAAAAACGTGGAGCAGTAAAAAAATATACCGCTGTTACAGGGGGAGAAAATGAGTTGTATTTAGAAAGAAATAAAAATCTGCCAGTTACTTATATCCAGAATAACCTTATAATAGGATCCTCTTAATTATTTCCTGCAATGGGCCTCATAAAGATCAAAACTAATAAAAAAATAAAGAGAGAGAGATTTGGGTGGATGAAAGGGGCCAATTCAGTGCAAAGTAAAGCTACTGTAAACTCAATAGGTTTGTGCTCTGAAGCTGCAAGCAGTTGTGAAGACAGAAACTGAGTCAAGCCTTTCATGGATGCATGCAGGCAGCTGCTCATACTTCAAGCAACATTTTGGGAGATCTGCAGCCAACACAGCAAACCAGTAAACAGTATTTTTCCTGCCTGACTTGATTAGTGCACAACCAGGTTTTTGTGTTTTAACTGCTGAAAGATGAGACCAAGCCTTTGGTCAGCGCATGCTCCCCGTGCCACCTTCCCTGCAGTGTTATAATGCACCGCAGGTTGGACCACTGGTGGATTCTGCTGGTTTCCCTCACTGGGAAAGAATTTTTAAAATATTTCTAAGAGACTTAGCCCAGTTACCCATGTTAGTTGTGACATGTGCAAATGGCATAAGGCATTTTTTTTTTGTTTCTCAGATTCAGCAGCAGGAAAACTGAATCCCACCTGCTCTCCCAAGGGATGACTCTGTCTCTCGCCTGAATGAGTAGAGCCTAGTGCAGACTAGGAGCAGGCTGCACCTGCTTATTGTGATGAGCGTTGGTTTTTTCAGGGTAGCCTGTATTGAAAAGATAGGACAAAAAAGAAAGCGGATGTGAAAGGGATGGGCAGAAGGATGGATTTTTTATTTGTTTAGTTATACAAAATATCTCAATGTTTTTACAAAATGTTTAAATGTTTATGAGTTTAAGTCTACAGTGAACATATTTTTACAAAACTATTGGCACGTGTTCCCCCATAGTGTCCTTCAATATCTCCCTCCCATGCCCATGATCTTGACTGGAAATACAAGTTTCTGTGATGGAACAAAAAGCCGGGCAAGAAGTTTTGAGCACTCCTGTTTGAAAAGGCACGATATGACTTTTCCAGATAAAGAGCAGTTAAGATAAACATCAATTTTTCCTTGCAACAGGCACTGAAAACTTCCTCAGAATGACCAGATCTGATCTTGCAGATCTGCAGTTAAGAACAACAAAAGCTCTGCTCTTATTACTAGCCTGATAGAGCAGCGTTTGGTCTCGCTGTTTTCTGTAGCAAGCACTGAGTAAACCCTTGGTGTTGGCCTCATGTGGAGATTAAATAAAAAAAAATCCATGAAATTAAGATCTTTCCTGAAACGCATTCCCCAGATTCTCGGAAATCTTTGTGAGTGCCTGGCAAAGCCCTGCTGTAGTGCATACAAGTCAGTGGGTTCGCTGGCTGTGTATTTTCAGTGGCCCATTCAAGAGAAACAGTCGGCTCATGTTGTGTGGGGAAGATGTGAATCTTCTTGAAAGCACAGCAGTGCTCCCAGCCTGTGTGGCTGGAATGCCAGGCTGCCAGGATAGCTGCTCTCTGCAGCTTATCCCCTTCACAGTCTGGCTGCGATCTTGGATGACATCGTGGCACTGGACAGTTCCCTGGTGATAAGCTGGGGAATAATTCCTCTTGGTGACATCTGCTCCTCTACGTGTGGCAGTTTTGGGTTTTTTTAGCTCTTTGGATGCTGTTTGCAGGACTGTGGATGGTCACTTCGCATGTGAGCTGTGAGGTAGTGACAGAAGACTTTGAATGGAAATCGTTTAGATATTTCTGGTCTCCTGACATCGCTTTTGGATAAGTCGAGGTTCCATATTACTGCAGAGTGGAGGCAGGGTAAGAGTATGAGACTGACAGAGCATCTGCAAAATGGGCACTTTATGTTTTTAAAAAAAACGCACTGTTGTGGAACAGAAGCATAATATAGGTCATTAACATTAGTGTCATTGAGCAGCCTCTAAATTGCAGATTGGTATGAAAAAATTGATATGAAAATGTAAACAAGAGAAAATGAAAACTGTAATAAACTCTCTGCATAAGAAGGCTAATCTACAATTAAATATAAAGACTAAACTGAAACAACGCTAAGGATGAGACATATTTTCTGTTTTAAAGCTAAGACTGATGCTATGCCTCTAACCCCCAAAGCTGTGACAAACAGCTTAATGGTGTGAAGCAGAGACACCATGTCAGACTTCAGTCTGCGTTCCTGGCCTTGGTGATTTATCACTTGCAGCCGTTCTGCCTGTCATTAATTAAGCAGAGAAATTTTTTAGTAAGTTAGGCTGGCTCTGTTGCATCCTCTTTCGAGCTTAGTCAAAACTAAAAACAAAATAACGTTATTGCAGAGGTTGTAAATTCAAATTCCAAACATATTCCTTTTCATTTGCACTCTCATAAAATGAGAAAAGCCGTCTTGATTCTCTGCTGTAGGTGCTTCAACCCTTGTTATAAATGTGGTTATAAAACCTGATTACCTCTTAACAAATAATCTATGTGTATTATGACATAGCCACTAGGATAGATGTGATCTGACTGGTGTTACAAGAGGCTTCTGTCATTTTTTCCCCTGACACTGAACAGAGGGGCCTCATGTTGTGCCGTGGAGGACAAGGAACTATCACCTACCAAAAGACGGGAGAGCAACACTCAGTCCGGGGAAGACTCTGCTGGAAATGCCTGCTGGTCATGCTTGGCAAAGCAGGGGTTTCTTGGAAATTAGCTGTCTGTTAGCTAAGCTAATCTAGATCTCCGACTGTTTTGGAAGTGTCATTAATAGCAGCCAAAATGGCAGACGTGAGCACGGAAGGCAGCACGTTGGGCTGGGCTGACCCTGCTGCTGATTGTCGTTTACCTGTGCCCACCAGCACAGCTTAGAGTTGAGTGGAAAACATACCTCTTCACGCAATTTTTCCTGAGGCTCATCTATTCATTCATCCTCCTCCCCACTCTTTTGTGTGTAACTTGTATAGATACATATTTATGGAAAGCAGCTGTGTTTTTCTCGTTAAGAACGATTTGGTGCCTGACTTACTGCTTCACAGGAGTGCTAGTAACTTTCTGTTTCTTCCCTTTTTTCCTTGTGCTCACAGAATGTTAGTAAGTACCTCCACTTTCTTTTTATTAATGGCAAAGAGGAAGTCAGAGAGCTATACTCCAATAAAGACAGCGGCAGAAGTGTCCGAGTAATTGGATGTCTTGCAATTCAAGCTGTGCTGGAATACAAAATACAGAATTGATGAATGATGTGGCTTTTTGTTTTTCAATCAGCCGATTGCAAGGTAAATGCTTCCTTCAGTTTTGTACAGCGATGATAAATTGAAGATGAGCTCTGTTTTGGAGAGCCGGGGGACCAGGCTGGTATTCACAAGCAGGATGTGGAGGATCTTGTCTCGGTTCACACTGAGACACCCCGAGTCCTGCTCTCCTGGAGTGAGGGAAGATGTGCTGGTCTGAGTGATTGACACAATGTCCTTCCTGGTGTCACTGTTTTCTCTTTCTTCCTGGATCAGTGGACGTAGGTTCATGTGAGCCAATGCTGCTCCCAGCCTTAGCCAGCCAATCCTCCTGTGCTCAGATGTGCTGGGAATGCTTCAGCTCAGCAGTTTCTGAAGCACTGGGCTGAGTTTATAGGGCCATGACCACTCAATGTAGCAAGGCTGTGTAAAGGAGAAATCGAGTTCTTATTTAGGATGCAGAGATTTAAATATTCCTACCTAATTGGAGCTGAACAGTTGTCCTGCAGCTCCTCGTAGTAAACCTCAGAGAGATGCAGCCCAAAGCAGTTGCTCAAGGTACTGTAGCTCAGCGTTCTTCTCCTGAAGTCCTCGCTAAAATATATATAAAAAAATCCAGACAATCCTTCATCTCCTAATTCCACTCTTTAAGCATGGGTCCTGGAGTGCCAAGCACAGCATAGGGTACTCTGTGTGTAATATCATCTTTTATATGCTGGTCTAAACAGCTCTCTGAATAGGAGCTTCAAGTGCAGTTTCTCTTTTTGGAGAAGGCTGGTCTTCTAGGCTGGTGAAACTCACACAACCCCAGTTTCCTGAGCAGTGTCCACCAGACTTTGATTTCTTCTCCAGCAGGTCCAGTCCATGTGCAAGAGTGTCCAGCTCCCACTAGTGATGGAGGGGAATGTGAGGAGCATGTACCATGAGTGCTAGAAAGCATCTGGAGGCTTCAGAAAGGCAACATCCAATAAACACAGAGAGGCTTTTCCACTGCTGGAATTACTTGCTTTTCAGAAAGTAAGAATTTTAGCCTGCTGAAATGAGGAGAAATTTAGCCTTTAGACACTAATTTAAACCTTTTCTTATTACTACTTTTTGCATTGAAGTGTCTCATTGTGTCTCATGAGAATCACTATTAGTCATTTTGACACACTTCCTATTCAATTCAAAGATTAAAATAGTGGTTATAATGAAGTTCAGGTAAATCTAGTATGAATAGTGGATACAAGACAATCATTTTGTGGGCATTTCAAAAACAAAAACAAACAAAATCCAGCCTTATGATTTCACAAAGATAACACCAAAGAAAATTTAAAAAAAGAAAAAAGAAAAAGAAAAGGACAGAAAGAATGAACGAATGGACACAGATATTACTACCTATTACTATTACCATCTTGTGAAACGTATTTTATGACATTTGGCCATAATCACAATTAGCAATACTCTTAGGGCTGTTTGCTTGGTTGTGTGTGCAAATCAGAATGTGTGAGTTCAAGAGTAACAGTGACTGTATAAATTAATTTTCTTGTGAAGATCTGATTGCTTCACATATTATACATCCTACATTCTGTCTACATCCTACATTCTCATCAAGTGTTGCCGATTAGTTCTCAGAATGTAATTGAAGAATGAAAATAGAAGAGCAAAATGTCTGATTTATAGACTGAATTGGTTATGCCCAGTGATTTCTGTGGTGCTGGTTTAAATATTCTGTTATTAAATTGATTAAATAATTAAATGCTGCTATAAACATGTCAGATGGTATTTCACATCAATTTCCTACCACTCAGTGGAACTCTCATTTATTTGCCAGTGTAGTAAGTAGAAGTATCTGTTTATTACTGAAGTTGAGTTGGTACTAGTCTTAAACATGAGTTAAAGAACACGGGAGAGAAGGACAGGATGAAAATGACCTCTAAAAAGCATAGTTAACATAGGCAGATCACATTGCCTGGATGTTCCTTATTCATGTTAAATAAAAAAGCTTGGTGTGCCAGATCTTTACTGTATTGAAAATGATTGAGAAAATAATTTGCTTCAAAGGGAAGAAATGATTTCTCTGATTATTTTTTGTCTTTAAATATTGTTTTGTGGCAATATGCTCACCAGGCCACATGCCTCTGTGTATTTATTTAACTGAGGAACTGAATCTAGAGGAAGCTTGAGGAGTTTACCCTAAGAAACCCCAAGATCCAAACAAAATCATTTGCTGAAAATCATATTGTTAGTGAAACAGATGAATTAAAAGCAGTGTTTTGGAGGAAAATATAAAAGCTGGTAAGATCCATGTGGAGCAGCAGGGAATTATTGTAGCAAACTGTTATGAGCAGTCACTATGGCCAGAGGAGAGGATAGCAGCCTCTGTGTGCCTGTGGCCAGGCAGAGGGGAGGCCCTGCAGGTGATGAACCTCTGGATCATCATAGCCGATCGTAGCCCTTTCTGCATATCTGCTTGCACCTGACACCCTGCTGCCTATTTTCTCTTCTTGGGTCCTTGTCTGCTTTTTTTTATTATTTTGTTTTGTTTTGTTTACCTCAAGCTTACCTGGAGCCTCTTCACATTGATGGCTGTGGTCTGGTTTATAACCTCCTGAGGAGACACTGTCATTGTCTGGTTTGGCAAATTTTTGAAGAAAGAGGAAACTCTAAACGTGCATTTTTGATGGTGTTCTACCTTCGACCTATTATCTGACTGCTATTTCCCACCTACTTGCAGGGAAGACAGCGGGTGGCAGCCTACATTTCATGCATATACTGGATAAACTAAAAAGTGTAACCAACCTCTGAAACTCAAGTTGCTTCTCAGGCCATGGCCTGGTCTTTTCATCAGTATAAATGGTCAGCCTTCAAGTGTCCACGCTGATCTCACCTCCTTCTTTTTCAGGTTTTGAAACCTCTGGTGCAAAATGTGGCTGGTGGAAGCCTTCCTAATGCTGAAAGCAGAGGGGAGGCGGTGGCAAGCTGGGTCAGCAAGGTGCAGGTATGGCTGGGAGGACGAGCCTGAACGGTTGTGCTCTTACAGCCCGTGGTGAGCATGGGTGAGCACACTGTGCTCCTGTGAGCAGCCTGGCTGGGCATTTGTGAATGGGCACGATTTCATAGGCCCATGAAAACCCACATGCCCTGGAGAAGAGATTTCACTGACAAGGGAGATGGTCCTGAAGGAACTCAGAGCTGCTTGGACATCCTGCAGGATGCAGGACAAGTGCCGCCAGTGCA
>NW_010589272.1:91171-121626 GCF_000705375.1 Tinamus guttatus | reverse complement strand
AATGAGGTGGTCCAGATGAGTGGCACAGGACACCTCTTGTGGGGAACAGATATATTGACGTGGGAGGAGATGCCTTGTTTGATTGTTTTTTCTAAGATGAGTTCTGAGTTATGCCCTGCTACAATTTCTATGATTTTGTTTTCGTATGGTTATCCTTAAACTTTAAGAGCATTTTGGATGTACTGCTTCTTGCTTCTAGATTTTTTTTTCTTAATGTATTCCATTAATTTAAAATAAAATCCAGGCAGAGGCTGAAGGTGTGTGACTACTCTTTGTGTTTGGCACACAGCAGTTTCCAAGCACGCATTTGTCTTACAGCAAATGTGAAATCTCTCATTTTTAATAATCCAAATGGAATCCATACTGCAGGAGTCACAATCTGCATCAGTACTCTGTCATTGTGTCTGCTTGCCATTTACTTGTGCTTTTTCTCATTCATTGAATGTTTTCAGGACTTAACTGTTTAGTGATTTTGAATTTGGACTCGAAGGCAGTCATTCCTTCTACTGCAGCAGCAGCCAGATGCCTAGACACATGCCTCCTCACTGTCATTTTGCAAGCGCAAAAGCAGAGGCCTTTTTACAAGTGGTCATTAATCATGAGCCGTCCAACTCGGATATAAAGATTGGAGCTGCTTCAGGTTCCTTTTTTAGACTGGTTCTGAGTAAGCACACATGCTCACTATTCGCTGAATGCATATCAGGCATAGTACATTAAAGTCTTTTTTTCTTCTTCTTCTTTTTTTTTAGTGGCCAGCAAAGAAATTCATTAAGAGCTTATGGTTCAATGTGTCATAGGAAATTTGGAAAATTGACTCACTGGGTCTGAAAGCTTATATTCCAGCTGAAAGGATGATAAAGGAGATGATAGATAAAATTGTCATTGTGATTTTGAGACCAACGTTCCTCTAGGTTTATTTAAATAAATCTAGAACAAGTTAAACAATACTGTGAACAAAAGCAGAAGGTTTATGACAGGATCAGGATAAGTATTGAAAAATAAAATTATTTTTCAGTAGTAAAGAAATTAGAGGAGGCCAATAGATTTTGGCGACTAGTCAGTGGTGATCATGATAAAGGAAAAACTTGGAATAGACATTGCCACAATTCAAGTGACTGGCTTTATTCCAGTCTCTGTTATTTCTAAGTCTTAAAAATAGTAAGTGTCTAAATAACTCTTTTTTTTTTTTTGGTAGAAATCACTGTAACTAAGAACAAATGTGATTGGAATTTGAAAGGCAACATTTGTCATTATTAAACTTGTTTGATTATTTTTACAGTTCTTCAAGAAGTATCAAGCATGGAAGGTTTCAGCTGGTGCCAAGCCTGCAGTGTTGTTAGAAAATGTGACAGTGGCTCCTTTGAGATGCTCTTTCTTTCTTTCTTGTAAATACACTCTGGCAATTTTGTGTAGCGTACAGAGAGCCAGACACAAATGTCTGAACATCTCAGATCATTCAGCGTTATTTGATCTCGGTGTTGTACTTGGGTGTACATTTTATTAAATGCAACACTGAGAAACAGAGAAAGCTTCAAAACCCCATGTCAGTGAACCAAATACTAAAAGCACAATTATAAAACTGTAACGAGTATTTTGTCACTTAGTATATATTACTATGCACATTCATGGAATAATGACAGACTTAATCCTGAGACATTTTCTGCTTTGCAGATTACTTTAGGCTACCACAGTCCACCTGCTCTGTAAGCAAGACAATTTTCTTTTGTTAAAAGTGGACATTTTAAGATTTGCACATGCAAGTAGCAGGCACTTACTTGTCTCTGACTAGTAAGATGTACATTACATAATGTCTCCAGAATCAATATATTTGCATTTGTCTATAATTGTCACTGTTTAGGAAGTGGAACATCCTTCCCTTCCCCAGACAAAAAACATGGATCTTTTGTCCTGTTTATTAGACATGTCCCAATTCTTATTCTGTCAAATAAACTTTGAGATATAAACTCTATTCCTTTCTGTCTCTCTCTCTCTTTTCTTTTTTTTTTCTTTGTGAATGAAAGTAAAGGAGGTTGAGAGATGAGTCTAGGGGCTATAATTACAGACATGTACAAAATGAGACTAAAGTAATTTCTTTGAAGACACTTCTGGCTCCTTTCAGAAAAGGAGCAATTTGTATGATGCCGGCCATCATTAATTGAAATTTCTCTGCCTTTGCTTTGATAAACTTGCTTCAATTACTTCATCCTTTAAACTCTCCAGTTTATGGGCAGCTAAGTGGTCTGTGCTTACTAAGGGAATGGCATGAAGCATATTATCCATGTGGAGTTCTGCCCATATGCTATGTTCATTGATGGACTGAGAAGAGGTGTTGGTTCACTTATGGAGTGACCATCTTTCTGTAAAGAAGTGGGTGAAGAAGGACGGTTGATAAGGATGATTTGGAAACTGGTTTCTTTCTGTGGGGCTTGACCTTACCATTCTCTGAATAATCTCACCCTGTTCATCCAAGGGCTTGAGCGTGTGAGTGAGTCCCATATGGCAGGGCGAGGACTGTAAGGTCTTGGGCCACCTGCCGTTGTTCTGGTCCAACAACCATCTGCATGGACTGGAGGTTGCTGCCTGCAGGACATGGGGGTGTGCCTGTCAGTGACAGCTTTCCCTTTCGGGAATGTTGTTCTTATAATTTCATACAGCACAAACTGAAATGGAGCAGATGTGCTAAGGTTCTTCCTTATTTTTCTTAGTATTATTCCAGCTATTATGATAATACGCTAAACATGGTATAAAGATATAATACATGGGAATATTTGTTTGCATTTCTTCCGTTTTTCTAAGAACACGGTAGTCCCCAGTGGCTGACGAGTACATTAACTTGCACAAGTCCCTCTAATCAGTAACAACATCAAGAATATGCTACAGATCACTCAGGCAGGCATGGACTACAGGTGGAAAAGGACTTGTGTAGAAACAGGTGCCTAGAGCTAGTCATGATTTGGGGCTTCCCTCCCCAGATCTCAGCAAAACTATCCCTTTCCTGGCTGGGCATTTCGCTGTTGGTGCCTGCAGTCCTGCAGAACAGTGAGGTTGTGGAGCAGGATTGCTATGAAAACACCAATTAAAATGGCAAAGAGCCCCTGGACTAAGGGATCTACCCAGACAGTGCGGGGTTAGGGGGGTGCTTTGCTCTTGGGTGGAAGCTGCCTCCATGGGCAGCTTTGGGGAGCCAATTCAACTTATTGTGATAGGTCTTTCGTTGCGACCCATGATGAAATAGATGAAAGACCTGATTTCTTTTACAAGCAGGTAATGTATGTACAATTAGGTATTAATCCTAATTAGGTATTATTTGTATTTTATATGTGGCAAGAGGAAAAACTGTTTCTTAGCATCATTTTTAATGCCGTATCTTTGAGACTCACAAATATTTTTGAGATTCTGTGCCAGTTCTGAAACAGGCTGAGCATTGTCCACACTAACAGATGGCAAAGGCAGGAGAGAGATAAGTATTTTAGGCTAACCTGATTCTGTAAGTGATCTCGAGTTACCTAACTTTATAAAACACATGAAATTCCCCCTCATATGCTTTAAACCAGTATGTACAAATATTTACCTTGCTCCTCTATTCCTTTGCCATGTCCCTGCAGACTCACTGATTAGGACTTCTGTGGCAGTTGTTGCCTTGAGCCTCTCCAGGGCAGAGGGTCTAAGACTGTTGGGATTTGGGGACACAGGTGATTTCATAAGTTTATCCTGGAAGTGAATGACAGAGAAAGCACCATGTTAAGGTTAGTAAGTGGGCTCTGGAGGGTACCGTCAGTACTTTGCTCCTTTATCTTATATAATTTCAGTGAGATTTTGATCACACATCCCAGGGAAAAAGTCCTATTTACCTTCTGTTCTATACTTCACATATCCTTTTTCTTTTCTTAGTTAAAAAAAGCAACCTAAACAAATAGAAAACAGTATTTATTTATTTATTTATTTTTAACTGTGCTTATCCGCTGTACCTTTTATATCATTTGAGGCTGTCTGTAGAATACCTGCTCTTAGCCCTCGGGGAACTGAAGCATGAGACAAAAGAAAATTGCATGTTTATCTTTATTTGATTTCTTAATTTTGAAAAGCATGAATAAGTTAATTAATCAAGAGAGTGGTTTTAGATTCATCCCATTAGCAGCTAGGGCTGGCAGTGCTGAGCACTTGACTATTTTTGGCTTGTCCACAACCTGTGAAGACTAGTTGTTAGAGATTTTCTTTTTTTTGGCACTTCAGGATAAAGCATTTTTACACTTCTTTTTCCCCAAACTTTTTGCTGAAAACTGAGTCTGATAATATTAGCTAGCATAAAGGACCTTGCTTTCCAATATTTTATGCTTCAGGTTTTTGTAGGAAAAGTAATGAGATGGTCTCATACTACAGTTACGTGGATCTGAGTCCATATCTTTTCTTTAGCTGGTGAAGCTGAGGGTCAGGTTTCTTCTCATGGTTTTTGTAAGAGGCAGCTAAAAAGTTCAGATTCAGATCAACTAATAAAATAAGTAGCAATATTGCAGAATGCTAATAATGCTAGTAATCTGTTATTGATGATAGTTATTCAAAAACGTGATCAAGAAACAATGATCCTTTTGTGCCAGAATTTCTATACCTGAAGTTTGCAGTCTAAGTATCCCAGATATATCCCACACTGTTCTCCGTGTTTCTCTTTGTCCTCTGTTTGGATCAGGCATTTAGCTGTAGACAGACCACTAAGTGCAAGCATGTAAGAAAATCTGTAAAGCTCCTCCACAGCCAAACTCTTGCTCTGGCACCATTCTGCATGTGTCCTTCAATTCCTAATCCCTTTTTCAGGCCAGCAATGCATGAGGTTGGTGGTAGTCAGAATCAAAAATGATTTTGTATTCCATTCATTTCTCAGGTAAGGTAATCAAAAGCCTAATGTGATATACCCAGACTTGGTTTGTCTCTTTATATCTAGCTTAATAGCATGGTTTTACTTCCTCCTAAACTATCTAGTTAAATGCTGCTGTAAATTATTGTGCTTTTAGTGAAACAATATTTCATCTTTCTCAGAGATATTGGGCTCATGTTTTGTAACTGACAGAATCAGAAAATGATTTTTTTTTCAGTTTATTTCCAAGTTCTATTTAACTATGCTTTAGGATATGCCTGTATGAGTCAAAACAGAAATACACGTCTTATGAGGTAGAAGGACATTGTTGACTTAATATTGCCTCAGTGCTTTGCTTCTGTTCATGCAGACCAGGTTGCTGTTGGCCTTCACCGTGGCCATGGAGTGCTCTTGACTCATGCTGAGCTCACTTTTCCACAGAGTGAGTCCCATCCTTCCATCCACTCATCCATCCATCCATGAATCCCTGACACATGTTGCTGCTTGTTTCTCTTGAATTACTCAAGGCCAGGAGTTTACATATAGCTATAGAGGTCCACAGTGCATCTAGATAGGTCTTATGTAAAAAGAAAGTTGCACAATTCCATTGTTTATCTCCTCCCTAAATTAAGACTTTTGAGAGCTATTTCAAATATGAATTTCAAGTGAAATAGCTATTCTGGGTAATTTTTCAGGTAACGACATCTTATTTGATTTTTTCTCTGTAATTATTCAGTAGCAAGAAAATTAAATACCATATTCGCTATCAAAAAAAAGCTGTTATTAAATATTTGGCCCAAGTGACTTGATTGTATCATTTTAATGAATACAGAAAAAAATTAATCAGCACAAAAATTCATTAATTATAACACGGCAGAAAGCCACTGAAATAGACAACAGTGGTTCTATAACGCACTCATAGCTACTCAGACAGAATATTTCAAAGGCATTTCACAAATTTGTCTAATGTGTGGGCAACAAATTCAGCAGGCGTTCATAAAAAACTAAGAGAGCTTACAGCAGAAAAGGGGCCTATGAACATATTTCAGTAGGGAGTCACCCTAAGGCTAACTTATTCTACAATAATCTACATACACAAGAGATGGAGGAATTTACTGCAAAAAAAGATCCTGCTTTTAGAAGCCACAACTCTTTTCACAAGTACAACTTAATGAAAAATGAATACTTTGTGAGAGAAGTTATTGAACGTATGTCCTAAAAATTGATAGAATTTAAAGTCACATCAGGGCTGCTAGCTGTTCTCATAAATGAGGATAAAGTTATATGTCTGTATGGACAAAGGATTTTTTAGATCTGCAGAATTCAGGAAGCTGTGTTTTTTTTCTTGAATGCTGTTCCTTTCTTGGTCCACTTCTTGCAATAAATGCACAGCAATCAACTTCTTAATTAGAAACTTGAAATCAGATAATATTAAGTAGCTGAAATCTGAAATTTCTTTCCCAAATCTTAAAGAAGAGAAATTCCGAAGAAGAGGAGTCAGAAAAAATATCCTATAGCATGAAGTGGCTTAAAGTGCACATTGATTTCTTGCAGAAAAATGGGGAAAACACTTTTTTTTTTCTCTTTAAATCTTGATTGAATAAAACATAGTAGCAGAGCTGTTCCAAGCCCAAAAATCATGACACGTGAGTTTAGAAATTAAGAGATACTACCCTTATCAATCAATCAATCAGTCAGTCAAAAAGGATCATTTCATTTAGATTCAATTTTCTTAGGGTTTTTTTTTTGACTATTTTTTGGTAGAAAGTTTTTCCCTAGTCTAGAAGTTGATTAATTTTTCCCATGTGACAGTCAAGAGTCTGTATCAGTGCACTGCAGTTCCTGCTGGCATGGAAAGGATCAGATGGAGGGAGACCTGTGCTAAGACTGGGAAAGGACCCAATGGCAAAATTGCAGTGGATCCCCCCCTACAATGGTGTATTGACTGGTAATTTCCATGGGCCAAGTGTTCAGATGGTCTAAAGTGTTAATTCTAAAGAAGTCAATGGAGCTATGTTGATTGTCACCATCTGGGTATTTGGCTATTTAATTCCTTGGCAGTGTTACAGAGTTATAAGGGTGCCAGTGTTGTTCCACTGTCACTCTTTGTGGGTTGATTCTATATTTGCCGAAGGAAAACAATAATTGAGGCACTGTTATTTGCTTGACAGATAATACTCGTGGCAACAATCTCCAAGGCATTTATTGTGTACACAATTATTGAGAATACTGACAGTTTTCCTTCACTTGATGACATAATAAAATACTGCAATTAGTACGAAATGTACTCAGAATTCAAAATTTAGTTGACCAGTCTTGTTCATTGTTGTTGACTGGCAGATTTTAGTGGAGAAGGATGAATTTGCTTAAGTGATATTTGCATATGTTTTTCAAATGATGCTGATTGATTTGAAGTAGCCAAAGGCAATATGATTTCAGCATTTTTGTTTCCCTGCCACTTACATTTGTTTTGAGGTTTTCCATTAATCTGTGCAATTTATTGAGTAAATTGCTGTTTATTTCAACATGGATAGGTGCATTTGCTATTGAGAATAATGAATACTTACTCTTTTGTTCCAGTGGTGCGCCGTTGAAAGGGAACAAAGACTTGTCTCTGCATGCTTTGCTGAGCTTCAGATTGCAAGAGTGGAAAGTAAGGTCAGTTTTCTCAGCAGAAGGATGTTGTACCAGCGGCGTGTCATTCATAGGAACAAGGTTGCTTTTCTAATTTTGTTAGAGTCAAGTGCTGTGACAGTGCAATGGTATCTCAAGGAGTAAACAGTAGGGAGAGGAGCGTGTTTGTGCTATGCAGACAGAAATGGTAGAAAGAACCCCCAAAGAATCAGTGAAGGGGATAATGATACACAAGACCCTTGTAACTCTTCGCTGCTACTGCCTAGCAGAATATTCGGTGGGTTTTGATTGCTTCATTTGCTATCAGCCACTTGCCATAAAACATTAAATTGCCACATTACTCTTTTGATAGATAGATAGTGAAAGCATAAATGCATGCAAACCTTTATCAGCACAAGCTCGGTGTGCTTGGTGAGGCACATCCTCATCAGATATTAAATCCAGGTCAGAACTCCAATTTGAGGCTTGCAGCCCATTTAAATCGTTCATGCTCCTCACCATATACAACCCCACTCCTTACTTCAGTGCCCTTGGGGGTCTGAGTTGAACCGGGGGCTTAGGCTCACTTCTGGATTAAAATAAGAGAAAGACCCTTAAGAAACTGCTGTTTGCTGAAGCCAAGTCACCTCTAGTGGTAGAATTGTATGCTTGTGGAATAAAGAAGGGGCATCTGGAGGTTGTTTGGTCCAAGGCCTAGTTCAAAGCAGATCCAGTGAAATCAGATGGCTCAGGACCTTGTTCAGGTAAGTTTTGAGTACTTCTGTTGATGGTTAACCTATGCTATAGCCTCTCTGGGCAACTGGTCCAATGTTTGGCTGCCCTTATGATGAAAATTTTTGGCCTAATTTTGAATTGAGAGACCCCATGTTGCTACTTGTACCTCTTGCTCTTCATCCTTTCTCTGGGAAGGGGAAGGCAGGAAGGAGATCCATGTTTAGCAGTCTCTTCCGAAGGCTGCATAAATCCAGCCCTCTCATCTTCTCTATGTACATAATATGTTTCTGACCCCCTCCAAGGTCCGGGAGGAACAGCGAGGTGAGGCACAGAGACTCCCCTGCCTTCTCTTCCTTGTGCTCAAATTGGGTATTGGTGCTGATGCTGAAGGTCAGGAGCAATCAGGAGAAAAGGAACTACACAGGCAAGGGTGAATCTAAGCAGGCTACTGGGGCCCATGTCTATGAGTGCAATAAACCAACTTTCAATCTCAGGGTTAATGGAAAGTCATCTGATCAGGGAGGAGAGTGTGCCAGGATCTTCTTGATTTGGGCCAGAGTCTCTGCTCAGAGTCCCACAAGCTCTTTGTAAAGCAAACTGCTGCCTTTGGTGCCAGACTTCTCTGTAGCGGATGCACACCAAGAATCCCGACCGCACAAAATTCATGCATAGGTACAAGTTATGTACAACATAGCATAGGTATTTTTAGAATTATTTAAAGAAGGTTTTAAAAGATGATATTGTGATTCTTGCTTGTATTCTTTCTCCTATAAGGCCTGATGAGATGCGTTGAGCATGTAGCAAGGAGAGATGAGATGTGTGCTGATGGTACAAGGACTTGTTCAGTGCACATTCGACAAGATTGGATTCAGTCCTGTGAGAGAGGCTGTCTTCACAGATCAATTAACCATGCATGCCTGTCCAGTGCAGCAAACTTTCCTTCCAATCCCCACATGATTTTGGTGTTAAATGTGGAGTATCTGAGGATGTAAGACAGGAATCTGCTTTCAGAGACTAGGTTGGTTTTGAGTCTACCAAGCTCATTCTCATTGTTTAAACTACTATAAACTTGACTGGGATGGTGGGAATACAGAGGAAAGGAAGCCGTGACCTGAAACAGCTGTATTTTCAGGGTGGGAAATGCTCTGCCTCATTCTGCCTCTTAAGACATATTGGAGTGGCTGTATTTCTTCAGAGCTCCCCAAACCAATACTCTGTGTACACACAGATTGCTTGGTTAATGCTCTTTTCTGGTGCTCACAGTGACTACTTCAATACAGCGTTACCCGGCAGCTTTCTAAGAGATCATTTACTTTTAAAAATCCAATGAACATTTGATGGGACATGGCAATTTCTTGCGTCTGTCAATCTGTTATTCAGTTGTCAATGCACAGCATGTTGCAGATGCATTTCCAATAGTGGCAAGTAAAGTCTTGTTAATCTCTGTAAAACCCAGAAATAGTTCCTCAATCATCTCATCTTTAATGGGGGATCCTCCAGCTAGGGTAGCAGTGTCTACAAATTTAAGGTTGCTGTGAATTCAACAGAATACTGGCTGAGATACAGAGGCTTTCATGGCACGATCTAGTGAATCATAAAGATATGCATGTTCAAGCAGTTTTTAAATTTCAGTTTTAACATCCAATTGCAGTGCAGCATCAACATAACTTTGTCACAATGCTTAGTAGGAAACACTCAGAGCAAAATATTACCCTCTCAGCCAAATGTGTTAGAAATATTCATGACTTTCTGTATGGCTGTGGACTTAAACAGAAGCTCAGAAAAAAATACAACATTTTAAAAAAAGTATTTATTTTAGTTTGATTTTAAAGAAATATTTGACAACTATGGTGCATGCATATAATTATTTACTGCAGAATTTAATTAAAATGTGCTTATTTTGAGCAAAAACAATGTAGCTGTCCTGAAATACATGTGCCACCAAATTCAGCTGAAGTATGTATGCAGGGAATACAGTTTGAGGTACACAATTATTTTATGTATGCTTTAAAGCTTGTTTAGGAGCCAAATTTAGGAGTCTATAGAAGGGATCTCTGTAGGTGAGGAGTTTGCACTGTGGAGTGGCCAAAGCAAGTGGGATCCCCATGAGATTGCAGGGTGTATTACTGCCACGAGGCATGTCTGGTTGCTCAACATCATTGTGGAGCCTCATTGACCCTCCGGAAGGTCTCCAAACCTCCTCTGCACTTGATCAGAGTGGAGGCCTTGTTAGAATTCACTGGACATGGGGTTGGGATCCAGGTGAGCTTGAATCACCTTCCCTCTGTGAAGGAAGGGTAAGTGCCCCGTGGTGCGGGGCTGAGCTCCCTGCTGGGTCCCGCTGGGCCCAAGGGTTCTGAAGGCAGGCAGAGGAAGGGAGAGCTGCACACGTTCTCCCAGCCCTGGATGTACTGAAAGGAGAGAACACATATTTCACTCTTCAGATGAGTTGGTGCGATTGGCTGCCTTTCGGAACAGATGTGGCACTCTCAGTGAGAAAACCTTTTATAGTAATAATCTGGAAGAGCTTTTCACTGATGTCCTTAAAGTGAACTGCTGGCAAGAAATGTTTGCTATGTAGAAAAAAAAAAAGGCAGAAAAGAAAAGAACGTGTGTGATTCCTTTGAAAATAGTACCATACTGCAGATGTATAAAAAGACAGGGTTTCCAAACTTTCTCAGATGTATGGGGTCCTTATGCTGCAGGATGATGGCCAGGCCCCAGGGACACCTGCAGGAATGTCCCTCTCACCTTTAGCACTCAGCTGAGTACTCGAGACCCTTGGTATTTCCCCAGCTCTCACTGGATGATGGGCCCACATTTGAAGCAAACAAACAGGTAGCTAAAGCCAGACAAAAACAAACCAAGGCAACCCTGTGGATCTCTGAACAGAGGATCCTTCATTCAAAATCAGACAATTAAATCAACAACTAATTGGTGGGGGTGCATGTTGCTTGAGCATTTCCTTGTTTGAGCAGCCAGGTTTGCAAGCTCCTTTGCCTATGAAAACCAGGTCAGCCACTGAGTGCCTAAAAGTGGAAGGAACAGCCTCAATATGAGCTGATGAGGCTTTTTTTTTTTTTTTTTAGAGCCCTTGGCCTTATGTTCCTTGTTTGCATGAACA
Organism: Tinamus guttatus; assembly: GCF_000705375.1. The sequence goes on along the minus strand of NW_010589272.1, from coordinate 110,305 downwards.
CACACTTCTCCCCCCACCCCCCTGAGAAGAGAAATAAAAAAACCCAACTGCTGTAAATCAAAGAAAATTCATAACTTGCTTGAGGTATAACAGCTGTTGATTTAAGGCTCAACATCTTTGGTAGCACATTGCTGCTAGGAAGATAAAAATCTTTTTGACAAAGTTGTGACCATAAAAATTGCAAGGCTTTAGTCAACATTTAGAGAGGATTTGCATCTCCCTTATAATAAATAACAATAATAATAGTTCACTTTTATACGGTGCTTCCCAGTTTCAAAATGTTTTACAAACATTAGCTAATTAATCTTATTGAAATATGTTCCTTGGCAAAACAGTGATATATGGTCCAAAATGTATCTCATAAAGGGGGCTGATGACTCATAAAACGCAGCATTTTCCTCAGTGTGTGACTATTACTGGCTTTTAAAATGGCAGATATAAAAATCACACACCTTTATACTGTGCAGCCTCTTCTTCAATTACCACACATGTGCAGTAGCCCCTGTGGTTACTCTGGGCTGGGAGTCATTTGGGCTGTGATTAGAATTTAAAACTTGAATTGGGTTCTCCACTCTCTTAATCCCATGGTTTCAGGTCCATCTTTGTATCCCTGAATACTCCCTTGTGTACTTTTTGCTCTGCTTTGGGAGCCAAAGGATACCAGAATGGGGTAAGAGCCAAGTCTGCACTCCTTTTAATGCCCTTTGCTACTCTGCTAAGGTAAAAAGCGGTCTCAGCATAAGGGAGGATCTGGCCCTTTGCATATCCCATTTCATGCTTCCTTTGTGCCCATCCTTGAGGAAGCTGGAATCCAGCCTATGACTGTGAAAAAGTGCTTTTGCTAGCATAGCTTCTAGCACGTGTTTTTCGACTGTCAGACAATATTTCCATGGGAATCCTGCCTGTCCAGCCATAGTGTAGCCTTCACCATTGATAACGGCTAATAGTGTGGTTTTTCCTGCAATTTCTCAGCCAAAAAAAAAAAAAAAAAAGAAAAAGAAAAAGAAAAAATTGAGCCCCAAATGCCCAGATCTCTGTGCTGTTATGCAGAGAACATTTCCTAGAAAGTTAGAAGCACAAACTAAGGTTGTTAGTGGGGATGTAATTCTCTCCATATGTAGTTTACTTTATTGCTTTCACCATTGTTCACTGTTTCTTACTTAAGAATTAAAGTAGGCAAAAGCCCCATAATCTTTAAATTGATTGAAGATGAAACTTATTCCCCCGCTTCACCAAACTCAGGCCAACCTTTGCACAAGACACACATGCTAATGACTCTTTGGTCTAACATATTTTACTCAGACTTATTAATTACCAGTACAACTATGGAACTATTTTTTATAATAAGTGATAAGGTAATTGCAAAGCTGTGGAATTAGTTTGTAGGAGAGTATCAGTGTTAAGTCTTCTGCTTTTTCTCTATAGACCTTTTCAGTATTTTGGAATACTATATTAGGGATTCTTGTTTATATGAATGCTCCTTCACACTGCATATGTAATGGCAGAAGCATTACAGTGGGTGCAGAAAGAGTTTACTAAGTACATCTACAAGGCTTTTTTATGAGGACAGAGTGGTACAAAGTGTCCTTAAACACTTAACCAAATTCAGACTCTGATAATCAGGTCTTGTTTGGCTCAGATCTGTGCCTGGTTGAAATTGGTTGCTTGGCTGAAGAAATACTACAGTGGCAAAGGCTGAAACCTGTGGAGTTTGCTCTCCTCTCGCAGACAGGTCTTGCCTTCTGTATCACAACAGACAGGCTGGTGGTTTTCACTGTGTATCCTAAAAAATTTTCAGTACCTGCCATGATACCTCTTCCTGGATGCCACTGTGCCTTCCAGTCCCTCCACATCATAGGGCTGATAGGAAGCCTGTTTCCAAAAGCATTAGTCCTTTGCCTTAAATGGCTTTCTAAGATATCTGAAGATGTTAAGAGGAGAAGGCTTCTGAAATGGGGATGTCCCTGTCAGTTTGGCGTTGGGGAAGTAGGATCTGGAGACAACCAGCAATAGCTGTTGACCTATTTCAGGTAGCCCAGGGCTCATGCGGTGCTCTGTCCCCTCTCTCTGCAGTCCTGCCCTCCATGGTGCAGGTGTGGCTTCTCCAGCAGAAGTCCTCGTCTGCATAAACAGGCTGAGGGCTACATGAGTGCTCTAGCAAATCTTTAAACGTCTTGTCTAGACTGTGAAAGGTTGCCTTGAACGAAAGGAATAATGTAAGTTGCTGACGTTCTCCCCTTGTGTATTCAGTCATGAATGATGATTCCTGTCTGACCGAAATACGTATTTGCCACTTTCTCACTCTGCTCCCTCGGAAATCGCCCCCCGGGCGGCGTGCGCGAGGGTGGCTCTGGTTCAGGCGGCGTCAGCAGAAGCGCCGCCCGCGTTCACACGGCAGCTCCTCGCGCTGCTCATGCGTGAGGGCGGACGCAGGCGGCTCCCTGTTCCCGCTCTGGCTTGGTGGGATTGCCCATTAGCAAAAGATAAGGTTTCTTCATGACTTAAGCAGATGTGAACTGACAGCTAACACGTGAAATGTGAATGTGGAACCTTTATGGCAGAAGTTTTAAAAAGTTGCTTTATAGGCTAGAAACCATATTTTAAACTGTGCAACATGATGTTTCAGTGACAGGTAAATTTTTCAGACCAAATCTTAGTTCTAGTACTATACTTTTTGTATGTTAATACACGACTCCTTATGTTTACACCATTTCTTAAAGACTGTTGCCGTAACCTTAGATGTACAGAGTAATCCCTGTGCATTTTGTTTATTTTCTTAGCTAGAATTTACATTTGAGCCTGAAATTAAATGCTCAAGAATTCCAGTATGTTCAGTACGAAGCCCCCTTCACTTTTTTAAGCTGAACTATTACCGTTGGGAAAGGGGAAGACTAATGAAACTTTTCTGGGATTAGCAATCTTGACCAAATTTTTGTTCCTGTAAGGAATTAAAGTGCTAAAGAATTCATGTGTAGGCAGTTCAGGAAAGGAAAATCATCCCAACCATCACTGGATTGGGAATTACTATGAACCAGGTGATCCCTTGACCTTTGCAAATGTCAAAAATGCCTTGGATAGATGCTCAGGCTCCTCTATCACACACACACATACATGCAATAAAAATAAAATTAAAAAAAAAAACCTCCAAGTCTATGAGAGACGGCATAGGAAATAGCTCAGCATGTGGAGCTAGCTAGTAAAGAAATTTGGAGGACAGGAAAGTCCAAATGCTATGTGCCTTGTATCACACCTCTCTCTTAATAATTTTTTTTTCTTAAAAAAAAATGAAGGACTGCCCTGCATTCCTCCCATGAGTGGGCAGAGCCTTCAGGCAAGAGGTGATAAATACAGGTTCAACCTTCTTTGCTTTCTGGGGAATTCAAAGCCACATCTCCATATTCAAGGAGAGAGTGCTATGTTATAATTTTGTGGAGGAAGATGTGGATTTGAATATTCTTCAGGAAGAGACTTGTGACAGCCAGGACTTTAGTATCACATCTTCAGTTTAGTATCATAACTTCGGTTATGTTTAAATTCCCTTTTGAATGTCCAGACCAGAGAGCTATTGTCACAGAGAGAATAGTGTTTCTAAACTGACAGTAGCAATATCACAACAAATCTATGGTTTTGACCTTGCACTAGGTTATTTTACCTTCCTTGACATCAAAGTCCCTTCTGAAGGAACTACTGAAGGGAAGTAACTTCTGGTCCTGTGATACAAAAAGCAGGGACACAAATGTTTGTGCAGGAAGTTTCTGGCAAGTAGCTGTAATTTCCCTCCTCAGTCTTGTCACAGCCCCTTCCCTCACCCCACAGGTTATTAGTGAAGTTGGCTTAAAATGTTCTTTAGATTTATTTTTCTTTAATGACTGAAACCTTTTAGACCATTATGACTGAATTTAAGGCAATGACAGAGAATTGTGGGCAATTATAAACCGTTTATTAAAAATACAAGAAACATATTTTAGCTCCCTTTAGTCATCTCTACTTATATGCTGAATGATGAGCAACTCCTGTGTAATCCTGTCAGCCCCGCAGAGCATCCTGTTCTCTGTATTGTCCCTCTTGGAGCTCTGTAAGAAATAGTTAGGATAATCATGCATTGATTTAAGCCCGTTGTAAAAGTTTCCTCTTCTCAGATGTTACCATTATTTATTTATATATTTTAAAATTTCAAAGGCAAAGGATTTGTTAGAGAGAAGTATACTTCTTTCAAGTTAAAACAGCTGGCTCTTCAATGCCACTATTTTACAACTAAAATAGCATGGTGTGAATAAAGCACAAAAAGTAAATCAGCTGGTGAACCATTATCATTCACTTTACATGGTAAAAAACAAATATAGCTGTTATTTTCTAGCATTCATTGAAAAAAAAAGAAAATTTATATCATTTTTAACCTATTAAAGAAACAGAATTACTTGATATTCTTTGATGCACATTACTTATGTAATGTATATTACTAAGGAGAAAAAATGAATTAGTAAGATGGCTTTGAGTGTAAAAGTAGCTTATCATATCTCAGAATCATAACAGACTCATTTGAAAGAGAGAAAGAAAAAAAGAAAAAATCTTTCAATTAAGAGTGAGCAAAATAAATAGCAGTTCTTTCTATCTTCCTACACTGCTTTGCAGTCACTATATCAAGCAGAGAAAAGGGTAGGTGAGTGTGGGCGTTGTAAAAGTCTTCATAATATTGGATTTGGCTCAAATCTTCAGATTCCTGAAGTAGTTTATAACACCAAAGTATTATTTTTAAAAGGATGTCAATATAGCTGGACTTCTCTTCTGAAAATTCTCCAAGGGAGTAAAATAAGTATCTTTTTTTTTCCCCAGCTCAGTGGATTGAAGTCGCAGAAGTAAAGCCGAGTCTATGTGTTTTGTCATTGTCAGAGACACACAAAACTGGCAGACTGCCCTTGCGAGCAGTATTTGCTCTCCATAGGGTGCAGTTCCTTCTGTAGCTTTGCCTGCCCTGGGATTTGGTCTTACTGAGGATGGCTTTGTTCTTTTCTTCCTATTGACAACACTAAATATCCAGCCAGGGCACTTTCTTGCCCAGCTTTCCTGGTTCAGTTGCATGATCCACATCCTTCCTCTTCTGTAATTAAGACCAAACTTAAGAAAAGAATCCCCAGTGCAACATTACAGCAGTCTACTGGTGATAACTCTCCTATATCCCAAGGAAGTTTGGGAGCAGCTAGCTCTCAGGAAGCCTGAGTTGGTATCACTGGCACCTTGCAGCATTGAAGGATGGTTCAGCCCAGCTTCTGGCACTTACACAGATGCATGAATTGCCTAATCCTTATTTACGATTTACAAAGCAGCTCACTTCAGAAGTTACCTGTCTTGAGCTCATCAAAAAGCCCTTTCCAGACGCTAATTGATGATTGGGATGCCGACAACTAATGGAAAAAACACCGATGGGAATCCTGCTCATGGAGGTAGAGGATATCTCGTGTGATTTGGTTAGATATTGGAACAGTTGTCTGGTTTCCTTGGAGCAGCTGCTGGTCACACGTTCCTTATCCTTTCAAGAAGACCATCAGCAGAAACTAATTTGTGGGGAGGAAATACTCATCATGTATTTTTTTTTTCTGTAGTCAAGTTATAACAGCTTGACTGATGCCGTGCTTAGCAGGACTGAAGAGTTATACAGAGCTGGGTTAGAGCTCCTTCACAGGACCTCGGGGAGCACAGGGCATGAATTAGCTTCTAATTTGTAATTTCCTCATTGTGTTGGTTTACACTGAGAAATAAACAAAGTCGTTTGCATGTAACATGCCTGGCAAGCGTTTATTATAGCATCCTCCAAAAGCAATTTCCAGTGATTGGTATTTTCATGTAGATTGCCTTATTAAAAAGGTAAGGAAATTGGAGAGTATATTTGACAGATAAAATTAGAAAATTAATGGAAATGGATCATCCACTCATTCCGAAAAAAAATGTATGGAGGACCAAACACAAGGGAGGAAATACTTGAATTCATGAAGAGAATGCTTCTGGTTTGCTTCTTTTTGCTTAGCATTATTAAGTTATATTCATGCATATGGTAGCTCCCCGATGTCCAGGTCAAGACTGGAATCACTTTATATGAAATGCTTTATGTAGACTAAATCCTGCACAGTTGGGCTCTCCCTTCTTCCTCCTCCTCCCCAGAAAATCCGTTTATGCTTTGCACTCAGAAGCACACAAATTGTAATTGAATGCTAAATACAATTATTATTACAACAGGCTTATGCATTTGCTCTGCCCAGGACAGTTTTATGATATTGTATAATGTTAATCATGTCCTAGTTTGTGAAGAAAGACGCATAATAATTTTGTTTTTGCTTGAAACTGATGTCAGCAGTCCTGGGAAATAGACAAAGTATTTAATATTTTTGCTTAATTCCCTTTTAGTAAAATATTTAAAGTACATATGTGGTGGTTGCATCTATGCCCACCTTAAATGTCATATCTATATGTATAAAAAGTTCTGTGCATGACTCTGCTCCTTTTGAAGTCACTGGTAAAGCTTAAACTGATTTTGAACTTTTAAGTCTGCCATAGGGATATATATTAACACATGATGGACAAATCTGCAACTTAATTTGGTGACTTTTGTGTAAATGACAGGTCTTACACAGTAAGCTGTGGTGTTCCGGATTACTGTCGACAGGATGCTTCCAAAAGGATGCCTGGTTTTCATTGTGTCAATCGATCATATTCTGCCTGAGAAGATGTCTTTTGCGTAATGTTCTTAATTAATTGTTATTGAGCAAGGAATCATTTACAAGAAGCTATTTTCAGTAGTTTGGCACTGGGTAAAACTCTCTTTTAGACGATGACTGTTATGTTTATCTTCAGTTTTTGGAGATAATACGGGAAGATAACAATAAGCTGCAGCCTGTGGTATGCGTTAGAGCTGGCATTGCTTATGCAGCTGCGACTTTCCCGTGGTGCCCCGGTTCCTGGCAAGCGCTCAAGTCCCTGACAACAAAGATTCAAGTTCTCGTTGTTATTGAGCATCCCCTTCTATTTCTGCAGAAAAGTCTTTTGGCTCAGCTGGCTTCTGAACAGGTGTATTCCTTTTTTTGGTACCTCATTAGGCACCTTGCCAAGAAAAGAAAGGCCGATTCAACTTTCCTGTCAAGCTGTATCTTTTAAAGTGGTAGCTTTTCAAGTAAGACCCAGCATTTCGTCTGGTGAATCTAGGCTCAAGTCTGAGAGACAACAGAGCAGTCTTGGTTATCCCAGAAGTAAAATTCTCGGACTTTTCTGGTGACCTGCGAACACTACTCTTTCCGTTTCAATATCCCATAGGAAAATGCGTACTCCGTTGCAGGTGTTTCCAGTGATGGTTGCCTGCATGAGACCACAGATAAACAGACCTTAAGGTGGACTTATTCATATGGAAAAGGCTTTCCAGTAAATTCATTCTGATAGTTTTGGAAAATATTTCTTTTGAAGTAAAAGGGCCCTCTGACCATGTGGAAACAGTCTTTTAATGATGGTATGCTGGCCTTCTACATGTTTGGGCCCTCTGGCCAGACCTGCTGGGATGCTCCTTCTCTGGAGATCTACAGCCCCATCACTGCTCTGATGTGTAGCCCTGGTACTTATATGCACAGGGTGGCTCCCAGGAGCCAACAAAGCTCAATTTCTTGAGCACTTAACTGTGTATCAATCACCTTTGTTTTGGTTCTGCCAAGGAGATTTATCAGGATGGACACTCAGGACGTTTTGGATTCCTCCTGACCCAAAAGCTCGCTCTTGGGCAGGAGGCCTTTGCACTTCATCCCCATCGCTTCCAGGTCCGTAGAGGAGGCCTGGGGACAGTCGCTCTGCCTGGGCAGTAGGTCTCTGGCTTTGCTTGCAAGTCAAGAGTGTGGGAAGTTTTACATCATGAGGGAGCACAGACCACAGCTAAATAAGATAAATACTAGGGCTGAGACTTTTAGGGTCAGCAACAAAGTTTAGTAGCTGACAATAATAGTGATAGCATGGTTAATCCTCTAATGAGCTTTAGCTAGCCCATGTGGGCCCGAGTGAAGACATGCTGAACAGAGTGATATTAAAAAAAAAATCACCAGTTTCTTCCTCCTCCTTTTCAGATTGTTCAATCTACCATGCGGCTGTCATTAATGAGGGTTGCACATGCAGCACATTAGTTAGGGTATCGGTAGGCAGCTCCTAAGCCAGAGGTAAGGCTATGCTGTGCATTTGGGCTGAGCTTTGGATGAGCATCCGAATTTGGATGTACCACTGTGAGCCAGGAGGCCTCGATCCCCACCAAACACACTGTATAGGTATATCCTACGTGCCTAACCACACACAGTTTCACTGCACAGCTACTGCCTGCCTCAAAATTCTGCTCTTCAGCCTTAAAAATAATAATTTAAAGAAAAAAAAGACAAAATTTAAGGAGCTCTTCACACAATCCCAGGTAATGTGGCCATCTGCGCAAGAGAAGATTATATACACAAGTTACAAAAAAATGTTTGCAAACATTATTGCTAATGTGCACCACCTTATCAACATATTTTGATTTTATACACATCCTTTAATTTAAATTGCTTTGATTTTCTGTCTGGAAGACAAAAGAGAACATTAATAGCCATCGTTTCCTGTGTTTACAGAGCTGTACATTAACTCCTCTAAAATGATCTTGTGTTTGTTATGCCTTAACTATTAATTTTCATAAGAATATTAAAAATGCTGGAAATCTGAGCCAGGTAGGCACTGTGTAAATAAATTACATATTTGGTATTAATTCACCCTGTTGCTTCATATCATCCTTTATTAAGCTGAATACTTCTTGCAAAGCAGCCAAGAACAATCTCTGTGTGCCCGTTTATTACCTGTATAGATATCATTATTCCCTTGTGACAGCAAAGTCAAATTCAAGGCATTTTTCATAAACTAGGAAAAATTACCTTTCCAGCGACATATGACACAACCTTCAACTGCTAAATGAACCCAAGAAAAATTCTCCTTTGGGAAAGGGCCTTGTGCATGATTTGCCAGCCTTAAATGTATTTTTTGAGAAAGTTAATTCTGAGAGGCTTTACTACTGAGGGCTGCTTCCTGCCCATTTTTAAACTGTTCTCTGCCATGATGCATGCCAAAATCACAGCTACAAAAACAACCTTCATTTTGCAAAATCTTACTTGTGCAAAGATTAGACCCTCGTGGTGAGACTGTATTGGAAATCTCATATAAAAATCTTATTCGTAAATGTCATGCCGTGCTTCCCAGCAGGAAGGCGCGCCGGGAGATTGATGCTGCGATGAGGAGCCCGAGGAGCAGAGAGCAAACCCGGGGCGAGGCGCCCGGGGCTTGACAGGGAGTTAAAGCAGGATGGAGTGGCTGGAGCAGGAGGCGCCCGGCGCTGCCCTGGTGCTGCTGCTGCTCTGGCTGCTGGACTGGGGGACTTGGTGCAAGGGCTTTTGCAGGAAGCTGCCTCGGTGGGGTCCGTGTGTGCAGCCCAGCTCCGTGCGGCGCGGGGGCCTGGGGCTGGTGCCGACGGCAGCACCGTTAGGCGCCCGTGTGGCGCTCGCCCTGCCTCACACAGTCCGTTTTGCTGAGAAACCCGCCGGAGCCGCCCGAGCAGTGTGGGGTTCAACACTGCTAACCCCCTCCAAGCCAGCTGCATCACAGCTCGTCCAGGTGGGGCTGTGCTCCGGATATTTGTGTACGGATATTTGCCGCTCGCTGTAGCTGAAAGTGTTGCAAAGGAAAGGCTCTGGTGTTTGCTGAAGCACGGTGACACTGCCCATCTTCTCTATATTGTAGTCTGTGAAACTTTAAGGTAAATATAGTGGTAAAACTGGAGCTGTCTATGCTCTGGAGGCCTCTCATTTCGGGTGGGAACAAAAACCTGGGCATGTAATATTACCTGCATAGGTGAGGTTTCAAAGACAAACTAGGTAATTTCTCCAGGAAGGGAAGTGCTTTGAGAAGTGCCTCTCTGAAAAATGAGGCAGGCGGGATGGTTGGATTGCTGCAAACCTGGACACGTGGCAAAACAGCAGCTCTGCCTTCAGTTCCTGGCCAAATGTAGGGAGTTGGTAGCCATGCCCATAGCTGCATGTTGGCTGCCCAGGCTGCTGCCCAGCGGGGCCGGCTGGTGCAGCTGGGTTTGCTGCTTGGGAGCTAGGCTAGCAGAAGCACAGCTTTTGGCATGCATATGTTATTCCTAAAGCAAGAGAGGCTAGAAATCCCTACCAGAAATTGGAATCCTGTTCTATTATTTGAAAAAAAAAAGCATACAAGGACCTACTGTGTGAACAACAGATGCAGTCTTGGGTATCGCGTTGCTTTCTGTCCTTGGTGTGTTTGCATCGAGCCATTGCACTAACTCTCCCCACTTAAACTGTAGTTTAAGTAATTTAAGAACTGTGACACTTTTGCAGTGTGTCAGATATTTACCAGCTTACAAAACCAAAGCCCACAGTTAACAACGTGGCTACTCCTTAGTACAGGAATGCAACTTTCAGAGGGGCAGATTGCTAGTGCATGTATTTTGATGCTAAGAAAAATGCACATAGCCTGGACCACATGAAGGCTGTGATGGGCAACGTGAGGAAGGTGAGATGATGGGAACTGCTGCACTCCCACACCAGGCAGAAGTGGCTGCCTCTCAGCAAACTGCTTGGCTCTGGACCTTCTCGAGGCTAATATATCAACTTTAACACAGGGTTCAGGTGCTCTCATTTGTGTGTCTTTCTTCCCCTCCACCTGATTGTTTGAGATGAGCTTATTCGGCTTAAACTTAACCAAGACTCAGAGAAACTACAGGCATGGGCTTAGTGGTAGTGTGAAGATGTAGAGGAGTTTACTGGGCTGTTCATTCTTGGGATGTCTCTTTGAACTTAAGTGAACTTCATTATCTGGTGTGGCAGTTCCCATGTCTCCTTACATCTAAATAAGACTAGACCTGACGATGGCAAACCACATTTTCTTCTGCCTTATATTTTCTCTCGTACTCTCATATGTCTTAAGGGTGAAGCCCAAGTTTAGTAAAACGCAAGAGCTACTACTTAAAATGCCCCCTTTCTTACCAGCAAGACTATCTGGTATAGGACTACTTGATTTAGCTTAAGAGGCTTTCAAGGATGACTTATTTTCCTCTAAAACCCTATATTTAATAAGACAGAACACAAAGGATCTACCCAGCTAAAACAGAACTTGTAAACTTAGAATGAGACCTGCTGCTTTCCATGTGTATATGGAATAAAATAAAGAAGATTTTATGTTGTTGAGTGGGTTGTAACATACAAAAAAAAAGTTCTTTTTTTTGCAGCCTTCCATGTTGCTGGCATTAGTAGAAGCAACAAAAAGGATTATTGCACTAATTATTTAAAAATCAGAAATATTGGCAACATTCTCCCTGCTATTTTCAGGAAGATAAACTGAAGATTATTCCATTGCCCACAGTAATGTATGAGGACACGTTTATTCAGTCCTACAGGGTTAGGCGACAGCTGAACTATGGTGCCATGCTAGAGAACAAGCCTTATGTTCACCAGCCCTGTCTCGTTGCAGTGCATACGTCCTCCGACGCTTTGGCGTTTCTTATATATATTTTTGTCATGTCTGTGCTTTAGCATCAGCAGGATCTGAAGCTGCTGTGTGAAAATCCAGCCTGACTTTCATGAGGAAGTGAAAGTCCTGCGATGCTGAATGTGACCATTCATCTTTTCTGAAAGTGGAATTAGTGGGAGTTTACAATTATCTGGCTTCTTGTCTCTGGGAAGGCTCGGTGCAAAACTAATGGCACTAAGATGCAGCAGCATTTTTCTTCTGGCAAAAATCACACAAGTCAGAGCTTGCCACTTACATTTTCCAAGATAAGTTTGATGATTATCCTGTAAATGAGCATTGATTTTTTCGTATGTGTGTGTAGATGCCATTACTTTCAATCCCAAAGATTGTTCTGTCTTCTTGCATACCTATTGTAAATGTATAGCAAATGTTTTCTCTGTTATTTATTTATTATTTATGCCCCTTAAAACCTTCCCCCCCACCAACTTTCTGAATGCCAGATCCTGACTATTTTTACTGCAGCTGGTGAGACCGGTGTGTTTTTATAACTGGCTGACCCACAAGGTGGCACTAAAGAGAAAAGTGACAACTTTGCTAATAAAAAGTGAGAACCAAAGGCAAAATACCATATGCTGAATCAATATTATTTTAATTAGGTGCACGCTTCCTTTATTGTCAGTTAAATTTTATTTTGTGAAAAGCCTTAAAGCTACGGAGCGGCAAAAATGGTTCATTGCCCCCATCCCACATCAGAAGTTAACTTTTAAAGAGGGCGAACGAGACGGAGGTCATCTACTTATCGCACTTCCAGAATCTCAAGGAGGATAATTGCGATCAAAATGTGGTTAATTAATTTTCCTCTCTGAGGAATAAAGGAATTCAAATGAACTAAAAGTTGAAATCTTCTTTTCAGTCGTCAGTCATATTGGCAAGGGATGCTACCTCAGGAATTATGTATTGTCTGATGTGTATGAATGAGTTTCTTACTGGAAAGCTGGGATGGTTTGATTTTGACACCTCTGTTGTCTAGTGTTCTGGGCTTATTTTCTGAACAAATTACATTAAATAATATGACTTTGAGAATAAGAATCTTCGACCAGCAGGGCTGAAATCCTGCCACTTTAATTATGAGCGAGGATTTCCTCCCCAGACATCTCAGCCACGTAGCTCCTTTTGAGCTCAGAGCTGGAGGTGAGTGACCCGGTTAACACTTTTCTCACAAGCCCCTAGCAGCCACCTCTAGCCATGGCTGTCCTCTACACTGCTTCCTTGCAGCTTGCAATGTAATTAAATGATACCTAAGTAATTTCTGGACCTTTCTAAACCTGACTAGCTGTAATGCTTTCATTGCTTTTGAAGTGTGTGCCAGTGGGATTGGTACTATTAAGAGAGATGATAGGCTTTGCTGGTAGGGGTATATTTAAAATAGCACCAATGTACTGAGGAAAAAAAATCATAAAGTGATTCTAAAATATTTTTCTGTGACTTGAGTAGCATTATTTAATATCTGATAGTGTGCTCTGGGACCTAAATGTATGAAAACGTGTTTTGATGTTTAATCAAATTTATGAGACAATCACTCTGGTAGTCAAGAATGACCCCCCATGTGTAGCTGGAAAGACTGAAATCTGGAATTACTAGGGAGGATATTTTCATATGTTTTAGATGTCAGTTAACGTACAATAATTGCTTTTGGGATAGTTTTATCACTGGAAACATTTTTTTTTTCAATCAGTGCTGGGCATCCTACATTCAAAGACCTTGGCATTACTCACGGCATGAGGAAATAAAAATGTTTATTCTCCAGGCCCCCACTAAAAGGCAAATCCCAGCTCAGGTGAGCACTGAGGCAAGTGCTGCTGCCCATGCAGCCAAACACCTCTTCCCACATGCAGTTCAGGACCCCTGTGCAGGACTTTGCTCCAGCACTTACTCAGTTGCAAATGCTGGCCAGAAGGAAGCTATATTTAAGCATGTACCAAAGTGCTTTTTTGGAATTGGTTATAAAAATATGCCAACAATAAGCACACACTGACCTGCTTCCTTGCAGTCCTTATTCAGAAAGGTCGGGATCGATCGGATTTGTGACTGAGGATGTTCGCAGTGATCCTATTCGTAGAGGTCTTTGCTTATCTGGCAGCTCATTCTTCCCTGGGGATTGCTGGGAGGAGGTATTTCCCTCCGTTGTTCAATTTCTGGTCACATTTCTTCAAAAACTGTCTATTCTGTGCTTATGCAGGACTTCCGGCAAGCCAGAAGTATTTTGACTGGATGAGAGGTAAAGATCAGTATCCTGACAACATCCGATACTCCTTGCGATAACGGAAGCTGTGGGTCTATAAAAGGGTACAAGTGGCTGAGGTGGATCTGAACGTGTGGACACACTCATGTGCTCCTGGCACATGAAAAGTGACCTGACGGGGGGGACAGTAAAGCATGACGAGTGCTCCGGTGTAAGGAAGAGCCCTCTGGCTTGGTTACATGAGGAGAACTTTGAGGTAACTCCACGTGCGTTGGCATTTGGTGCACATCATCAGTTTAAAAATGGATTACAGATTTGCATGGACAAAAAGATTATCTATCTATCTGCCCATTTAAAAAAATGTATTTTAAAATAAACTGTAAAGGAAATAAATCCTTAGCTTACCCACTAATGTCTTTCTTGTGGTTTTCAGTGAAGAGGTGATGGACTCCTAGATAAGACATGATCTAGGTGTGGGAACGTTGGCTCTTACTATAACCTGGCATTTCCACAAGTGCCTGTATCCCCATCCCCAGCTGACTTCTTATCACTAATCGATCCTGATTGATTAACTAGTTTGAAGTGTAATTCTTCAGTGAAAGAAACACACAGCAATATATATGTGCTCTTCATGGTACTACTGAACGTGTGAAATAGGGATGGTTCATGGTTGAAACAAGAAAACCAACCAACCTACCTTTCAAGAGGATTTGTTTAAAAAAAGGAAAAAGACACTTCCATTTTGTGAGGCTGTAGACATGGATACATATGAAAATGGAATATCTGGGGAAAATAACACATTTCTGGCATCTAATTTGGAAATGTAAAACATTATTTCATTCTCCTATAAATGTAGATTTCTAAAACCAGATTAGCTTTAAGTAATAAAAAGGCGTTAAAATTTCATAATTTATTAAGACAGCATTAAATAGAATTAAAATGATTGAAAAGGATTTGAAAAGAAGAAAATTCCATGGCAAGAGAGTGACAGTATCATTTCAAAGAACAGGAGCAATGAGAAAGAACAGGTGGTAAATGTGACTCAGCTTCGGTGTTGATGTTGTGTGTATGCAGCACCTTATAGGTGCCTTCTCAGAGGTTGCTTCCTACTCTAAAGGCAACTGCAAACCAAGAAGTGAGGGTAGGAGCAAAAGAAGGGAGGAGGAGAAGAGAAAGATCCAGAGTACTGGGGGTCAGGCCTGTCCTGAGCTTCCAGCTTCTCACTGTAGAGGACTTTACCTGCAGCATAGTGCAGCACCATGGCTTTTGCTCTCATGTCTCTCCTCTTATGCCTTTTTCTTCATAGGAAAATGGAACTTGTCCAGGATGGAGCTGTATCTAGTCATCTGGCCACCCACATCCCTCATTGGAAGCTAAATATATAAATTGTGCTTAGGCCACTGGACTCAGGCAGTATGCAAGGTCATTTATACAGGCAGCATGAGGTTGTAACTGTGAAGGAGCAGAGGAGACCTATGGAAGGGAAACTCCAGTTCTTGGTATATTTAAGTCAGCACAAATCACTGCATGTCAGTCTGTTTTACAATCCAGTGTTTAGTCTTTTAAACAGAAGATCTTTCTCATCGCTTTCTTCTTTTTTTTTTGTCAGCAGCAATTTTCAAACCCAACAGAAGGTGTATTCACCAGTGCCATATGTTAAACCTGACATGTTACTGAAAATGTGTTCTGGAAGAAAAAAAAAAAGAGTAAATAAATAAATAAAGGGTAGGCTCAGTGTCCTGATCCACTCTCTTTAGCCCACTTGCAAGCCCCAAGGGGAGAGAACGGTCCCCGCTGGGGAGCAGCCCTTCTTTGGGGAATTAGTAAAAGCTTGCGAAGCCAGCAGGCCCCAGGCTGTTAACTATCTCCTGGCTTCGCCGAATGCAGGGACTTGCTGTAGCTGGGACAGAGCCGTCCCCAGCGACCCCTTGCTCCCAAGGGCAGTTGCAAGTTACTGCCTCTGACAGCTGGGTTTGTGGGAAGTACGTCTCAATCCTCTGGGGAGTATTCCTGGGAGGGGGGTTATGAGAATCTGCTTGCCATTAAAAACAGAACGAAACCTTATCGGAGTGTTTTTGGCCAAAATGTTAGTAGACTATATGCTCTCTTTTAGCACTTAAACAGAAGGGATGAAGAGCTACGAGTATCACTGAGGTGTGCAAGGAGAAACCCAACTAGGAGCACAGTGATGCCCGACTGCGGCTGTGCCGTGGAAGCAGCTCTGATGTGTGTTGGCTGAAGGGTCCCTGGCACACGGGGGCCCACGAGCTCGCGCTCTGTAATTCTTCCTGGTATCAATTTCATGGGTGCACTTGTTCCTGGCCTTTGCATAGAAGGATGTTTTTTCAATCCTTTATGGCTTTTGTGTGTGTGTGTGTGAGGTCAGTAAAATAAAGTCTATTGGTAACTCTTTGATATACCCAGATGAATAAAGGACAGATGAAAAGAGAAAAAGCAGTTAGGTAGCCCATGAAAGCTGTA
This sequence comes from Tinamus guttatus, assembly GCF_000705375.1. Next base: position 94,056 of record NW_010589272.1, on the reverse strand, counting down.
ATGTGCTGATCCTCTGTTTGGACGAACTGCACCCAGCTGCATGATATATGATAAGGTTGCTCATTTATAGAGCTTTTCTGCCAAGACTGTAAAGCACTAGTGTGACTACTGTGTGGGGTTTGTGTACAGTCTTAACAGTATAAAGTCACAGTGCTATTGGGGTCCCTCATCAGCTCTTTGCTGGCTGCTCGACCAGTTGATAAGAAATCGGAAACTGTTTTCCCTGAAGTTTATCCATGTTTCTTCTGGCACTTGTCTGGGCAGGGCCATCTCTGCAGCAATTCAGTGAAGGTGAGGCATGCTCTTTTATTCTGTACAACTGAAATCCTATCCTATAACAACATAAAATGTGATTGCATACAAGATGTTGATGGCCTAAGGGAAGTTTTGAACAACTGGGAGTCATTATCAGGATTTAGCTGCAGAAATGATCCATGATTTGATGTCTTTTCCAACACTGTTTGCAGACAGACCAAAGGAACTGCAGCCTTCAGTGGTACTTCCCATGAAATCCATGTGTACACTTATAACTCTGAAAAAATGAACAGCCAACAGTTTTTCTCAAAATTTGCATACAGATTTTATTGGGGGCCTCTTGTCTTTCTGATCTCATGTAATTTCTATGTTAAATAGCCAAACATAGCAATCTGTACATGGAACTGCTTTCAGGTAATAGCATTTGAGAACAAACTGAGAAGTTACTACCCCTCTCGATCTGCATGTGGTCAAGCTACGTTTTAGAAATACATCATTAGGAACATGTAGAAGAGGTTTAGTGCAGTTTTAGCATGACAGCTGAGTCCTGGCACATGAGTTTAACAGAGGATTTAGCAGCACCTTCCTGTCATAAGTCTTCAGAATAACAAGGATCCCAAGGGAGCTGCAAACCTCCTGATGTTTTGCTTGAGTAATGGAGCCAATGTCGGAGGCAAATATAAACCAACCAACCTCGCTTCACTTGTGCCTCGCTTGGGCATTTTGGCTGTTTATGCTGTTTTAACCTGGCTTATATGGGATTAGCCTCTCAGCTGCTTACTAGCAAGAACCATAAATCTCTTTCCCCAGAACTGTCCCTTCAAGATATAGATGAATATGGCCAAAGCTGAGCTCTGTGGCTGCCTCCCTCAGCTGGCTTTGGGAGAGTCGTGTTTCTGTTCCCTCAACAGCGAGGTGGCCAAAACAACGTTGTGCTCCCGCATGCAGCTGTAACGTTTCTCTTCAACACGGCAGAATCGGTGAGTTAGCAAACAACTGCTTGCCACGGAACTCCCCGCTTCTCCGAGAAGGCTTCACCAAAATGCTCATCTGTAAAACACGCAACTACCGCCTTGAGCTCGCTGTGTTCAATTAAAAATATTACTAAGGTATGATTTAATAAAAATGCTTGTAAATGACAGACAAACTCTTCTGGTTTATTACAGTCTACTTCTATTCTCGAAGCACATCTTTGCCTGAATGTCTCCCTGGGCTGCTGATGGGAACAAACATATAAACTTAAAAACCATTGCAGAGAGAGAGAGAGGCAAACACTGCCTTTTCTACTGATGACTGCTACTGACAGCCTGCGTGCAAAACCTTAAAAGCACTCAGGCACTTCTTTTGTGTCCACTTTTAAGGGGTTTAATGAAACATATAAAAACTGACATTTTCAAACCTGTAGCTTTGGATGTTATTTTGTAGTGTCAGTCTGTTTTTTTTTTTTTTCCCCAAATCACATAGCAATAGTTTTCAACCTTTTTGCCTCGAAATTCAGTCAACAAATAATGATGGCTATTTTCAGATAATGAAATGTTTCTGTTCTTTGCCCTATTATAGCAGGTAGGTAGCCGACTAACGCTGCAGGAAATATGTGGGAACGCTCGTTACGGAGCGAAGCCAGAGCCCCTTCTAGGACGTACAAGCACAATTAGCAAGTGTATCACATCCTCACGCTGAAGCCTGCTTCAGACTGTGAGCTTTAGTTAGACTGCGTTGCAAGATTAAAACAAAGGCTCAGATCACTCCAGGGAGGGCAGATCTCTCTATATTCCTGACCCTAACTGGTTCCACTGTCAGTAAATGATCATTCCTATTCTGCATCACCATGCAAAGTCAGGTAACATTTCTTAAAGTTGTAGCAGATTCAGGGGAAATAGAAATCAGGCGTTCTTTCAGAAAATAAATTGGCCACTACATCCTCTTTCATGAATCTGTGCAGATTTGCTTTGCTTTTGAAAGAAGTGCAGGACTTTTCCGTGGCTTTTTATTTTTCTCCCTATGGAAAATAAGGTCCTAATCCTGCAAATTGTTATGTACACTCTTAACTTGACGTACAGCATGTATTCCCATAGACTCCGGAGGACTAAATGCCACGGATAAGCACATCTGTAGCTGTTTACAAGATCGGAACTAAAGAGCTTCAAAGAAAAGGAAACTGAATGGAGAGTTTTTGAAGTATGTAGCAAAGTAAGAGGAGCAGGGAAGCTTTGAGACACTAACGCAGCTCCCCGCTGCGCCGATGGATCCTGCGTCCCTGCAGTCCCCACGGGCACACGCTTGGGTTGTGGGATGGTGGCCGCGGGGCGCAGGCTGGAGGGCCGGCTCCGGCTCCGCTTTCCAGCAGGACTTTGCTCCTAGGGCAGCTCAGGGCACGTGCTGGCTGCACGGAGCGGGAACGCAGCCGGCACGTCCAGCAGCGGCCGAAAGCTGCAGGGCGAGCAGGTCCCGGGCGACACTCAGGCGCGGTCTCTCTCAGCACATCGCTAAGAGCAGCAGCACTTGTCCTTTTTCCCTTTTTTTTCCCGGTCCTTTCCCCGGCCCCCTCCCCACGCCGTTGTCCCGAGGCGCGGCCGGGCCGCGTCCCGTCGGGAGAGGCCCCCCCCCTCCGCCGGGGCTCCCCGGGGGGG
>NW_010589272.1:24055-89902 GCF_000705375.1 Tinamus guttatus | reverse complement strand
GGAGCCGGGCCGAGTGCGGCGGTGCTCGGGGCGGCGGCGCCTCGCCGGTGCTCCCGGTTATTTCAAACAAAAAGTTGTTCTGGGATGCGGTTTCACGCCAAGCAAATAGATAGACCTCCCTGGCTACAGCCGAGTCGCTGCGAATTTGCTCTCTGCGACAAAACCGGCTCCATTTTCACTTTTCTCATGCAGGGCAGCCTGCGATCTTTAGTTAGTCATTTATTACTGTAGCTCTTGGGCCACTATTAAGGCCCCGCTTGTGGTAGGTGAGTTACAGAGATACGTTAAAAAGTTTTAACCGCGTTCAGGCTCTGTGATAGGTAGGGCTTCTCTGCAGTTGTGGTCCTGTTCATTAGTTTAGCTTAAGCTGTGCTTTCCTGGAATATCCATGCAGTTCCAGCTCCTGCCTTTCTCAGTCTGCCAGTTTTATGCTTCACGTGAAGCTAAGAGTCTGTACTTAGAAGATGAAGCCCAAAGAAGGCAGTCGGAGAGGAAGAAAAAAAGCACTTCCCAATTCAATTAAACCAACAGTCCTCACATTAAAAAATATTTTTGTCGCTATGGCTACTGAACACTTTAAACAGAGTGCTATTAGAATCACAAACAGGATTGAAATTAAATTTGTATGACTTGTCATCATAGTGAAATTAAATAGATTTTGAAAAGTGTGGTTGTAGGAAAATACGCAGCTAAAATGCCTTTTATCACCGAGTACTGAATGATTGAGGTGATCAAGAATTCTGATCTATCCTTTTTCATTTAGGTCTCTAAGCAGGTAAAGTATTGGTAATAACATCAGGTATATTTCTCTCTACAGAAACGACAAGAAATTATTCGAGCAGTTATTCTTGTATATTTGAACTTTGTATATTTGTAAATAAAGTCCAGTGCTGCAGTGACATTTCTTTGAAGTTACTGTACTGCACTTTAGAACTGATAACCCAGTTATGATGAAAACTTTAGTCTATTCCCTTTTAGAAACATGAAGATAGCTTAAGATACAGGGCAGAGGCAGTACTAAAATGTCTTACCCCATACTTCTTGTGTAACTTTTCAGCTACAGGTCACTCTCTGTTTTCAATGTGTCGCTTGTATATAGTTAGATTGGGTGAACTCCTTACCATGCCTCAGGGAGCACTGCTGTATTGAAATCAGTGGCATTTCCTCTTTGCACCAGCAAAGAATTTAGCTCTCTCATATTCCTTTAAGGAAAACACTGTTTGTAAAACCAGCCAGTGTGTGAATATAGTTTCAGCCATTTAATAGGAAGACTGCTTGTTCTTTTGAGCTGTCAGAGGTTTAATGACTGACTGAAATATAAAATAAATAATACACACTAGACCATGGAACTTCTTTGTTCAGAGTGTGCTCTTGCAACGTAGAAATTTGCATTTTGATTAATAACTTCATTTTTAGTGTAATGTGGATAACCGTTTGTAGTTCTTAAATGCGCACAGTTTCTATCATGATAGATAGAATGGCTTCTCTCATGCTCTGAGGGACTTCGGTGTTTCAGTACAACTTTAGCTCTTTGACAGCTTTATATTCACTTAAAATATTGCTACATGGTTGGAGTAGTGTTTGCTGTAAAAGGACCTTTAGCATCATTTTTCACCTTTGTGGTACATGAGAAGTGCAGAACTCTGCTTAACTGTGAGGCTTCACAAGCATAATAACACTTTCAGTTTATAATTTCTTTTCCATAAACTGAAATGTTAGTCCATTTTCTGCTGTCTTCATAGGTGAAAGCCATGTATCAGTCTGAAATGTCCACAATGACATGAAAGTATATTCTTACTGAAATCTTGGCACCTTTACTTGAAAGGTAAAATGCAGGTGATACACTGCAGACTTGTTTTGTGTTACCTCCTAGAATTTACTGCCAATTAGCAACAGCATTTGTTATAGAGCTTTTGTAGAGTGCCATGATATCCATGCATAATTTAAACAAGCATCAAACTTCGGCATAAATGAAAAGAAGAAAATTCTTACATCATTCAGGGAAAACAAACAGACAGATTTTTCCATTTTAACAACTGCGATGTCAAAATAGATGAGTTGTTGAGGCAACACATGTCTCCCTCTAATAGATGAGATGGAGTTAAAATACCTGCAAATTACCGCCGTGGGTATGCTGAAAAGACAGGCTGCAAGGCTGTCATTCCCAGAAGTACAACTTCTTATGGTGATATTTTTGGGAAATGAAGGTAAAAGTGTCAGTGCCCAGAGAGAGATGTAGAGATATAGATGAAATACTAAACGTGCTCTTCGGTTTTGTCATGGCACAATTTTTTTCCCCCCCCTCCCCTCCTAAAACAGAATGAAATAGATGAGCATAAACTTTTTCTTTTTTGGTAACAGTTTAGTCTTTGGGGAGCAGATTTCAACTTCCTTTTTCTTTATGGTACAGCAAGCCAATTCAGATTTGATAGTAAGGCGTGGGTTATAAATATCCCTGCTATTGGTAGCTTGATGTATTTTTAGTATGAAATATTGACTGTGTAATGTTTGCCCAGTTGTTACGTGTATGTGGGTGTACACATCTATCCGTGTGGATATGGAAGATACAGAGTGTGTCAGTTTTTATTAGCCTGTTGAAGAGACTGCTTCAATTGCCAAACACATAACAAATATTAAAGGAATACAGATAGGATCTTTAAGAAGTGAAAGCCAATACTTCTTTATTTGGAGTGCCAGGACATATACAGTATTCCCCTAAGCGTGCATTTACATGTGTGTTTGTGCTTATTAAAATTGCTAATTGCAGAAGCAAGTTCATCATTCTTGCTTCATTAATAACAGGCCAGTACTGTTTCCATGCTTGCTTGAAGCCCCTGTTGATGTCTGGAGCTATTTTGAGTGTGCCCAGAATGAAGAATCAGGCCCACCAGTAATACTTTGCATATAAATTAAGATGCCTTGTTCCTTTTAACAGGCGAATTCAACTTTGTTGCTCTAGGGTAAATCCACTGATAATAGTGGAACTTTGTTGAGTTAATGCTGGAATACCCGAGAACACCATTTTCCTTATATTTAGCAATGTTGTGATTTTTACTAAACCATATTTTATGATGAGGCATGAAAAACATAATATTCTGAATTCCTTAAATAGTTATTAGCCTATTAAAACTTTTATTTTTTTTAGTTGGAAGACCAATGGTAAAAGCTGCAGTATTGTATAAATTTTCAAGTTTTTAAAAGATTAGCCTTATGAAATAGGTGATAAGTTCAATAGGAAGCACATATCTAGTTCTATCAGGCCTGGAAGCCTTCTACTAAGATAAAAGTATTGTAACACTTCCAAAAGTTAATTTCTTCATTGATTTTATAAAATATTGCTATAAAGTATTCAAAAAATCTCCAAAAGCTGTTAGGAAAAAAAAAAAAGGTGTATATTTTGTCTCCTTAAAGGTTAACTTTTTTTTTCTTTCCTTCCTCCTTCCTCAGCATTACAGAAAATCATATTGCAGAATAACGCTTATAGAGGGATGTGTAATGGGTGCCATCATTTTCCTCGTATCAAATATATCTAGCCTTCTTCCCACAGAAGAAAAAGAGATTATTAGTCAACCTCTAAAATTCTGATAAATGTTTACCTGGTATCTGAAATTACTTGGGTATTACCACTGCTGGAACTAAGGAACAAATGATACATGAATCAACAGTGCTCCTCAAACTACTGAAACAACCTACATACATGCTACTTTTATAATTGAATATTTGGCTCGTAGTTACTCTCTCATCATAAGGATGTTTTCTCATCCTGCGTGCTTCCAGAAAACACTCCCATCTATCCCGTATTTATATTTTAACTTCTTCCTTTGAAGAGATTGTCACATATGTTTTTTTTTTCTCCAAATACATAAATGTAAGCCTCTACCTACAAAGGTCCCTCTACTTTATCTGGATTAAAATCTGTTTAGTTCCACAGAAAACAGTTACACAATAAAAATTGCCAAAATAAGGCCTTCCCATTCTGTATAAAGACATAATAAATGCCTTTTTCCTCCTGAGAGGTCTTTTTGTAATTTGACCCATTAACTGAGAGCATTGATTTGTCCTCCATAAAATTCATTAGAAAAGAAAAGCATGTGTAGGAAAAAAGAAAAACGGCTCTGTAGATGTTTAATCAGTTGCTTATGTTTGTAATTTTGCAAAGCCCACAGAATGTTTTTCATTGGACTTCTCCAGTAACAATAGCGCTGTAGTGCAGTGTGACTCAGAGACCTACATTCAACCAAGACACAAATAGTCAGGAGTGGAAAATAATGACCCTCCTGAGTATGCTCCGTGAAGATAAGTTCTACTGTCCACTCAAAGGCAAAGTCTGCGGGCAGTGAGATCTCTGCAGGTCATTAAATCCTATTTTGCTTTTAACTGAAGACTATGCTTATTTGTTTTAGTCTTTTCATGTATTGATGAACAAACCTAATGATAGAGTGTGAGTTTTGATAGTAAGCAAGGGATTATTTATTTAGTGTCGGTGTGGTGTCTGCAAATCTGTTGAGAGTTTGTAGGCTTGGTGTTGATTGCCTTACAATATGAGTGGTAAGAATTAACATCAAGAAGGACCACACCGATAAAGTAGTATTATACTTTAATGTTTTTCTTTTTTCTAAACAAAAGTAGTCAAAGATCATCTTACTCTGTATGTCTGTGAACTACCTGCTGCATGCAATTAGTAATGTTTTCTACTTTGTTTCTTTTTGTTTGCATTTCTTCCAGGTTTCTAGGTGTTACACAGTTTTCTCCAACTCATGCCAGAAAAGCCTTTCCGTGCTTTGACGAGCCCATCTACAAGGCCACTTTCAAAATCAGCATCAGGCATCAAGCAACCTACCTGTCTTTGTCCAACATGCCAGTGGAAACTTCTGTTTTTGAAGAGGACGGATGGGTTACAGATCACTTCTCACAGACCCCTCTCATGTCCACATATTACCTAGCCTGGGCTGTGTGCAATTTTACATACCGGGAAACTGTCACCAAGAGTGGAGTTGTTGTAAGTATTTTTAATGTTGGACTAAAAGCATTTTGTTGTTTTGAAAACCCTTGCTTTATTTATTTATTTTTTTAGTATTTCTAAATTTTGCAAGTGTTTACTGTTTGATAGTTTGTAAGGGTTTGCCTCCTTTCTTCAGCCCCTTCCTAGGCTTCCTATGTTAGACCTCCTATCAGTTTCCCATAGACTTTGGTGTTCAAAGACAGAGTTCTGGAGCCTTTGTTTCTAAATGGGAAATGGATCCAGGAGTTATGCCATGAAGAAAGAGAAAATCCTTTTTTTATGTCACTTTTGCTTTTGTTTACAAATATCAAACACAGAACTGTATAACAAGCCAAAATATACATGAGAAATGCTGTCAGCTTTCACAGTGCTGTCATCTTACTGTCATCTTGATTTTTTTCAGGTGAACGTACAGAGAAACCCTTCCTTCTTATTTGCTCTGAACAACGAAACAGAGCTAGTTTTGGAAACAGAGACTGGGTTGGAGTTTTAGCTGTGTGTCCAGACAGAGGCTTCTGCAAAGTCTCTGTGACATTAAGCTGTGGCCTGGGAACATGAGGAGGGACTGCAGGCCTCACTTGCATGGCCGATCAAAACAGGAAATAAGTCTCCATGATCACTTCAAGCTAGTCTAAGCACCAAGCGGCTCCAAAGGGAGGATATCCCACCTTGCTTGAGCCAAGTGGTTTAGTTTCCTCCTTTGAGCCAGTGCTCAGCCCACAGGATTGGGCTGAAGATTAACCTGATTAAAAAAAAAAATGAAAAGTTGAAAGTTCTCAGCAAACTCAGTTCCACGATCCATCTCATGGTGTGACTGCCTGAACAGTGTCATGGATCGAGGGCTGCACTGCAAGGATCCTGGAAGTGTCAGTGCAGATAAGTAGAGAGGGAGAATCATGGAGCTGTTTGCCTAGTCTTTGTTTCATGGCTTGCAGACTGATTATCTTGACAAGTAGGATTGCACTTGGGATAAGAACTGGTCACCTCGGGTTGTTTCACTTTAGCCCAGTTGGGTGGTTACTGGAAACGGAGATGTGTTCACTGGCTGAAGCAAAACAAGCCTTCTCGGTCAGTACTTCTACTTAAACAAGTCCTTAAACAACTTTTATCCAGGTAGCACTTGAGGATGTTTGTTACAGTGAATGGCAGCTGCTGAAGGATTAGTCTAAAGCTGAGAAATAAGCTGTATTTTTCTGCTCCAGAAAACACTGGTTCCTCAAAGTTCTCTTTGAGCTCTAATAAGATGAAAGTTTTAGTGTGTGCTCTAGTAGGTCTCATGTTCCATGTGGTGTAACGCAGTGCAATGCTTGCAAGTTAGTCATTCATAGTGCTACAATATTATCTCATTTTGAAACATCTTAGGTTCATATTTAAAAAAAAAAAAAGAAAGAAAAGAAAAACAGCTGCAAGCGATTCAGCTTCCAGTATCAGTGTAATCAAATATATGCAACACAGAGGACAGACCTCAAGACCATCACTTTGAAAAATACAGGCTATTAGCTCAAGGAGAGAATCTCATTTTCTTACAGTGGTATTTAGAGCTCATATCCTGAAGGCTTTTGCTGCTTGTATGTTTGATACTCTGAAAGCAGGAGGCTGCTTTTGTCTTGGAGACAATACTTATTACTTTCTGTCATTTCTCATATTACGCAAAACTGTTCTCAAGGCTTAAGGTTTAACAGAAATCTAAACAGAACATCCAGCTATTAATTTGTAAGGAATTTGTGTCAACTGGGACCTTTAGTCATAAAAGGAGATGCAGCTCAAGTCTGTTGGTTCAGCAAATATAGGACATGTATACGCACACTTTAGCAGCTTGAGTGATACAAAATTTACCTACTAGTTTGCACAATTGTTGGCAGAATCTACAAAGAGCTGAAGACCGAAAGCCTACATAGATTAAGATAGTCTCTTATTCCTAAAGATTATTCTATCAGTTGAGAGTTTTCTCTCTTGTTCATTAGTAGTTTGGCCTCTATCACAGCCTAGGAAGATTACAATGTAAGTTGATTAAATTTATTTTCCTGCTTTTTTTTTTAGTTCATTTGTAACCTGATCATCTTCAAAAGTTGTTCAGATTTGCAGAAAATGTGTCTTTTGTAGTATGAATTATAGCGAACACTCTAGGTTAGAGCTGTGTTCATTCAGGCAAGTTGCTGAGATTAGGCTGCCATCTATTATAATTTCTGTATTGTGGTTCCGGAACTTCCTGGGTGTTATGTAGGTGAATTTCAACTTCATTTCCTCTGAATCCTGACACATGCAATTCTAAACTTTTTGTTTTCCTCTGAAGTTGTTTTGTCACTAAAACTTGGTTATTCCAGTGTCCCTGGCAAGTGAACACAAATGTGTGGTTAAAGTAAATTTATTTTTAAAGATAAGTGAATGTTAAGGAGAATTTACCTAACCCTGGGGTTGAAACATTTTGATGATCAGTTTCATACATTGAGAAATCTTCTTTAAGTTAAGGTGGTGTATATTGTATTTCTTCTGTAAGCAGTTAAAAGACTTTAGCTTGCTTATACTGTAGCTTTTGGTACTTTTGGGAACTTGGTTTTAATTCACTTTCAGATTTTGACAGAACATAATACTTGAAATCTCACTCTCTTCCAGCTGGTCAGTTAAACTGCTATAGTCAAGGGTAGTTAAACTCCTTGAGGAATAAAAGAAAAGTGAGTTTAAAGCAGCTTTCTTCCTCAAAAGTGGTTATGTGTTAACTATTCAGTTTTCTTTCAAAGAGTGACATTGACCTCAAAATTATTTTTAACCTAAGTGTGAGATTGAAATACAAATCAAGTTCTAAAAAGAAGCTGACTTTTGTAAAGCTTAGGTAACCAGTAAAACTAGTAATACATTATCCTTGCACACATGAAGATACAGTGTGTTTTATAGATAAAGTTAATCTGGAAAGGGGAATTAAGACAAGCAGTGCTTTCTAAGAGCACAGCTGAGTGCATATGAACCGTTAGCATTACTCTGCAGTCTGTATGGGACTGAACAGAATCTCTTCCAGAGTGAGTAATTCAAAAGCAACGTTACCTTTTTATATGCATTACAGAGGTATAATATGTTGCTCATATTCATCTGTGGTTGCAGGGAGCAATTCAGAAACCCCTGGGACTGTCTTTCAGTGAGGGCTTGATAACTGTGTAAAGAAAGGGCCGTAGCACAGATCATGAGAGCAGAGTGTAATTCTACGAGGGTTCTTGTTAGGGCGATACGTTACACCAAGGCAGTAAGAATGCCCTTATGACTAAGTTTAGCTAATCTCTGGCTCTGTGCTGCACTGCGGATGTGCCAGCTGTAGTCAGTGAAAATCATGGGATATGTGGACTGTCACCTCTGCACAGTACAGTAATCCAGAAACCCCACTTAACCTTCACATGCTGCCTGCTTTTCCTCTTGCCTTGCGCTCTCTAATCATATCTTATATGAATGTTCTCTGTCAATTATTCTTAAAAGCAAAATGTTGCTGACTATATTACAATGTCTGCCAATTCATCTCTTTATTCGTTATTATTTGTCCTCTCAACCTTTTTCCTTCTGTTGTTACTGTGGTTTTTCCCTGTGTTCTGGCTTTATTTTTAGTCTGCTTGATGTTTAGCTATGCTCCTACTCTCCAGACCTTCTGCTTCTTGTTATTGCTTAGTCAGATGGGTATGGAAAATCACAACCTCCTGCATCTCTTCGCACTGTCTCTGGTTATTTGTCTTCCTTGCTTTTTATTCTGCTAATTCTCCTTCAGTAAGTGGAAGCAGCAAGCATTCAGCGACAAAGCAGAGGATATCAGTAGACGTGGATGTATGATAGGAAAGAAACTTTTCAGGGAGTTTTTCCTTCTACCACCTTTCTTTTTTGCTGTGGATAGGCTGTGGAGATAAGTATGGAAATGAGCTGACAAGTTGCAGATTTAAAGGGACAGGCTTTTCTCAGGGGGTGATATCTGCTCTTTTAAAAGAAGGAATTGTGAATAGAAAGGAACAGAGTCAGGAGGAATTCTGGGCGGAGGGGTTAGAACAGCAAGTGCAGGCAGCACTGAAGCAAGTCAGAATGAGTAGCAGTAAAAGGAAGTGACTCTGCCTGGACGATGATGAATGGGAGGAAGAATATTGATGGAAGTGAGTACTGAAATGAAGAATTGTGTGTGGCTTCATTTTTGCTTCTTCCACTGCTATTCCAAAATTTTTGAACCCTGTGTTGCATGGCTGGCAGTGTGTGGGCCTGGTCACAGAGCTTGGTCAGCTGCACAAGGTGGCATAGCCACAGGGTTTCTGCATTCATGCTGTGGCACTTTGAGGACAGCCTATCACTTTAGGATAGGTCTGGGTTTTAGCTTTAGTCATACATTACTGTGGAGTCATCAGTGATGAGTAATTTGTCACAGTGCAGATAAAGACCTTGAGGCTAAGACGACCTTACGAGATGAGGCATAACAAAATAAGGCCAAACTTTATTGCACTGCTGTATTTTATTATTAGTGTTATCTGTAACATAATTAGAGATCATGAACTCCTAGTTAGTAAAGATCTTATTTCAATACTTTCTTACAGTTAACTTTTATCCTCGCTAATGAGGAGGGGCTGTGGTAATCTGGATAAAGAAAAATAAGGGAATTACTGTTCCATAGCGCTAACTGGCTTGCAAAAACCATGTGTAACTTTCCCTGTGCCGAATTCCCTTCAGCTGGTGTTTCAGGGGTGCTCACTTAGGCTGGCTTGGCATCACCTGGTTCTATACATGTGGAAAATCCTTTTTGCCTTAAAGGGCAAACAGAGTCATAAAAGCAGACTTAGGTCAGAATCATCCCATGTCAAACAGCTCTTACTAGTTTAAATTCAGCAGCACAGTGTGAACCTGGTTTTATACTTGTTCCTAAAGATGACTGGAAATAGTGTAGCCATTCATGGGACACTGAAGAGAGGAGGAGGCACTTTCCTGAAGCTTGGGTGATGCGCTTTCCTGAAGCTTGGGTGGGCAGCCTAAGGACACTGGAGAGGTCACCACTTTCATTAACAGTTTATTTTTAAAATAAAATTAAACAACAACAACAAGAAAACTAAAGCCCAAGTTCCCCCTACTCGTAAAATTTCAGACTGAACAACTATTCAAAATAACTTTCTTCCCTAGTAGGTTCTGTTAGCTTCTAAAAAGCGTTAGTTCTTCTAAAATAACTCCACATTCATAGTACAGTTCAGCCTGTAGCTTTTTAGAGCATAAAATAAGAATTCTGTTTTTGAAAAATGTGGTACTATCTTTATATAATGGCTGTAATGACCTCAAGACCAGGGATTTTCTGTCAGCTAATGACTACCTGGGCTAAAGGCCTGAGGCTCTGCCTTCAGCCCTCGCTGCAGCTGCTAGTTATTAACTGCCAGCAATTGCTTTCTCCCTCAGTTATTATTTATTAATTGGTATTGAAGCAATTATATCCAGATAATTCTTTGTGGGTGAAGAAATTGGTTATAGCAGAATGATTTAGCTATCAAAAGTAGGACTGGTCCTGAATTAAAATCTATTTTTCTTTCTCTGCAACCCAAATTTTGTGCAGCTGCACTTGAGCTCTCCTTTTTAAACCCATCTATAAAGGAGAAGTAACTTTTGTTAGCACACCACTTACCACTGGGAGGCCACACATGTATCTGATAAACAGCCAGCTAGCTCGGGAACGCACCAGGTATAGTTCAAGCTGATGCTTTGTTGACTTTAACACTTAATATTTATATGGTATGGCGTGCTGCTATGGTTGTGTTATGATAATATCCATACATTCTTGGTCCTCACTACATTTGTCCCACTTTTGTCCTCCCAGATAGCTTTCAGCAAACAGTTAAACCCACACACATTGCAAAGCATTTGATTAGACTCCACGGGAGTTAGGCAGTTGTATTGAACTAGAAAAGCACAAACAAGCATGCAGATGGACAGGTGTTAGCTTTCTTTTGCTTTTATGAATTTTTCTTTGTAATAACAGGAGTAAAGGCTGATTCTACAAATACTTGCTAGACAGTTTAGTATGGTGAATAATTTAGTTGATTGGGAAGCCCTAATATATTAGTAATGAAAAGAAACTGTAATTTTCAATTTCAGGGAAAATTTTACCACATCAATATGCATTTACTTTTAGTTTATTAATTTTTAAATAATATAGCTAAAAAACATGCCATAAAGCCTATGTGATCAGCAACCATGCTAAACCGAATATGCCAGGGCATCTGTTAAAAAAACAGAAAACTGCAAACTTGCAACCAATTGTTATTGATTTCTGGTTGAGTTTGCAAGTCAAATGCACGAGGAAAACACTGTATATGTATTGTGCTTACTCCTTTTAAAAAACTCTTGGTCAGCACTTGTAGTACATGCAGTATTTAAATGTGAAATTTATTAACATAAACTCTTAGCTGCACTCTGAAAAGAATGGCAGTGAATTGGAAGACTTGCGATTGGGAATGTCTTTGTTTTTGGCTAGGAAGATCAACTGTAAGTATCTGGTGCTGTTCTTCTACTTAGGGTGCAACAGCAAGAGGATTTTTATCAAAAGGTACAAATTGGTTCCTTAAATCCATGTTTGCAATATGTTAAGTTTCTATCTTGCTTGGAAAACTGGGAGTGGAGAGGGAGGTGGCACATGCAGTTGTTGCAACAAGCATCAGACTGCAGTCTTGATGGAAAGTCATTCCTTTCAAGGGCATTTCAGAGTCTGTTCTGGCCAGTGAAAAGCAAGAAAGATCCAGAGCTCTTACAATTTCTCTACTCCTTCTCTGCCAGTGTCTCACAGGAGTAGTGTAAAGTCTCTGCAATTCCCACATTGTAAGGAGGGGAAATGAGGTGGAGGTTGTGAAGCAAAAGACACTGCTTTTGCCTTCAGGTGTCAATGAGCTTATATCTGGTAGTAAGTACTGTGACAATATAACTCAAAGCATGAGCATCCTAGTTGTGGACTGCTTTCTAGACTACATTCTTCTATGTTTTCTTAGGTCTCTGGGGTCCTACTGGCAGATTTGATTTCATTAACTTACTTGTTAAGGTTGCAGTCCTTTGCGCCAACCTGAATTCTGCTTCCGAAGGCAGCAAGACTCTATTAATGTGTTTCCATAAGAGTCGTGCTCTTTTTATAAAGGCAAAAAAGAAGTGCCAAGGAATCTCACCCCAGGACAACAGAAAAGCGAACCATTCCTGCACCAGCCTCAACATCTGTCAGTCAAACCGGTGTTATCTCGTACACCTACCAGAGTAACTGCACGCTACAGAGTGAAAATGGGTTACCCAGGCAGGTGTCTTGGCTGACATCTGCTTGAGTGACAGATGCAGTATTCGTGAGGCAGGAGAGGGATGCGCTTTCATTTATTTCTAGACCAGTCTCTTCTCCAGGCTATATATATATATATTCTTTTCAGGTAAGTTTTCAAATCATATTTTTTCATACAGAATTAAAAAAAAAAGACTGTTTGTTCCCAGTTATTAGAGCCAGTGAGGGGAAATAAACCCCTCATGTTAGGATTTTATAACTATTGAGTCCAAACCCTCTTTTTGACAGTCTCTGTAACATTTACCTTATAAGTTTGGCTTCTGCCTGATATATAAAAAATATAGTATATATTATATATATGAAATATAATATATATTTATAGAATATATATTTTTATGTGTATGTATATATGTATATAAATAAATATATTGGAAAGCTTAAGCAAAGGCTTCCAAATTTCTGTTTTTGTCCTAGTATTTTTTGCTGCCCTGAGTAAGAGTTAGCGGTGTGGTTAGCGGCGTTACTCCTGTTCGCGCTAGCAGAGGATCAGTCTGTTTACCTTCTATAGATGTGCCCACAGGGTTAACAAGGCTCATTCTTCCCGCTGGGTGCTTTCTCACTTCAGGTACCTTTTCAAAAAACTTTTATGAGCCAGAACGGCACAGTTTTATAGTATAAATACACGTTTCTGGTGGCCAGGTTGAAAAAGTCTGGCTGTGGTTGTCCACATGTTCTTCCCATCTTGACCTTAGAGTGCTGTTTGCACGCTGTAAACTCTGCAGCTGTAGGAATAGCTGTGGTGACTCTTATGCTGGCCGTTCTGTTGTTGAGTTTATTCCATGTAAATGATAGCTGAGGCTTCCTATCTGCTGGAGCACAGCACACTGTGCCAGCATGTGGAGAGGTGCTGGGGAACTGGCTGTATAGGCTTGGGTTCACTATATGGTACTCTTAGGAAATCCTCAGCTGCTCCTTCCTGGCAGTTCTCTGGCAGCCGAGTGCTGTTGAGACATAGCAAAAGCAGCCAGAGATGAGAACTGAGCCCCTTATCTTCTTATTTGGAACAGAATAATTTGAAAGCAGATTATGTTTCTCTTTGAAGGGTAAATAACCTAAAGTGTAATAAAAAAGTTACCCCACAGTGGATTATTTTGAAAAATATTTAGCGACATATTTTGTTTAACAGCATGCAGTTATGCTGTGTGGCAGTTTAGGAAGGAACATGAAGACTAAACTTTATTTGAAATGACTAAGTAGAGGAAGGGATATGAAGTCAAATGCAACTATTAGCATTCGCTGGGGCCATCTCTGGGGGTCCACACATTTTCCTTTTCCCCCTGGAGTGCAGCGGATGGTTTGGTAGTCACAGCAGCTTGGAACCTCAATTAGAATTCATGTCCCCAGGACAACAAGCAGAACCTTGGCTAATAAAGATAAAAAGAAGGAAATAAAAGGTAGAGGAGGAAGAAGAGACGTGGATTTCTATGGATTAGTTTCAAAGAAAGACTACCTACTGAGTCACTTCCCTATTTCCTGTAGTTCTCCAGTCCTATGGCTAATTAGATCACAGTCCCTAGTTGAATAACTGTAGACCATGCTGTGTTTCTTTTTGCTGTGAAAGGTTCCTATATGTTTAAAATTTTATAGTGTTGTTTTGGAATAAATTCATTGTTTCCATTTAAAAGGTAGAGAACAAGGGAAGACTGATTTATAGCTGTGAGAAAGTTTGATAGTTTTTTGTCTTACTTGAGGAATTCAGATGTAAATCCAAATTTATATGTGGGAACGTTAATGAGTGATAACATGCACTGCTTCATCTACAGTAACATGTTGAATGCATACGTATTCATGAAACAGAAACTTATATTTTTGGCTACCTCTGTGTTAGAGAGGACATAAGATATATAAAAATAGATAAATAAACATGTTTCCCAGATTAAAGGACATAATTCTCCTCCTTTTAATGCAGTTTTGTGAGCTGGATTCATGTGGTGGTAATTGTTTGAATGATGCATAGACTTCATTTTCCTGTCTTAACACCTACCTTCTATTCCTTAGTTTCTCTGTATGTTAAAAATGTGTTAAATATGAAGTTATGTAGCAAGAGAATGGACTGATCAAAGGAGTATACATATATTTCAGTCCATGAAACTTTTACTAAATCAGCTTTTGAGGTAAGCATCAGCAGAGGTAATAGCAGCTTTCTGCTCTCACTTGGAGGCTCTCCTATGATCAAGTTGTGTGAAAATTGAATTCATACAAACCTTTGTACATCTGCCTCCACAGAGTGTGCAGCTATGATGGATACAAATTCGGTATCTGCCCTTGCACATGTTCAAAAACTCTTGCTATGCTGGTTGCTAGTGGGAAAAGGAATGTATATTATTTTTCTATTCCCACTCTTCCTTTTGAAGCAGTATAGACTTCTCTTGCAACCTGAAACTGATTTTTTTTTCAGTCTGCGATTTAC
This sequence comes from Tinamus guttatus, assembly GCF_000705375.1. The sequence goes on along the minus strand of NW_010589272.1, from coordinate 75,184 downwards.
TTAAGGTTTTCCGTGGCACTGTGATTTTTAAACCCATGAAAAGTAGACTGGTAGTTGCATTTTGTGTCTCTTTATATTGTGTCTCTCTACACTGCTTTACCTTTTTGTGTCTCTATACATTGCTTTCCTGGGAGCTGTTCAGGATTTATTCTTGAGCTAAGGGATCAAGCATTGGGCTCAGCTGGAAATTTAGGCAGTTAATATAAGCAGAAGATCTGAAATTACATAGCAATCACCAACTTCTAATAAGTAAAAGATTAAGAAATAGAGTAGACGCCATTACGTTTGTGTTCAAAAGCATTACATTTATTTTAAGTGAGGATAGCAATGAGTATATTGAAATGTATAAGCCTCAAGATAGCAGAAAGGTGACTACCCTAAGAGTGTGGTATCTTGGTACAGAAAGAGAAAGCTTGACAAATTCCTTGCATCATGCTGCAGAATCATGGAATGGTTGAAGTTGGAAAGGGACTTTTGGAGGTCTTCTAGTCCAACACCCCTGCTCAAACAGGGTCACCTAGAACAGGTTCCCCAGAACCATATCTAGATGGCTTTTGAAGTCTCCAGGGTTGGAGACTCCATAGCCTCTCTGGGCAACTTGTTCTAGTGTTAAAGACTGGCTTATGATGGTACACACAATACTGGTCATTCAGAGTTGCCAAGGAAAGCGCTATATAATTTGTCTGCGAAGTGGAGTTACGCCATCTTCTATCCACAAGAAATGTGAGGCACATGGAGGAGACAGGGAGTAGCTTGGAGCTAGGAAGGTAGCGTGAACGTTCTGAAAACATGCAGAAGCATGAACAAGCTAGAAATGTAAAGGGTGATGAAGAGGTCCAACGTTCAGAAAGCTTGGGACTGCTTGCTATTAACTTTGAAACGCTTAACTAGTTGTATGTGTGAGCTGCTTGAGCAGCAAAAAAAGTTCAGAGAAGGCATAATTTACGTATGGAAATGAGGATTTGTAATTTGCATGGTTACAATAGTGTATATTATAGCATTTGTCTTTACTACAAAATACTATGATGAGTCACATAGGACTAGGAATGATTATACTACCATAAAGTATTTCAAGGATAAAAAGGATCAGTGAATCATAGTGCAGCTGGTAATGTAGAGTTGCCTGGTGTCATAGTTTTGTTATTCAGAAATTGATGGGTAAGAAGAAATATCCTCAATATGTTTTGTATGTACATATGTTCTTTAATGATGTTTAAAGTATTTAAATGTATTTAATCATTCAGGCCATTCCTGAGCTGAAGTTGCCAATGATGCCTTTCAGAACCCGCATGAAGAAGTCCAGAATAAACCTAACTTCCTACAGAATCCATCTGCTTTGAAAGATGTTTTCTGTCAAATACAGAGGAGATTTACTGATGCTGAACTGTTTTCCTAAAGTTGAATAACTGTAATGGTTAGGGTAACCTTTAGAAGCTCTGTCACCTAAACTTAGACTACCCCTCTTTACCCTGACACATCATTGTCTGTTGTCTTCCATGGTTGCCTTGTAGCATGTTATCAGTTGAGACCACAGCAGATCTTTCAAGCTGAAGGATTTCTGTTTTTTTTTTTTTTTTTCTCTCATCAGAACAAGTTTGGTAATTTTACTAAGCCTTAGGTTGCGTTTTCTGTTGGTGTAACTGAGAGCTGCCACTGGAAAGAGTTGTTGTCCTCACCCTTCCCTGCACCCTTGTGCTATATGATTTCTGTCAGATCTGGTGATCTGTGGCTAAACAGCCCGCTTAGCGACACAAGCCAAAGGACAGCTAACCAAAAAATGTGTTAATATTTTCACAGAACTGTCTTACTGAATATGTACGTAGTCTGTGGGTCCACTCGGGAAGAGGAGGAAATGCATGACTGCCCTTTTTAGTGATGTGCCAACATAACTTTGGATTAAGTGCAATATAAAACTACCTATGGAAGAATTTTGCAAAACTTGCCTTATGTTAGTGTTGCTCTATCACGTCCAAGCTGCTATTGCTATTACTCACATGAACAAGTTAATGGCAGGTGATTAATATGTGTTTATTACAAGTGAGGCCTTTAAAGGAGTGTGGTGCTTCTGGATTTACCATTTTCTCTGTGTCTCATCTTCATGTTTAATAGGAAACCACAGGCAGTTGGACTCCAGTTGCCTTGGCCCTATTTGTAGTGGGGAGACGGTACTACCAGAAAAGGCAGCGTGGGAGGTAGCCACAGCCACAGCTGGCCTTCAGGTCTTGTGCTAGATTATACTTAACTTTTCAAAAGACTGAAAAGAAAACTTAATTATTGTAGTGACAGCCACACTGGATAAGATTATTTAGTGCTGCAGAGTATGGAGACCAATTTAGAGAAGGTGACCAAGAGCTATTCCTAGGTGTCAGACGTAGGTGATTCTGGTCGGGAGTTGTACGTGGAACTCTGGTTCTATTGCCACTGAAGGGCTTCCTCTCCATGAATGTATATTATATATTTTGGAGGCTGTTGGACTTCATTCTCCATAACAATCAGCAGCAACAAGATCGATATTTTACTTACATGTCTTGTGAAAAAGCTTCCCCCCTTATGTTTTAATGCATTTACTCCATATTTTTCCCCATTTGTTTCCCTAACCTTTTGTTGTGAGGAACAGCCACTGGTATGCCTATGTTCTTTATTCACTTCCTGTGCGCTAGTCCTAATTTTCTAGACCATTTAGCTGTCTTTTTTTTCAGAGCTCAAAATAGTTAATCTCCCTCTGTATGCGTTTCATTTCCTATCTCTTTATTCTTACCACCCCTCTCTGTGCATTTCAAGTTCTGCAGTGTCTTTTTTATTTTTATTTTTTTTGAAATGGTGAATAGGAAGGAGGTGCCACGATTACTTATCTGTAGTGCTCAAGATCTGTATACTGTGGCATAATGATGGCTTCATTTTTGTTCTTTATTCTTGCCTTCATTGGTTGTACTATTATGTTTGCCTATTAAATGTCTGCTGAGCACTGAGCGGATGTTTTCAGAGAGCTGTCCACAGTGCTCTGACTTCTTCCCTGTGTTGTTGTAGCTAATTTAGACTGTTGGTTTTTTTTTTTGCATTGCTTTGCACTTAACAGATACAAATTTAATGTGCCATTTTATCAGCCAACCACTCCTTGCAGCATTTCTTTTACACGTGACTATCCTGAATAATTCTGTACAGTTTACACATTTTTCTGGCTCTATGTCCCTGTCAGTTCTGGATGCATTCCTTACTGCTTATCTCTGCTGGTATGCCAGAGGAGTTTGTGATTAGGAAGAAAATGGCAGCTGGATATTTTATTTTGTGACAGGAAACTTTCAAACAACTTCACTGAAAACTTTTGCTGAAAAAGATTCAGACAAGGTGAACCTGACCAGTTGAATAGAAATTATAAAGCTTATTACTAAAAGACATAGGTAAGTATGGTTCAGGTCACTGCTGTGTAAGAATTTGAGTAACATTAGTAGCTGTAAGACAATTTGTCACTGATGAAATTCACCAACAGTATAAATACTCTGTAAATATATTTTAGAAATTATGACTTAAGTAATATTTGAGTTACTCTTGTAATCTTGGTGCAAGTGAAATTCCCATTGGGTATAAATTGAGAGAGAGAAAGAAGGAAGAATGAAAACGATATAAAGCATAAAAAAGACAATCGTTTGAATATATATTAAGACTTCTGTGGCTGTGAGTACTTTCAAGAGAGGATACACAGAGAAGGAACTAAAAATCTCAAAATAGATACTATTTAATTTTCCTTTTTCAAAGCATCTAGAACATTTGAGTTCCTTTTTTGTTTGTTTGTTTTTTTGCAGTGTGTTAACAAAATAAGTCTTTGCCTAAGATTTAGATGACAATGGCCACTTGCACTCAAACCATTTTTTTTTAATCCAGTAGCATGAATTATTTGTAAAATGTAGTCTTTAAGTCAGAAGTTTTATGGCAATTTTGCATCACTCTGGCCAAATGGTCCAAATAGGTATGCAAATGTGTGGTTTTCAAATCGTGCAAATTTATAGTAGAAAAGAGTACAGCATTGAAGCAGGGAATAGTGAATTTTGGTTGAATACGTTGAATAATTTTGCCTGAAATAGAGTCAGGAGTGAGATCAAGATTCACAAAATGGCCAATGGGTAAAGAATATCCTTTTTTTTTTTTTTTAATCAAGTAACTCAGTAGGATAAAATACTCGGTCAGGACACAGGAGATGTGAGTTGTAAATTCTCCTTATTTAAGGATGTTCAAGTCCACTCGTCCTGTTTTTTGAAAGTGTCGATATGCTGGTATTAGCCAACAGAACGTTGTCCCTTTTTATTTTCTGGTACCTTTAAAATTTTATTTTTGACTTCTAATTAAATGTTTAACAAGTAGTGCTAGGGAGAAACTTCATGTAAGGATACCTTTGTCCCAGTCCTTGTTCTCTTTTTTATTTCTTTTTACCGGGAATGATTTCAACAGGAGGAATTAAGAGTATCATTTTGAAACGTTTGGTGCAGGAGAGAAGTGAATTCTCAGTTTTGTTCTCCCTACCTCCAGTTAACAAGTCTAAATGAAAGTCTAAGCATGTGAGTGATGTCCGGACTTCCACTGTAGCACAGGGTAATCTTGCCCATACAGTTAGTGGTTCAAGAGATTTGTTGTAGATACCTATTTTAGAGAGCATCTGATTTTATTGACCGGACCTTCATTGACTTGTAATGAGAACCTAGACGTCATCTCATATGCAGATGAAACATTTCGTAGGAAGGAAAAAAAAAAGCATTATGGTAAATTTGATTCAGTGCTCAATAACTGAAAGAAAGGTAAGTTTGCCTGATGACCTGAAAAAGTCGATTGTTTGCATGTCCCTTGTGAGATGCAAACACACTTACAATAGTAGAATACTGGGAAGATTCTTTTGTTTCCTATTTTCCTGTTTTTTTTCTGAAATGTTTCTACAAAATCAGCAGGTTTAATAAAAAGAAGGCACTCTAAAAAAACTTATGATTCTGATATGTGTAAAATCATTTTTGCATTGGTTTGTGTGTGTGCATAGTGTGTTTTGGTTTATAACTAATGCTGCAGTGACAGAAAGATTATTCCTCTCCTTAGAAGAAGGCAAATTAGAACCATGAAAAACATAATACCATTGTTTGACATTTCTGCTTAGTCTCGAGAAGGACAGGTAGAGAGGTCTTTAACTGATCTCTATATACCTGGATAATGCCAAATATACAGCTTTTGTGGGAACTCCAAAATGGAAAAACCTTGGGTATTCCATAGCCGAACTTTTCACCCGAAAGAAGCTGTGTGTGATTTTGTACCATTTTCTGCTCATCAGCATTCAGCAACACTGCAGGACAGAGAAAAAATACAGAAATGTAAGAAAAGAGATAAAAGGAGACTGAGAGCTGAAAAAAGATAAATGACTTTGCTGTCAGTGCAGCATAATGGAAATGAAGTCAGTGCTTGGCAATGTGCAATTGCCCAGTACGGTTAGTCCCAGATTGTGTTTTAAGTGAAATATATGTATTTTGTGTTTTATTTCTGTATTCATATAGAGATAAGTGACTTTCTTATTAGTTGATTGCAATGGAAATAGAGGTCTTGATTCTGCAAAGGCGTAAGAATGTGACTTTCATGCTCAGTATCTGCTCAGTTATTGGCTTTGTCAATAAAAGGATTTTGTTGTTGTGAAGGTAAGGCCCCTCCTAGGCTTGTTCAGGCACAGGTATAAAAAGATTCCACAAGAAGGATATATACTTACCTTAAAAAAATATATTTAGTGGCTGACACACACACACACACACACACAGGAGATAGCTGGGACTTAATGGACTGTTAGGCTCAGCATTAGCGTGCTCCCATCGCTGATGGGTCACCCGTAGTCTTTGCTGGCCTCGCAGACCTTTGTCAGGAGGAGAAGGGTTGTCCTGCATCATTGCGCTGAACAGACCCTCCGTATTGCTGAGCTGCTGTTTCCAGCAGCTCTGATACTCACAGTACTGGACTTGATGATTCCTAACAGGGCTGACTAACTTCTCTCTCTCTTTTTTTTTTTTTCCTCTTTTTCTTCTTCCTCTCTTCTTTATAGTTTTACACCATGCCATCTTGGTGTTTCCTCTTGAACCCCTTAGCTACTGATGATCTTGTCTTGACAATCCCAGCCCTCTGTAACTTTTACCTTTTAATCTTCCTGTCACTCTTGTGCAGCAGTTGCAGAGAGTTAGACTTTGGTCTACAGGCAGATACACTTGCAGGGTGGGAAAGATTACAGTAGAGAGAGGGTGATAGACCATAATGATTCCATTATGGCCTGCAGATGGCATGCAAATAATGATTTGCATGACTGGATTATGTGTCTAATTAAAAGTAGTATTAATTTTTTTTTTAACAGATTACAATTTCATTTTCTTAAAAGAAGTAATAAAATATACGCTTTCTATGTGATTTTCAAATAATTTTCACAGAACTATTTGTGAAATACACAGTGGAAGTGTAATTCATTTTAGAATGTGCCTGTACTGGAATCAAAACACAAAAAGGAATCAACAACAACTTTGAAAGACGTCTGCAAATTTGCATTTTGTTCCAGATTGGATCTGACAATGTAGCTTTAATGAACTTGGTCTTGAGCATCTGCAAACTGCTTGCAAACTGGAATTTTCTTTTTTAATAGCTGACTGTGGAATCACAGTCTTTGTAATCACGGATGCTGTGTCTCCACAGTACCTATTTGCAATATAATAATACTAATAATATAATCATAATAGTAGCAATAATAAAATCCCTTCCCTCACAGTTAAATCTCAGCATTCTGGACAGCGTGTTATAGCAGTGTCATGTGCTGTCAGATGATTATAATGGCTCATAGATGGCTGCAAATGGCCTCCAAACCCCATGTACTGCTGCAAATACACTCCTTTTCTGGGCTGTTCCCTTTTAGTTCCTTCATTTTAACAAATGAATCCCAGAATTCACAAGTGTACAGGAAACTTTTGTCCCAGAGCATTTTTAAGGTATAAATGAAAATATAGAGGACTGTCAGAAGCAGTGTTTTGTGCTCACAGAAGAAACTTGGGATACTTCTAATTCACTCATCACAGGAGATAAATGGGACAGCATTGCTCACAGGATCATCTCTTTCTGTCCATGCCTGTACTTCTAAATATTCACACTTTTAATCCTTAAATGCATCTCTATGAATGCAGGGCAATGTACAGACATGAAAGCTAATAGTATGTGAGCTAGCAGGGATAGGTAACTTACCCACTAAAAGTGTAAGTACTTAGTAAATCCCTAATTTAAATGGAGAGGCTGTATAGTTGTGACCATGCTGTATTACCTGGGAGCAGGCATATCCCAAATCAGTGTTAACAGAGAAAATAAATGCTGGTTCATCCTCCCCTACCTATGTATGTGTGTGTATATATATACATACCACGTACATGAAAATTAAATTACCTTTCAATTTGTAATACTGCCTCTGACACCTCACCTAGTATGGGTGCCTTTAAAAATCAGTGCTCAGTGTAGACAAACCCTTAATCTTGTTTTTGTTGTCTTGGCTCATTTTTCTTTATAATCTGCAGGACCAAAGAGAGTGCAGGATACCAGCTTTTCCTTGTTGTGCTTGCTACTGGCTTGTTCATGTGAGTGAGGTAACAACTCAGTGCATTTCTGTAATTCCTATGCCCTCAATGACCTAGGATTTGGAGTTTCTTCCATAATATTTGCTCTTTCTAACATACGATATTTCAGTTTTCAGGAGCTCAAAGCCTGGCTGTTAAACTTGGCTATTTTTGCACTTGAGATCGTCCTAGGGCTTTCAGAAAGCCCATTGCTTTAGGCTCAGGAGTCTGAAAAACCCATTAACAATCTCAGCAGTAATGACAAAGTAGAAATCAGCATTCAAAGATGAGTTTCTTGTCAGGGTCCCAAGCAAATGTGCTTTGCAGGGAGTGCTGGCGAAACTTGCTTCCAAGAAGACCAGTGCAGCAGCCTGCACTGCTGCTTGAGGGTCTGATGATTGCAAGGAACAAAGAGAATGATGGCCATGGAGCTTATGCTTATAGTATTTGACCCCTTTCCTGCTGTGGCATGAAATGAATGAAGCACATCCGTTCTTCTGGGAGAGACGAGTGATCCTCAGTAGAGTACAGTGCAGTGATCCCTTAATTGGCACCGATTTAGCTGTCTCTGGAAGCGAGAGTAGGATAGCAGCATCAGCAGTTTTTTTTTCATTTACTGTGCTCAGAGTCAGGTCTTGTTGGCAGAGCCCCAGCACTGCCTCTGCCGCACACGTCTCTGTGCAGAGCTGGACTGCAGCAGGCCGCGATGGCAGCGTGTCTGCCAGCTCCTCTGCACCACGCTGTGCGGCGCAGGAGAGGGCCGGGGCTGCTGCTGGGGTTGCTTATATCTTCATGTGCCCTCTCTTCGAAAAGCAGACAGTTTTATGAGACTGTGCTCAACACTGTCTTGTGGATATATGTGTATATATATATATATAGTTTTTTTTCCTTCAGTGGTAAGACTATTTCATTTTGCTAGGAAGAAAAACAGAGGTGAAATACCTTAGTAATTGTTTAACATAATGCTCATTCTGCTAACCTTTTTATTTTTTCGTAAGCAAACTGAATGGGCAAAGATCAAGTGCAGCTGTGAAAGCTGAAAGAACAGAGTGGCTGGAGGCACTTGGGAAGAGCAGCTAGTTGCATAGTGTTGGGAAGTCCATGTTGGGAAGTCCCTGAATGCATCAGCTGGATGCTGACTGAGAGCAGCTTTCTCGTAGGGTTAATCCCTTGGGAGACTAATGAAAAGATTGACTGGTCCTTGAACCACGGAACACTTTCAACTTTAGCCTTTAGTTTAAGAGGAATCAATCAGTAGTGGCAGCAGTAGCATCCAGCAGTGATGTTGTTCCCTGTGATTTCTTTCTTGTTCCCTCATGTGTTTTGTCCTTGTTCTCTGTCTAATAGGAAACTGTAGCTTTGAAGGCCCTCATGGGAAAAACACAGTAGATATTTTAGAGCAGTTGCACCAAGCTACTTGGCAGCTTTAGGGAAACTGGCAGTAGAATATTAGTCAGTAATATTTATACAAATGTTTTCTCAGAAGCTTCCAGTAACAGTTTCCTTCATTCCACAGGCTGATCTGAAGCCTCCCTATTGAATATTAGTTTAGACTTTTTTCTGCCTAGTTCCTTAAACCCCCCTTTTGATCTGAAGCCTCCCTATTGAATATTAGGCTTTTTTCTGCCTAGTTCCTTAAGCCCCCCTTTTTAATAACCTTCCCCCATCCTCATAGTATTACTTGCAGTTTTCTTATTACAGAAGACAAATTTTCAGAAACAGGGACTGCCGCTGCTCGCTGATACTTTGTTGCAAATAATTAGTTTAAAGAAACTAGGGTGGAAGATCAGAGCACTGGTCCTTTTCTACCACTGTCCTGCCAATGATAGGCTAGTACCAGAACCTTGAGCAGAAAAGGGTGCCCGAGGGCCTGTTTTGAAGTATACTACACCTAGAGAAAGGGTCTGTGAAGTCCCACTTTAGCCTTTTACAATGTTTATATGCCATGAGAGCTTTGGAAAGCTTTTGCATTTGTTCATGTCAATTCTTTCTGAACAAATACGCTTTCTTTCTCTCCATATGCTTTTGATACTTCCCCTAATAATTGGATTTATAGTTGTTAATCTGGGTGGCTGGAGGTGTGAATCCACATGTTTTAGGCACAATTTATTCTGTGGGCAAAGATACGATGAGAGCAAATAAACTCTGCCCTTTTAAAGGTTTGTCTCACATGACTTACTGTATGTCTCCAGAGAGGGAATGTTATCCAAGACTCTTAAACTGTTAGAAAGGAAGAGGCTAATGAAGCTGTTCTGTTGACATGAGTGTCATCTGGGAAGCTAACGAAGCGAATAGCTTTCTTCATCAGCTGAGAGAAGGGAAGGAAGGACTGATCAAACAAGGATGTCTGCTCACGTATAAGTGAAAAAATATATTTGTGCAGTCTGTGTTTTGTTGTACTAGGGATGGAAGAAAAGACTGTGGTAAAAATGCAGCAAAACTTTTGGCTTCCTATTTGGTTGCTTGGCTCTTTAAAGCCTGAAGTTTTAGTGCAATCTGAGTTTTGCTAGTGGTGTGACTTCCATGTTTGCAAGTTTGCAAAGTATAGGTCTTAGAAATAAGTCTCTTCTAACCACCTTCCCGCAGTCTGTTGGGCCTGGTTGTTGCATTTTGTGTTAGTGAGCTTCCTGGGCCAAGGAATTGCTTCAACCTTTTTTTTTTTTTTTGTAGGAAAAGGTTCTAATCTTGTTTCTTCCCTTGAGATATTATCCTGTTATGAAGAAACTATTAATCTAATGTTAACCAGGAAGTCAATATGAATAAGCAAACAGGCTGGCATTAAATTTTTTCAGCATCTTGGGGAAATGAATGTGATGGTGATCAAGTTCAAGTGTAGTCTCACCTACTTATTTGACTGACTGGATAGTTGTCCAGTCAGAGAGCAGGTGTGGTGGCTGAACTGTGACTGATGAGAAAGGGTTAGCAAATCGGTACTGAGCCTTCCCATTAGATATGCAGGGGACATCACTGAATAACTCGCGTCTTTCTAATAAGAAATGTATCCCAGGTAGTGGAGATTTAAAGATGGGACATGTAATTTAAATGATAAAATGTGCAAAAATTAATTTTCAGAGTCAAGCATCTGAACATTTCATATATAGGAAGCGACTTGATTAATAACCCTGCAGTTAAACATTTTATAGTATTTTCATTTTAATTTAAACAATTCACATATTCTTACATTAATTTATATTCTGTAGATTAAAACTAGCATTTCTCAGCATCTTATTTATTGTCTTTGTCAAAGTCTGTGTATGTCAGAATACTTGGATTTTGCAGCTTTTTCTCTTGCAGGCAGCAAAAAGCCTCTGTTTGCCAGTTTAGATTCTTTGTGTGTATATGATCTGCCACCTCTCATCTGTATCTCTGCTGGCTGCTGGTTAGCTAGTTAATCACTTTGATGCCTGGTTGTGGCCTTGATCTTTCTCAAATGGGAGTCCTCAAATAGGAATAATGCACTAATCGATTTAGTCCTTCTCTTTTTCTTTCTCTATTTAGAATTGCCATTTGCAATTTATAATATTTTTCCTAATTCGCTTCAATGTTTTACACTAAGGTTGGTGTGCCAATAGCAGGCATGGGATGCTCCCAGCGGTGATTTGGACACATTATTGATAGATAAATGTCTCCTCACTGATTTCCTTTCTCTAGTTGAAATGCTCCTTCTGGCCATGGGTTTGTCAGAGGGTTGCTATGCAAAAGTGTTTGGATACTAACACATTTGACTTTTTGCTTTGTCTTGTGGATTTGGAGGGTTCTTTATAGTATTTAAAACATATATTTTAAAATATTTGGTCAGATTCAGAAACAGAGCTTGCAGAGAAGGTTTGTAAATGGATTTTAGCGGATGTCCATGTGAAAAATTTGATTTCTTGTTTCCCTGTTTCATGGTTTATGGATTTTACTTTTACTGGTCAAATTGTGTGTCCTTATTTATTTATTTATTTAATTAATTATTTTTAGTTCAGACAAGTTTTTAGCCCGAAGGAGCTTGCACTCTAGGCTGCTAATATGGTTGCTTTTTATTGATGTAGCCCCATTTTGTTTTTACTGTGTGAAAGCCAGAGCCCAAATTTTGACCAAATTAGCATATTTTTCTTCCTCCTAAGGGCTAGGTACAGTTTTCCAAAACGTATTATGCATCCAGCATAATTCAAAGACTTGCCTACAAAATGATGATTTTCCTTAATGCCAAAAGATTTAAAAGGGTGTTGAGTATTTTAAGGCACTAACAAGGTTTATTCTGGAAATAATTTTTCTATCAAATTTTCTTCTAACTCATAAGGTACTTGCCTTTCCTGTTTATCTCTGTGGTTATCAGGTACGCACTGTGTAAATTCAGTTGAGCTCACAGATGTGCTACTCTCCGCTTTTCCTAGGACTACATTTTGTCATTTATTTACTATAGTTCTTTTGTTTTTCATATGGATCAAGATGTTTAACTGCAAACATATGATGAATATGGTGAATATGAATCTTCAGCAGCCTTTCCATTGTAGTTGTGTTATATTTATGGGAAACATTACTTAGATGCCCCTGCAATCATAGTCTTGGATTGCTCAGTACAATCTATCTCTGTTTACTCCCCCTCCATTCTATTATGGTCTGGACAAACACATTGCTTTACTTGTTAGATATTCTGTAGAGTACTTCTTTGTTGTAATCTATTAAAATAACTTAAGTGATTAATAAAATGCAAAATAAAAACAAAGCTGTATTGCCTTAGAGGAATAGTTGGTGAGACAAAAATGATATGTGCATATGGGATAGTTACTGTGAAATACGATTGAAATGGTAAATCTCAATTTTCAGAATGTTTTCTGAAGAACAATCTCAGGGATCCAGGTGCACTGTTTGGGATATAGCCATGTTTCAGGAATAATAATCTGATGATTTACAATGCAAAGTTCTATTTCCAGCTCTTTCAGATTTTCCTACTGATAGTAAGCCCATCTTTCTTCATTCTTCATTTTTAAACTGGAGGAAATGACAGTCGGTTTTCATGTATCTCTCTCTCTCTTTTAGAGCACAAAGCTCTGAGGATAATGGTCAACTGTTATTCCTATTTCTGTTCCCCATTTAGTGCAATGGAACCTTCTTATCACGTTGGTAGCCATGAGACACTGACAAAATGTAAATCGGCAGCTATAATAGTTACGGCTTATCATTTCAAAATGCATCACTCTAAGGTCACTTCAGTATATTGTAACAGAGCCAGGTGAAATCAATTCCACTCTGTTGCTGTTGTTCTTAGCACTGCCCTTAAACATATGTACTTCTGTAACTCTGTTTTTATCCAAGAGTAGGTGGAATATTATTTCTGGTATGCGGTGTGAATGCTTCGACTGAAAAATAGCTGGTGGTAGATACTCTGCATAAAACAATTCCTGTGAGTTGTAATCCAATCCCAGTCAAACCAAAAGGAATGGAAACTGGCCTAGATCTATGATATAGTAGTATTTTTTCCCTGGAGAGAAAAAAAAAAGTTCTCATATCATCTCACCACCAATGTTGTGATACAGAATTTTTATATGTAAAATAGAAATTATGTAAATATTTGTGGTTAGTTTCTTAAAGCTGTATTGATTTCCACCTTCTTCAGAGAGCTGGGAGAGCATTTACCTCGAGAACCTGAACAAGTTAGGCACTGAATTCCCAGCTAGAGCAAAGCTTTTCCTCTGACTTTGAAATTCTGCAGCAACTCAGATGTACCTATATGCAGTCTGTGAAGGTCCTCTCTTCTCTCTACAGATGTTTTGTCATCTGTTGGCTCTAGTAGTTGCCTGACAATATGGGTGGTTGGATTAGGAGGCTGGACTGCCTGGACATTGTCCCTTTGGTTGGCAGAGTTGGCCAAATCATCTAATCGAAGACTCACTGCCCATATGAGCACTAGTGCTGAAGTAAATAACCACAGTGAGCTGACTTGAGTGTTTGGTGATGGGATCATGGCAATTTTAGTTGCCTTAAGTAGCCATGAAATGGCATTCTTAATTAAATTTGCTACACATTTGTTGTTACATGTTCATTTTCTGTCCCTGAGCCATTTCATCAAGATGATACAGAGATCCATAGTGCTCTAAATTAATATGACACTATGGTTAGTGGCATAATCAGTATTTTATTTTATGCCAGCTGAGTATTGGTTGGATTTATATGTGAGTGCAGCTCATTAACTTTCTAGAGTAATTTAGGATCTCTTTTCATGTTAGAAATTGTAGCATGTCTGCATGACAATTTGGCTCCTCGTGAAATATATAGTTGTACCTTTTGCTCAAGCAGTCAGCCAACATTTGCAGTTCTTTTTGTTCAGATAAGAAACTGATGAGACAACTAGATATTTCTTGCATAGAGTCATGTTTATTTAGGAAGGCGGTACACTGAAAATACAGTGCAATTTCATTGCTTAATGTTCCTCATTTTCCCTCTGTCTGCTGGAAACCCAGGAGTTTCTTTCAGTTTGTGTTCCTTCAGGGTCATGCTACAAGCTTTTATCCTGGAACATCTGCTGCATTTGTTCAAAGCCAACTTCCCCTTGCCCTGCAACAATATTCAGACACCCTTGAATGTTCGCATTTAATCTCCAGTGAAACCTCTCTACCAATATAACTCTAATCATGATCATTTTTTTCATATAAACTGTACTTTTTAATGATGATCTCTGTTATTTTAAATGGGTTATTAAACCAACTTAATCTATCTCAAATAAGGATGCAAATACTATGTTTGTTTTTGTCAAAGAAAACTCCTACGCCATTACCAGTAAGATAATGTTTTTCATTAGATATTATTAGGTCGCTGAACTTGTTTGGTTTCCAGCTAGATCTTTTTTTTTTTTTCTTTTTTAATTTTTAATCCTAACTCTAATAAAATATTTGTGGCTATAATTATATCCAAAAAGACTCCAGTGCACTAGCGTGTGAGAGTGCTTGGAATGTGGAGGGAAGGGGACTCCATAGGAGCTGTCCCTTTGGTATTCAGGGAACACTTTTAATTACCATGCAGTCTCTTTTGGGTATTGTCCCAGATGAATAATGAATAGGAGATTGAAACAAGGCAATTTTTATAATTTCTTCTCATTATCCTAGGTTTAATGATGTTCACTCCAGCAGACTTGATATTTCACTACAGAGCTACCTCTTCCTCTCCTTCACTCAGCAGTGTATCCTGTCATTCTTCTCCCCAGCCCTCTTCTGAAATGCACTTAGTTGTAAAATTTATTGCATTTGATCACCATAAAACTTGTGGAGTTATGCATCCATGTGAAACAACTCATGGTCTTTCCTAGTGGAACTAGGCTGCTTGCTTAAATAGAGAAGACCATGTCAAAGTGTTACTTCCTTTAAATCTATCAAATTTTAAAACTCACGTAAGATGCAATGTCCTGTTTGCAAAAGTGACCTGGGTAAGTGGCAGGCAGAGATATTGAATACAGACATTTATTACTAGATTAAATGTGTAAATTTGGATGTTTATATCAATAATAAAAATAGTGCTTATATCTAAAATACAGCCAGTGAACAAAATTAATATAAAATAGACCTCAAATTAACAGGTAGATCAAAGCTTTAAAATATAGAGGCATTGCATGTATTTTTCAGCTGAGAATATCACTGTCTGCAAAAGCATCATGGATCTTGAAATAAAAAGTATAAGACTATTTCCTTGCCCATTATAAAATTTGTAGTCTGCTGCTCCACTGAAATGTTAGAGTCTGTTGAAACGCTTAAGTACATGTCTAAGGTTAAAGATGTATTTAAAGTAAAACATATGCCTAGGTGCATTTCTGAACTGAAATCCTGTCGTAGATTTTACATCTTAGATTTAAAAACTGATCAGTCTGGGAATCAGGGCCTCAAACAATTTTGAACAGGTCTCCCCAGAACAGTGCTTCATGTGCTGTCTGCTGGCTTTGAAGAATGGATTAAAGAATAAACATATTTCCCAGGGTGGTATTGTTGACACCAGCTGATGTGCAGAAACATCTGTTTCGTAATGGGAAAGCAGTTTCAACTGCACTAGAACACCTGACAAAGTTGCACTTAATTCCGTTTGAAGTAGGTGGGAGGGGAAGCTCTATTTAATTGTGAGGAGGATTGCTATGTTGATACCAAGTTATCTTATCCACGTTTGCCTGAAAAAAACAAAAAGTTTTAAGATTATCATCAATCCTTTGCTCAATTTCCACTTGCTCCAGTCTTTTCAAACTTCAGTGCAGCACAGAGCAAAATAGACCAAGACAGAAAAAAATGTGAAGGAAAATCCATGTGAAATCTGTGTGGAGGTATGTGAGGGAGTGATTTGTGTAGTCATATGTATCGGTATATTTGCCTGTGATATCAGATGGTGTTAACTGGGGGCTGCAATTATAGACACATCTTTTCCTGTCAGCAGCAAAGCTGGCTGCCTTGGAACTAACACTGCAGCAGAGAGACAGTAAATAGTTGCTATGGTGTAAATTCCATGTTAGGATGCTTACAGGAAGCTGAGAGCTATTCTCATAGCACGTGGGCTGTAAATCCTGGATTCAGGCAATAATCCTGCTTCTCATGTTCTAAATCATCAATGGTCATAGCCAGAGCACTGCCTTTTAAGGTTTAGTTTTGTTCTTTTTCTCTGCACTGCCTAACAAGGCCTACTCAAGTGCGTAGTCTAAAAACACGTTGTAGACATTGCATCAGAATCACTTGGTGAAGGGCTTTGCCAAAAGAATCCGGAACCCAAGGGTTGAATCTGTCTCCTCCAATAGCCTGCTTTAAAGCCCCTGTAGTTAACAGGAATCGTCCCATTCACCGGGTCTTGCGTTAGGTCATTAGAGCCCAATGAGCCATCCGTTTGCATGAGGTTTTTCGCAAGAAGAGTGCACTGGTGCACTTCATTCCCCTGGAGCAGGATTTCTCAGCCAGTGAAATGTGGTTCCCCAAGGCATCAGGGAAGGCAATGACTGCAGCTGGAGAAGTAGGTCTTAAACATGGAAAACAGTGTTAAAATTTCAAAGAAGAGAGTCTTGCAAAATTAATTTATGTAGATCTTCAAAGCTTATGAAGATGAATCTAGTCACTTTTGGAGTAACTATTTTATGAGATTGCCATGATCCGCAAATCTTACTATTGTAATAACTGAAAGAATAAAAATATGTTGTGTAACTCAAACAAGATGAAATGGCTCTAGAAAAATAACGCTAGTCTAAAGGTGAAAGAGAGAGTCTTGCAAAATTAATTTATGTAGATCTTCAAAGCTTATGAAGATGAATCTAGTCACTTTTGGAGTAACTATTTTATGAGATTGCCATGATCCGCAAATCTTACTATTGTAATAACTGAAAGAATAAAAATATGTTGTGTAACTCAAACAAGATGAAATGGCTCTAGAAAAATAACGCTAGTCTAAAGGTCTAAAGGTCTAAAGTCTTTTCAAATGGGATACACTAATAAAGAAGGTCAAATAGCAAGTCATGTCCTTAAGAGCAGTCTTGAGATTTAGCTGTGGATATTTATTCTTAAGAGGTGAGCTGTAGTGTATGGCATGCTTCAGACTTGTGGAGATCACCTCCTGCAAGTGTCTTACTGCGACATCCTGATTTCTGCCAAGTCTTGAAATTCCTTAATTTTCCTGGGAAGCAGACTGACAGGCTTGTGGCACCGCTAGCAAAGGGTATTAGCGTTTTCCTATCATGCCTCAGGGAAAACATGCTTTGCTTCCTTCTGCTTTCCCTTCATCTGTGGTGAATTCTTGCAGAGGGAAGAGACAGGACAACAGTCCCTTTGCAATTAGACATGTGTAAATAATATATGTTGACTTCTCTTACTTATATAGCCAAAATGATGACCTTATTTCATATTCCTCCTACCGGCAAAGCAAACCAAAACTGAACAAAGCCTTCAGTTTGATCTGAACTATTTTAGAGGATGAAAGAAAAATGACTACAGTTTTTTCCTTACAATCCTTCATTGCTTTCACCCTTTCTTTTTTCATATGCTTCAGTTTTGATACAAAAATAAAGAGGAAGCTTGTTTTTAAAATGTCAAAATAAACTTGTTTAACTTTTTGTGAACCTCTTCCTCTGTTTATGTGCTGGAATTATTTTTAGTCTGCTGGAGAGATTTTTAGTGAACTAAATATTCATCTGAAATAAACATATTTACTGCTATTTTCAGTCAATACTTGGGAGTGCATTACTGAAGTCAAGGTAGATAACATCCACTCCCCTCATCTACCTAGCCAGTCATTTCATCATGGAAGCCCTTCATATTGGTTAAGCATGATTTCCCCTTTGTGAATCCATGCTGACTCCTCCACTTGCTTGCATATAACTAATAATTCACAGTTTTCCTTTTTTTTTTTTTTTTGAAACTCTGAAATAATAAAAGACAAGCCTTTTCATTAAGTGTTAACTTTCTTTTTGATTAATAATTTTTGCCTGCTGTAGACAGGAATATTTTTTCTCATACACAGTAGTTAATAACCTGGCTTTGGTTAGATGTGATTTGTTCTAAATTTCTTACCCATTTCTCAGCATATAATCACAACTACACCTCATTATGGGAACCGACTCTCATTTTACAATCACTTTTATCTGTTCTGATGACCTGATATTACAGATATTTTTGAATTACTTTGACTTATTTTAGGTAATGACTGCTGAAATACTAAAACAGACTACAGAATGTGTTGCAATTTATAAAAAAATATGAAGGTTACTTTTTGTTCACCAAATACTTTGGACTAACTATAGAGAAGTAGGCTGTTGATCATTAATAAAGATTACATGGTGTTTGCCATACAACTTTTAAGATTATTTTAGGTGGAGCTGATAGTAGTGTCAAAGCCTTTCCATTCTAACAATCTGATTTGGGTTAGTAATATTTCTAAAAAGTCCTTCTGAAGGATTAATCATAATCAATTGTAGCTAATTGTGGCTACTGTATTGTCTTTCTTTAATACTTCCCTTCTCTCTTTGTAACAAAAGAGAATACAACTGCTGGCAAAGCGTGTCTCATAACTGCTACTACTGTCTGTGCCATGAAAGAACAACAGCATATTCTAAATGTCAAAAGTGGATGTCTGGGTTGTAGATCTGAAGATGCCCAGGTGGAGAACAAGTTGACCAGCAGCCAGCAATGAACCCTTGACGTAAAGAAGGCCAGGAAAGATGATCCTCCCCAGCTATTGTGCCCTGCTCATACCCCCAGCTGGAGCATTGGGATCTAGTTCTGGGCTCCCCAGTATAGCAGAGCTATATGGAGCTACTGGAGAGTGTCCTGCAAACGGCCCCTAAGATGGTTAAGGGACTGGAGCATCTCTCCTATTAGGAGGAGCTGATAGAGATGGGACTTTTCAGCCTGGAGAGGACTGAGCGGGGATCTTATCCGTTCTGACATTTAAGTGTCTGAAGGAAGGAAGTTAAGAGGATGGAGACACTCTTTTTAGGGGTGCCAAGTGATAGAAAGAGAGGTTACAGGCACAAGTTGAAACACAGGCAGTTCCATCTGAATATGAATAAAGACTTTTTTCCTGTGAGGGAAAGGGTTGCCCGAAAAAGTTGTGGAGTCTCCATATTTGTGTATATTCACAAGCTGTCTGTTTGAGCATGGAGGTCAGATAATCTCAGCCATTTTGTGGTTCTGTGGTTCAGACTGTCAGGCAGGCCAGAGATGGCTGTAAGGACGAATGCCACCTTGCCTCTGTCACCAGAATTTCTACGTGGTGCTGAGCAGATCACAAAAACTGACACAGTTTCATTTAGTCACTAAATGTGTTACTAATTTTCTTAATATCTGAACTAAGAAACCTGTGACCAGACTCAAAACTGCAGAGATTTCATCACTGCAAAAAGAAGTAATAGAAACTGTGCTTTAACAGTGCACCATAAAAATGTTACCTATACTTGACAGTCAAGAATGTCCAGGTAGGCACCATCATTAGTCTCTCATTAGAGACCATCATGGTCTCTCTTTTTTCTCAGTTTTCTTACATGAAAATAATAATGTCACCTATTCTTGCTAAGATTGTGAAAAAAGAATTTCATATGTTTGCAAGGCAGTAGCATACTGTAAGATCACCATATGAATAACCCAAAAGATTTTTTTCTTTAGTTTGGTGAGTGGTAAATAAAACATGGAACTAAACACCAAATAAGGAGGATAATAATGGTAAGAATAAATTAAACTAGTCTCCATTTTGAAAGAGGCAGAAGATCTGCAGAAAAAGATAGCATATGGTTAGGTGTACGCATACGTAATCAAGAGCTATATCCCAGTACAGGTATGCAAGAGGAAATTATGTGAGTTGCCTTAATACAAATATCTTTTCTTAACTTCTGAGTTCTTAGCTCTGTCACAGTAGCTTTTAAAAATGTTTTGTAGTTATTAAAGGCTTAAATTTATTTATTTATTTATTAGAGGCTTTAATTCCTAGTATTGCCCATAGAGCGCCTTACTGTAGAGGCACTAAAGCACTGATCTCCAAGTTAAGTGCCGATGTTCATAAGAATACAAGCACAAATCTGAGCGACTAATTCTCATTGATTTCTATAGAAGGCAAGATCCTGAAATGGAATCCAGTGCATTTAATGTAGGTGCCTAACTTTCATCTAAGCTTTAGGTGCCCACTGAAGTGGTCTTCCTGAAGGGTCATATCTTATGTTCTTAGTATAGGTTGGGAAGATAAACAGATACCTCTGAAGCTTTCAGAGAAAGATTCTGCTGATTTAATTTTGGTGCCCACACTTACTCTGAAGGTATCTTCCTCTACAAGCTTTCCAAGGCATCTTTCTCTTTGTACTGATTGTGGAGGGAACATAGGCACTTTGCTAGGAAGGGCTGACTATACAGGTGACACACAAGCTTAAATTGCCGCCTGTTTAAAAGAGACTGGTCTTTCCTTTTGTATCGAGTCTTAAAAGGTATTCAGGTTTGTTGGTGTAAGCATGTTTGCGAGATTTCATTAAGGAAGCAGAAATACCTGAAAAAAAAAAAGAAAATAATACTGTTTCAAAATGATCTTTAATACTGCAAGCCTTTTCCTTGTGAATAACTCTTCAGTAGTGCCATTGCAGTCAGTGATGAATTATGCACCTAAGCTGCAATCCTATTTATCTTTCATAGCAGAATGCATATTACTTTTATTTCTGCAGGTCAGATGCTACAGAAAATCTTCTGTTCTTCCTCTTATTTAAATTAATGTAAAATCAAGTTCTAAGTGTAGTGATCAAACAGCCTGTGGGCAAAGTGTATAATAATTATGCATTATTGTTTAGTCCAACCATAGTGATAAAGTAACACGACCTATCTGCATTTTGAGGTGAAACCAGTAAACAAAAAATAATTTTATGCTAAACATACAAATCTCATGTCTTAATCTGCATTCTATTTGGTTTGCCTAAGATCCTCATTAGAGCAGCATCTAAAAACTTCATAGCTTTTGCTGTTTAACTCAGAATATTCCTATAAACTAAGGAAATAATATAATCTTCATTTTATGGACTTGGAAATAAAGCATAAGCTCAATAAGCCAAGCTCCTTTGAAGGACATCAAAGCAAGAAGGTTGGGGCCTTCTTTTTCAACTTTTTAGTTATTAGGTCTCAGATTGGATTCTCGACCAACTTCTGTACATAGTAAATGATGGAGACAGCTCAGAATGTGTCATCCAAAATAGCCAGGAAGGTGATCAGAGTGTCACAGAGGTCCCATGCCATACACCTCTGATGACCAAGAGAGCATTTCCTGAGGCCAGGAGGGCCCTGAGATGGTACTGTTAAAAATCTTTCATGAATTTTATATTAAAAGGTTGTTGGGTGAAAGGCAGAAGCACACTCAGCTCCCAGGGGTCTGTCTTCCTTAATGAGTGCCTCCACTGCCTGCTTACCTTTCACTCTGTCATTTCCTTCCATATTCTTTCCACATAGAATTTTAAATTCTTTAATGAAAAGTGGCACCTGCTCAAGATGAAGGACACTGCATCTTTTGTTCAGAGAAGCTTGTAGCAAAGTGTTCAGGGTATTCTATTGGGATATGTAAGCTTGAATTTCTTCAGAGAGTGGAAGAAACTAAACTCTCTGTTTTGGGCAAGTGAACTAATAACAGGGTATTCTGTGAAAGAAAAAAGGAGGGTGTGCGGTAAAACAAAATACTGCATTTCGAAGCTGCCCAGCATTTCTAGATGGCTGGCATGCTTTAGGACTCCAACATGAAAGCACTTAAGAGACTTGGGCAAAGGCAGTTAATTTTTTAACTGAGTTCAAGTTTAGGGGTGATCTTAGTGTTGGGCTGTGCGGTCCTGTTGAGTCAGAGGGAGACGTTACAGCCAAATTTAAACATGTTCAACGTTAGGCAGGTGGCAAATGAAAGCTTGCAATATTGAGGTTTTCGGGGTTTGATACCTGGGCTATCTCAGGCGCACTTTAAATACCTTCCCTGCTTTTTGCTGAAAGGTGCACATGGTAATACTGCAAGCTGATCCCAGATTTTTCTTGTATGTGTCTATTGAATCACCATTTTATCTTCCTATTTGTTGTCCTGTCCTGTCCCTGAGTAGGGACACATTTGACCACTGTCCCAGAGTGACTTTTTTTTTTTTTTTTTTGCATACCTGGCTGTCCCTCTTATTCTCCCAAACGGTTTGCAGATGCAGTTTAGTGTGACAGGAAAGCAATTATACAAAGTTGTATGTAAAGGTTAAATGATACAAAACAGTGTTCATCACAATACTAGTTGTGATTCTTACCATGTTCCAAAAATGAAAGGTTTCAGGGTGTTTGACTTGGGATCTCTGTGTTTAGTCTTTATTTTATTAAAATATGTACTTAGTTTAAGAGATGGGGTATTGTTCATGCGTGTCACTGTTTGGAAGGAAGCAATGACTAGGAATAGTGACTTGGAGGAGTTCGGGTAATGGTTTATCTGTTTCCAGGTAGTGATTGAGCACTCTGCTTTATTGCGTCTCACTAGGTTACACTGTTATCTGTTTTACATTAGAAATGATAACTGTATGACTGCGCACTGAGTCTGTAGTAAGATATAGTAATGAAAATATAAAGGTAGACCTATATCAGTTAAGAACAAGGGAAAATAATGTGTCTGAATACCCTAATTAAAGAGATAGTGGGTTAAAGCAGAGTTGATGGGTAAAATGTATTGAAGTTTAATATCAGGTTTCCATATGGGTAACTGAACTGATTCAGGAAATGAACAATAAAGCAACCTTTGGTAATGATTTCACTTGAAGACAAAAATCCCATTGGCTTTTTTAGTCCATTTTAAACATTTCAAAACTGATATTTGTGCTTCATATTTGCCTTGACATTTTCAGGTTTCTGTCCTATTGCTTTTCTCAAACTTCTGGGTAGGATTTAATCCTACCACAGAAAATATTAGAGATTCAGATATTATTATTAGGACTGGCATTTTGTGGAGTGTTGTTTGTATCAGGTGGGTCATTATGTATTTCAGGAAGCAACAACAGGCCTTCCACCACTTCTGTTAGAGATCCAGCAGGGACTTTTTCCCTGCCTTGTTGTCTGCAACCATCAGACTGTGTAAGGAGCAAGTATGAAAAAGTGCCCTTCATTTTAGCCTTTTCTTGGTTAACAAATGTCACTAGCTGTATGTCGTCTTTGCAGTAAGGAGACATTAAGGAATGAAAGGATGGGGAATAATGAGGAAATGATTATGTGGTACTTTCCACTACCTTTTTCATCTGAAGGGGAACTGCTTCTGTTTGCCTTGGTGCTCTATGCAGTCAGATGTGTGAGTTGTTTTGTACTGAACACATCAGTATGTGACTTGTATAAGCAGCTTTAACTTACTGCTTTGTGAAAACAGAGGCCTGGAGCAATCATGGAGGGTTTTGGAAATGTTAATTGTTTGTGTGCAGGAATGAGCTTATAAATGGTTGTTTTTGCAGTCTTATGTTGCTCATCGAGTCTAACTGTGTCACTGCCAGAAAAAGAGAAGGGAGAATGATTATTTTTTCTTCTTCACAGTCTACTAATACTTTCAGGGCTCGATATAATGTGGCTTTAACAAACCGTGAACTTCTCTCCTACTGAGCCACTGCACCCTGCCTACATTCAGAATAGGCAGAGAACCATTATACTAATCCACTCTACCATCATATCTCTAGCAAACACATGTAAGTGATTGCTTTGAATATTTATTTTGATGCAAGGAGTGCTAAGTCTTTTATTTGGCAACATAAACAAACAGGAGATTTTAACTTTCTCAACTTTGTAACCCTAATTGAGTAAGTTTTTTTTTTTTTTTCCCCGCTACAGCATGCTTTGACAAATGTACAAGAGCCACATTTGGCTTTCAGAATAACCCTAGCACCTCATAGCAACCTTAGAGTATTCGGATGTGTAGTTAGCGTAGGCTTAAGATGTAGGAGCTGAAATGACCAATCTCTCACTTTGTTTTTTTTTAACAGGTGCGGTTATACGCAAGGCCTGATGCAATCCGAAGAGGATCAGGGGACTATGCTCTGAATATCACAAGGAGACTTATTGAGTTTTATGAAGATTATTTTAAAGTGCCCTATTCCCTGCCAAAATTGGGTAAGGTTTCCCTTAGAACATGAAGCTTGCCCAGAAAATGGGAAATTAAGTCACCTTTCTTAAGAAAACCTAAGCTTTCAAACAAAGGGATATTTTGGTTATTTTAGAAGGATTATTAAGCAAGGATATTTTCAGCTCTCCAGCAGAAGGGAAGCCAAATTGTTCCTTCTTCAACCTTTCACTAAAAGAAGCAGCAACCAGACAGTACTTAAATTTATTAGGCAGTGAGACTCTAGGAAAAAAACTCGCTTTCATTAGCTACCTGGTAGAACAGGTTTGTTTTGCAATATTTATGGCTCAACTTTAGACATAGAGCAAAAATCTGTGGAAAATGGAAACCTGTAATGTTGTAAGGCAATATTGTGCTGGTTGGTGTAGTTTATTAGTTATGTAATCATGTGTGGTTACAATATGTGGTTTAATTATGTTGTTGCTTATGGAGGAGAATGGCCACAAACTCATCTTGCTACCTAAGTGACCTAAATATAACAGCTTTCAATTCTGTTGTTTAATTTTTTTTTAGATTGTTTTCTCTACTCTTCCCTTTGATAACAGTCATTTGCTGTCCAACACATTGGATTCTTTCATACCATGCTATTACACCCTGCCTCCTTAAGAGCATGTTTGATAAAGATCCATAAAACCCTATTGCTCAGTAGCAGGAAGAAAGTTGGTATTTCGTCAGAACTGTTAGAGTTGGAACCACAGGTGATTCACCCAGGAACTCAGGACCTATTTCATTAAATTCCTTGCCTGCTGGGCAGCTTTATTAGTCTTACAACTAGTGGGGTAGGAGATAGATAAAAGTGATGTTGCTAGATGAGGGTGTTGTATGAATTTTTTATAAGAATGTTGTGGCATTTGTTTCTTGTCCTCTTTGAATGATGAGTTGCAGCCAGTATTCTGGAAACACAGCAGAAGGATTTAAGCATGGCATGCACATCGGGCTGTGTGTATCCTTTCATACCTGCTTCAGGTATGTAGTGATGATTTCATACCACAAGTTATAGACTAACCAATGCCAAAAATTTAAAAAGGAAAAAAAATCACATTTTTTTCTCTGAAAAAGGTTAAGCAATGGGACTGTGATCGTCACTTCAAGTAGTATACTTGGCATATAGATGCCAGATAACAGCAGGCAGGCTTGAGTGTGCTGTTTCAGAATACCTTTTACAATGGCAACATACAGCCTTTCAACTCCAGGTGCTTTCTGTGTTACCGATACAATGTGATGTATCTATTAAAAATACCTCTTAAGGGAAGAGTATCTTCCAGTTTGGTTCCATTGGGAACAGAACAGGATGAATAACCAAAAATCAAACCGTACTTTTTCATAAACTACTTGTAATAAAATTTTTATGTTAAAATGAAATACTATTTCATTTATAAAATTTGGAAGCTGTTATCCTGTAGTGATACTATAAGAAATTTTGCAAAGTTTCTTATCCCATGATAAAGTTAACTTTACATGACTGAACAGTTTTCAAGTTACTAAGTGCATTAGGTAGGATTTACAAAAACATTATATTTAATGCAAATATAATAAGAGCAATTCAAAACTGTTTAATAACTGTTTCAGTGACATAAATATTTTTTAAAATTTCACTTGCATATAATACTGGGATCTTTGGCCACCATTCAAGAGACCTGTAACTCTTGGAGAAGCATTTCCCCTTGCCTTCTTGGTCATCCATTTTAACTGCATATGGTGCCTATCTGAGGGCATTTAGGCTACCAATTTAGGCAAAATGAGAGACTTGCGTTTGTTTGCATAGTCATGTCATTGACGTCCATTGCAATATATAGTTGACAACTGAAGCTAGTACTGGTCTTCAGAGATTGTCATAAATTGGCTAAAGGTTCTTCATAGGAGCCGCTTTGTCTGACACTGCTACCTATTACACTGTTTTTGACCAAGCTTTTTCTTTCATGTGTGCACATTCAGGTATTTGCTGTTGCTGTTGTCTCTTGTGGGCTCCTCTGGTTTCTTGGCAGCCTCTGTTACTATTAGGAAGAGTGGACAATCTGAGGGAAATGTTTGGCCATACATTGACTACTCTGGGGGACTTAAATGGCCCTAGGTCGCTTCTGAAAACTACTGCTTCTGGTGCAGTAGATAACCGGTTGATGTGAATTCTAGCTATAAAAGTGAACTGGGAGTTTTCTCATGTGAATAACCTATTTCCACACTTGAAAGGTCTACTTAGCTTGTGGACATGTGAGTTTTTCCACATTCTGCTCTGAACTGGAAAGTACTTGTGTGGAGTTTTAAACTGACAGTTCCTGGGTGAATTTAATTGAAAAAAAAAAAAGTCTTTAAAAAACAAGATGGTTTCTCCAACTCTCTAATATTAGGGAGGGTAAGGCACTGGGGTTTATTTAATTCTGAAAAGACATGCAGCAGGGTTTTTAATTGTGTTTCTATGGCTGGTGAATGCAAAATAAATTACTGTACTTCTAGAACATATTCAGTTTTTATCCAGTTTGCAATACACAGAACATTTTCCCATATCTATAGACTTTTTTTTCTTGCAAGGATCGTCAAAACCAAGAGTAGCTTCCCTCTGGGGAAAGACTAAGTACCCTAAAACTCTTCAAGCTCGGAAAGTTGTGACTCTTAAGTTGTGGGTGTTTTGGTGTGAGGGGTTGACTGCTTATTGTCTCTTGCAACCAAGAATAAAGGGCCATATAGTGACATTAGCAGGAAACAGGTTCAGTGAAAACAAGAAGATATCAGGTTTCCTACAACAGATAGATAGTAAATCTATGAAACTCGTTGTCAAAAGATATTCTAGGTGTGAAGGTTTACATGGATTTGAGTGGAGAAATGAAGAGGTACTTGGAAAAGAGCTTCACTGGAGGAAATTCCCTGGTCTAAGAATTGAGAGAATACTCCACACGTTCCCATATTCCACACCTTTCCCACGTTTCCTCAAGAGTTCTTACTCTTTTCTGTACAGCTATTTATGGCCACAGCTGGAGAGCAGTGTACTGGGTAAGAGGGCTGTGAACTGGTAGGACTACTCTTACATTCATATCTTCTGGTCTCTATGATGTTTCTATTAAAGAGCCATGGAATATCTCTACAAGAATACTCTATGAACAGAAATTGGAAAACTTTGTAAGGTTCTGGCTATGACACTCATTTTTTTTTGTGTGTGTGTGGTGTGTAAATGAGTTACTTGTGTGAATTTTTTGAATAGTTTCTGAGTCTCGGTTTTCCTGAACAAAGGAACTTAGGTGTTCCAAGGTTTAGATACACAGTGCCTAACTGAAAGTAACTCATGTTTTTAATTTAAGTGCCAGTTACAAGATTAAACCCCCATAACATGGTGGACCTAGGAAGGGTTCTCAGCCCTGTCTTCTGCTGTGATGGCGAGCTGGGAATAGAGTTGGGGAGAACCTAGGCTTAAGTTGTTGCTCTTCCAGTTTAGGCTTGGAACAGGCTGCTCTTATTTTTCTTGACAGTGTCCTGAAAGGTGGTAGTATGAACAGTTGGTGAATCCACTTTGGGACATAGCTGCATGTGTTTACAGAAGGGTGAAAATAAATTCCCTTGCTGTTTTGTTTTGAGGCCATTGGAGATAGGCGATTATTTCATTTATAAATATTAAAATGTGCGTGAGAACTATGGTGTTAAAAATCTTAAAAAATATTTTTTTCAAACTTTGAGAAGTGTCTTTTATGTAGAATTGCTATACAGAAGGCCTTGGACTTATGTCTGATACATTTTATATCTTCTTCTTATGGGCGTTTTCAAGGTGCTAATTACTGCACATATTTGTTTGTGCCAAAATGATACGTTCTTGTCTTCATTGTGAAGCACAGAACATTATTTGAAGTTGTGAATGCAAACTCAGAAAGTGATTTTTTAAAGTTGTGAATGCAAACTCAGAAAGTGATTTTTCAAGAAATTCAATGATACATACATAACAAAAGACAGTATTGGACCATTAACATTTGCTCTTTGTATATTTCTAGAGAGTAAGATTCAGTTTTTAGAGTGTATCACTGAAAAATTAAAAGTATTTGTCTCCTGTGATATAAGAAATTGCTCAACCATATAAAGAATTTATATATAAAGTGCTGTTACTGTGGGAGGTGTTGGGAGCATGGAATAAAGTTGTTGGGATGCTTCTGTAGGATGGTCAAAATACTTACAGCAAGCACTAGTGATTAACTGTTCATTTAGATTTAACTGCTTTGCTCTTAGCTTCATTCTTTGATTTATTTCTATCCCGTTCATTGCAATGTTGTCTTCCCTCACTGCTTGGACTTACATCATCTGCATCCACACTCTCTCCTCTCAGACTCCGTTCTTACTTTTCCTTCATTGGTCCTTCCTCCTGTCACTCTTTCTAGTATGGACCTAATTCCAGATTCATGCTTGCTTTCTCTGCTTTAGTTCCGCTAAAAATTTCACAACTCGTGCCCCTCTACTTTGTCTTTGTACCCAGGGAGGTGCCTCTTTCTTTTTCTCACTAGAAAGACCAAACTCAGATCTGTTATTATGTAAAAAAAAAAAAAATTCTTCTTTCTCCATGTATAAATGAGACCAATAATACACTTTTTTTTTTTAACAATAGTTGAAAATGATTGTCTTTTTTTTTGTTTTATCCTGATCAAGAGATTGCCAACCTGAAGATGTAAGAAATACTGATCTGGTCTGATCAGAGACAGATCAGAGACAGGCATGCCAAGGTGTTCAGAGTTTCATTGCATTCTTGTGGCATCAGAGCTGTACCTTCTAGGTGAGCTATACACAGTCTTCTTGAAAGACTACATGTCTTTCTCCATTGAGAGGGAATACATCGCAGCCCTGTAGGAGAGAGGAAAGAAAAGAAATTTTTTTTTAAAGTCTGAGTTAGTCTTTTGAATACAGTGTTTTGAATAAAGAAGCATGGAAGGAAGATGCTCTGAAAGTGTGACACATGCCTTCTGGAATGAGGAAGGGTGGGAGGGGAGGCATCAAGGGCTTGGTTCATGTGCCTAAGCTGGTTTTATTTAAATGTCTTAGAGTCTCCTGAAGAGCCCTATCTGCTGGTTCTGCTGGCCTCCAGATGAAGTCCTGTTAGTCTGTGTCATCCTGTCCGCTCCACCCGAATACTTGGAATAATATTGAGCATCTCAAGTTACCTGTAGCATTTACCTGTGTTAGGCAGAAGAATTGAAATTTGCTATTTTCTGTCATCAGCTGCTCAAAACAAGTCTAATGGCTTTTCACGTGTGACTCTCTTGGTTGATACTGAGCATCTTTCTCCAGACCTATTTTACTTGTGCCTTTAAACCTTTTTTCTTTTTTTTTTAACATTTCTAATCTGTCAACAAAACAGATTCAAAACAGCAACTGGGCAGGGCTCCAGAGGGAAAATTTCCATCTCCAGCCATAGGAGAAAGCATTTTTTTACTCTGAGCAGTACTTCGAAATATGTAAAGGAATGGTCAGTTACTGAACTGAAACTAACAATGAATAGGAAATGCAGTCCATAGTATGATATTAAGAAGGAAAGGAAAAATAATGTTTACTTAACACTATTTCTTAATGTATTGTTCTAAATTATGTTAAATTATAAGTTGATTCATTCCAGTAATTCCTATAATATAGTTTGTATGGAGCACTGTAGCTGATTTTGGAAATTATGGGGAAGCTGCTCTGGTAAGTTGGTGTGCAGCAAGCTTGAGTCTGATATTGTTTGTAGGAGGCAAGAAGAGTTATGTATAGAAATAAAGCAGTGTTATATAGAATAAGATAAATCAACTCTGGTAGAACTAATCCTCTTTTGAGTGAAATGTTTTCATTATGCAGCTGTTGTCCTCACATCTTAATTATGACTGGAATAATGTCCCAACCTCTTGAACAAGAAAAATGTTCAGATAGTAGCATTATTGCCAGTCAGTCTGTAGTGAAAAGAAGGTGACCAAATCCATCCATATCCACACTGGCTACTCAGCTTATGAGATCAGAAGGCTTTTAAATGCTTAATTAAAAAAAATGAGGAGAGGGAGAAGCTGTTCTTATGGGATTCCAACAGGATGTGGGACTGGAAGACTGTGGAAAAGCCAGTGCTTTTTAAGCCCCAAGGGTGCCTCACGTGCAGTTCTTTATATGAATATAACAACTTTTTTTTTGTTGTTGTTTTAATCTGCTCTTAAATAGAGACATGCAAATAGTTAGCACCTACACAGAAGTGGAATTCACTGAATTTCTCAATCTAAAGCTATGTCTAGTCCAAGCTAGCTCCTTGAGTTTCTTACCTGAGACACATGTCCCTCTAGAAAATAACTCATTTTATCGTAAGCTGGGTGGTTCCAGTGGAAGGACATCTGCTGACTGCACATGCAGGAAACAGAACTGACTAGTTTAGATTTAATGCCTAATTTTTAAATGTCTAAAAGGAGTCTTTCTGCAGGACTTATCAAATAAGACATATCTTTGAGAGATACAAAAACTCTAGAGAAATTTTAGGAATTACGAGGAAAATAAGTGAGCTTTTTTTTACTGATAAGACAGGGTTAAATGCCTAAAAGCACCTGAAAAGTGCTTTTCATTTCAAAAGTAGTTTTCATTATAGCTCTTCTCACTCTGCTCCAGCAGAGCTCTCATGCCTGATTGGTTATCTACTTTGAGGCTGCTCGTAATTGTCTTTTTGTTAACTTAATCACACCATTCTTGACCAGAAACATTCACTTATGAATGTCAGATTTTGAAAGGTAGTAATGATTTCTGCTATAAAATAGTATTGCTGGAGCAGCAACCCTCTTGACCAGGTCTTACTTCTGACCTCAGGGATATTTTTAAAAGAGAAACCAAAAGATTGTGAATAGACTGTTGGAGCTGAGAGAGTTTGTCAGAGACTTTCACTTATCAGCAGCTAAAACCTTTTACATCATTAGCTTTAACTTTGTCTTAAAGAAGTGTTGGTAGAAAGAAAGCTTTGGCCTTCACCCCACAGTGAACTCCATTTGTAGGCACCAGAAAACATGTCATCATCGTCATCATCCTCAAAAACCATAAAAATATAGGACAGAGTACTTCTTGCTGTTTCACATCAAACAGCAATATAGATCAGTCAGATTTTTTTGCACCTGCCAATTGAGTGTAGGACTGCTAAGAATTTTTGTTGTGAATAGATTGAAACAAGTAGTTTTATATTTTCAACCAGTGATACATTTTTGTGGCACTGTGTTTTTGTTTGGTGTTATGCTGTTGTTCACTTGAAAAGTGAACAAAACTGAATTTCAGGCCACATTCAGAAGCAGATTCAAATGAATTTAACAGGAGCTGTAAATGATTATGATGGACTGTTTCTTCCAGTCTTGCTAACCCTTCTGTACCAATTTTGTCTCTGCCTCCCTTTAGGCTTGCTGAACTCTGTAGGTTGTTGCCTTCAGAACTTTGTCTTAGGAGCGTGGTTTTATTTAGCATTAATCTTGAGGAGCAACACCAGAAAAGGCTATTTCCTTGGCTCAAGCAAGCTATAGAGTCTTAGATGACTTTTCTTTTGCATCTTCTTCCCCCACTGCGGGCATATAGGGTTTACCCAGCTGCCTGCCTTCCTCAGCTGAGGTAAATCTGATATTTGAAGCACTGTGAGGCGTATGTTTCAGGGCGCTTGTCTTAAATATACTACTGCTTAGTCAGAATCTCTGAATGGCTGGAATGACAACTTTTGTTTAGAAGGACTGAAAGAGGAGAGCAAAAAAATCACATTTCAACAGTATGGATATTGTATCGTTCCTTTTTTCAGAGTCAAAAATTCATTTCACAGCGTTTTTAAAAACTTTGCTATCATGAGTAAGCTGATTAGGACATTGAAGAATATGCATTTTTCCCTGTTTTTCATATCAAATCATTGTTAACCTTTGCCACATTTTTAGTTTTAGAAGGACTGTACTTCTTTGGGATAGTCCATTAGGCTGTGCAGATGGTATTGTGACAAAGTTTGTTTTCCACTGGATCCTGGTTTTAAGCAATCAGATTCATTACTTTGAGAAACAGAAGTTTTACTAGGCAAAAGTGATGAGAAAGCACTTTGCCTACGGGCTTATTTAAATCAACTTGGGTTTGCTTTTGTTTATTTCATATGTTTAACTTTAAATGTGGTTGGTATTTAAAGATTTTGACCTCATTCATGCCTACTGTAGCTCCAAAGTCATTCCTTATTAGGTCCAACAGAAAATGTCATTTCTCCTTCAATTAGAATATTTTTTGTCAGAGGGAAAATAGATCGGGGAATATGGATACCCCTCAATTAATATTTTTGTTTATTTTCCTACAACAAGTGTCTCTATTAGTGGTGTGTTGAGAGCACAAAAAAGCAACAAAATGCAGATAATGACCTGAATATTAGAAACAAAGCCTGTGTGTAGATGTATAAAATGAACTTCCACATTTTTCTTCTGTACTGTAAAAAGACAGATACAGACATAAAGCAGATACATTTTCATATATCATCAAAGAGCTGAGGAGTTCCTTTCAAGAGATTATGACAGAGTCTTGAAAAAGATTATAGCGCATTAAATTGGGACTTAAATAGGCCAGAGATTTCTGTACATACAAAAGATATGAAGAAATGTATAACTACAGTACTGAAGCAAAATTGTGCTACTGTGTAGATTCTGTTGGCTTAGTTATAAACCTGCCACCTGTACTAGTTACTTTCTGTAAGCTACTGAAATTCAAAGGGAGACATGTATTCACCTTTTATTGCTTTTGCTAAGGATATTGTAACTGAAGAGATTGAATTATGCTACATTTGCAGCACCTTGCCTGAAGCAACTTCATTTTTGCATTAAAGAAATCAAAATGAAAATATTAAGACAGGTGAACATCTTTCATTTAAAAAAAAACTGAACTGTGACACTAAATATGTTGGTAATTTTTTTCTTTATTTTTTTCTTTTTTTTCCTGCGTGCTGGTAGGCTTCTTAAAATGGTATATGGACATTAAAACAATTACTTCATAAAACACTATGACGATCCTGAAGATGCTGTAAACTTGCTTTCCCTGTTTTCTTTCTGTGTATACATTTTCTTTTTCTAATGTGCTTAAATAGTATCTGCTTTAGCATCTAAAACAAAATACTTCTAGATTCAGGATCAGTTCAATAAATAATGCATTTTTTTCACTACCTCTGATTTCTTTTTGGTAATACTTTTTAACAAAATTTTCCTCAAGAAGGAAATATCTATCATAGTGATAGTATGCTTCAGAAAGTGTATGAAGCTCACCCAACTCCCACTGTTCAACTTGAAAATATGTTCCTTGTGATATGCTATTCCTCACTGAAATTAAGCTCAGAAAATATTTTTGATTAGAGAAATCAAGTCACTTTTTGTCGTAACATGTTCAGCTTTGGAATGGCTCTCCCATTTTACATGCCTGGGTAGAGTAGTTCTGAGGAACTGGGAGGAAGATGAAAACAAGGTCAAAACCAAGGGGAAAATACAGAAAGACATATGAAAGAAAATAACATAAAATCTATTCTGGAGGTCCTGGTCATGGATTTCTGCAACTATTTCTGTCTCTCTGGACAGCTTAGATGAACCTTTGAAGCCTTCACAGAAGAGCCCCTCAGTGGGTCACTTTGTTCTTCATCCCTCAGCTTTCAACAGTAGGGAACTTGTTAGCTGGAGTTCTCATAGCAAGAGAACTCCTACAGGCACTTTACGCAGCAAGTGGTTTGGTCTATCGCTAACATTGTGACATTAACTACAAACAGATTTCCTTTGAGAGTCATGATATCAATGCAAGGTGTTTTGACAGAACATTAATTATACATGGCAGCATTTTTGAGATGACACCTAAACCAATAACATCACTAGAATTTTTCATATGAAATTGTGTGAGATATTCCTGTAGTCGCCATAGTACGTAAGCATTTCATAATCATTACTGACAGTTTCAACATACTTCATCTTGCAAATGGAGAAATATTAGCGTCCTGTTGTAGTACTGTTTAGAGGCATAGCTGGAAGACTGCTTAGAGGTGAAGGCGCTCAGATTTTTAGCTCCTCACACTTCTTAATTATTGACAATTCAGTTTCATGTAAGGACTATCCATATGTCTCCAGTATTTCCTACTTAAAAATTAGTCTTGAGAGTTTCTCTTCCTGTGTAAAACCCCACCAGATTGTTGGAACTCAAATTTAGATACATAGAAAAACTGCATGTTCTTTATTTTCGCTGTTAATGGAAAGTGATTTCCTAGACGTCTCTTCTCCCTATTCTTGAAATGTTTTTAGTTAGTTTTCTTCTGTCTTATGGGAATCATGGACAATTGAATTTAATGAAGGAAGATGACTGTTAATCAGTAAAAAACAGATAGAAATGATATTTTATGCTGCGTGTCACCTTTCCAGATATTTTTGTAGAAAGTGTACAACAGTTTCCTAGTGATTAAAAACAATGTGAATTGTATAAGCTATGATTGATAACAAAATGATATAATGTGACTCTTAATAAAACCTTCCAAGATAAAAATGGTGTCAGATGAATCCAAAGGATATTCAGAAATTGTTTTAAGTCATTCAGAGTAACCACGACCCAGACAGTTTTCTCTAGTGCTTATATTGCATTTGGAGACAGCTTGATGAAAGTACAACCCCAATAGAATTCACTGTGTTATCTTTACCAGTCTAATTCTTAAAAAAGCTGTGTGGCAACCCTGATATTTCTGGTATGGGAATATAAAGTGGTCACATCCAAATACATAGCTCAAGGCTAAATTCATGTTGCAGTAGTAAAGGGGAGAAATAAAACAATGCAAGTGAACTTAATAGAGTTTTAAACAGTAAAAGCAAATCTTCTTACAAGTGGTTCTAACTCCTCAAAATAGTATGCATATTTACACACACTCCTTTAACGTTAATCTTTCCAACCAACCAACCATACATATGTAATACAACATACGTAATAAACACATGCAAATATATGCATTCATTATGCTGGCTGTATTTATTTGTACGTATCACTGTAATTCTATTAAGAGTATAAAAATGTGTATTTAAGCAATAGGTGACATGGACTTTTACTGAAGCCTTCCCAAGTGATGGTTCCCAACTCTATGCTGTCATACGATCAATATTAAAATGAGGAGGGCTGAGTTAAAAGGAGGACCAATTCTGATCATACAATCAGACAGTGGTTGTGTTGTGTGATGGGAAATCTCTGTTTGGTGAGCCAAATTCCAGAAGGAATTTGAGTCTGTGGATGATTAATGTAGGAGGTGCACTGGCTTTCAGATCCTTATCTGAGGGTTCTATGAGTATCCCTTGAGTGTGGGTTAGATTTCTGGCTTAAAAGGTCTTCTGGCTTTTTCCTAGCTGCCCCCTCCACATAGAGATTCTCCTTGCAAATATGCTCTCATCAGATAAAAGAAAGATGAGGCAAGCAGACTGTGTTTTAGGTGGAGTTTCAGAAGACATCAACTTCAGTGCTAAAATTATCTCCTTTTATTTTTGAGAGGTTGTTTTAATTATTTCCAGAGATTTTGTCTTCAGGATGGTTCCACAGGTGCCTGTGCCAGATTCTAAGTGCATAGCTGAGAAGCCATGAATTGTAATGTGGAGGTGGGAACTGGTGGCTGATGGATGACAAAATAACTCTTAGATTCATATATCTATAGTAATATTTAGTATGTGTAGTACCTATGCTCTAAAAATCAGGGGACCTCAGCATCAGAAATTTGTTGGTCTTTGCCTATTAGCAAAATACAGATGGAAGAGTCAGCTTACCTTAGAAGAAAGAACTGTCTCATGTGCTACCACCAGTTGCCTATTTCTATTTTTTTCAGTAGTCACTAAGTGGAAGTCTAGAGAACCTGAAATTGTAAAATTGTTTCACTTCAATAATCATGTTTAGAAATACTGCTCCTACAGGGAGGTAATAGGACCAGAGGTAATATAAATGTCTCTTTCCATATAAAAACTTATGTATTTTTGTGCACGTTGGGTCTGTTCTGGTAGTAAATGCATGTTTAAACTTCAGCGTGAGGCTCTTCCATTGCAGCCATCTTTACCTGACATCTTCCTTAAATGTTTGTATGGATTGTGATGAGCAGTGGAGTTTGGGAATCCCAGGTGCTGTTAGACTAGAAATTCAGCCCATGGCTGGAGGGCTGCCAGGGGCTGGGATGAATTGCAGATTCAAGCATCATTTATGAACTACCTGACTTTGCTTGTGGATTCCCAGTGGTTGTCCTTGGTCTTCAGTAGGTGTATCTTGTGTATGTTTTAAATGGGAAGGCAGAAAAACATACACTTTAAAAAGATAATTTCTGACATAAAGTCAGTGTTCTGATTGATCTTAAAAGGTGATAAGTCCTGTTTAAGCCTTAGAATTATCATAAGCCTGATTTAGAATGTTTTCAGTTAAGAGATTTGTAGAGTTTGATCAAACTCTATTCACTTCCTTTATGTTTCTTTTAAATCTTGATGTTATTAACAGAAGTTGATTTCTTATTATGTTCTTTTATATGTTATCTGAAGCCAAAATATTGTGCAATTTTAGAAGATAAGATTGGGTAGTATTCAGTTATTCAGGCAGAGCTTTCTGAAAAAGAATTCTGAAAAATGGCATTGCTAAATGTTCGCTTACAGTGTAGTGTACGATAAGTGTACAGGGGTCTGCTCTTCAATTTCCCAATTCTGTGCAATAAAATTAAACAAAACCATAGCATATTGAGATCAGATTTTTTTTTTACACTCATCAACACTGATTAATGTATCATTACAAGTATTAGCACATCTTTAAGTATTATGGTATGCCTCAACTAGGCTATCATGCTATCAGATACCAAACATGACTAGGCCTAATCAGTGTTTGTATGGAGGTCACTCTGTTGGTAAAATGATCTTTTTTTTAGGTAGGTGTTGTTTTTCTTCAGATCTACTCAAATTCCTCTATTGTTTTTGGGTGAATTACGAAGCAAGGAAGTCCTTCACTATATCATTCACTACGAGTTGTGTATTTTGAGAGGAATAAATATGAATGATTATTGGTCAAATTCCAACATAATGTAAATTTAGCTTGTAGGTAAATGAATCTTCAGTATCTAAAATGCCACTTCTCCAAAGTGGCTTCAAAATAATAAATGTAGCGAGTAAGTCAGCACTGATTTGCCATCAAATCATTTGTCACTCACTGTTACCACCCTAAATTGTATATTCCTGATGGAACTTGATTTTTACTCTTGTTTTCTCTTCAATGAAGTTATATTCTTGGATGCTCATGATTTATTCCTCATATAGTGCAGGTTATGAAAGGAAAATCTAATCGCTGAGTCTTATGTTCTAAAAATATCAGAATAATTTATATCCCTTAAGTATTTTCATAGGATGATAGGTAAAGCTAGAATACTACCTTTGTGAGCAGAAGTATTTGGCATTATCAATTTTGATTACTGCAAAATGATAGATTTTAGAAGTTTGTACAGCTTGAAAATTAAATTTGTGACTAAATTAGCTGTGTTGTTAAGGTGGTATTCTGGAATGAGTAACACTGGAGTATATAATAATCTTTAAATATATTAAAAGCATTCCTGTCCTGTCCAATAATAATTGAAGAATTATTCTTGAATTTTATAGTTAAAAGGAATGCTACTCTTTTTTTATTTTTTTGTGAGAAAGCCATCTTTGAAATGAATCTGGTATCTGCTAGGCTTGCTATCTGGCATAACTTTAGTGGACATAGAAAATAGCTACTTTTGTCAATAAGGACCTAACAGAGGAAAATTGACCTGTGCAATCCCATATATTCCAATGGATAATTGCAAATACAAGTTTCTATTAAAGATCTATATCTAGGTCATATAAAATTTTGACTGAATTTAAGTGCATGGTTATTTTGACAAACTGAAATGAAGCAAGTACTTTGCCGCCCTCCTGACATAATAGAAGATACCAACAGATGATTTGTATGTACAGTTCTATTAAATGTACGTAAGGTAAGAGATGTTAAGATCAAAATGCTTATAAAATAATTGTTTAAAATTCATATAATGGAATAGAAATGAAGGTGAAATAGACTCAGCATTTATTTAGTTGTGACAGATTTGTTTTTTGAAGAAATATACGTGCTTACCATTTTTGGTCTTGACTGTGGCTGAAGTTTGCAGCTCATAAGAGTGGAAAAATGCAGACGATAATTAAGAATTTGTAATTGCATATAGAAGGTTTTCATGATAAAAACATAGTAGTTATTTGTGACAAATTTATGACAATTTTTCAAAAAGCTATTGCACATGACCGCTGATTCCAGAAGAACCCATTTTTCAAATTTCCCCAATAATCTTTGAAAAGGAAGGAAGATTTGACAGGATAGTTCACTTAACAGAAAGTGCTCCAGCTAGAGTATACTTTCACCAGTGTTTGATAGCATTTTTGATACAAGCTATCTAGATTTTTAGTTTTAAATTATCCTTTACTCTGTTATCCTTAGCTGAATCCTGATTTATGTGTTGTTGCCTACATTACTAATAAGCTAAGAGATGTTATGAAGTGCCATTTGCAGTTCATAAAAAGGTGCTTTGCTAAGTGATGTGTCGCCCAGTTAGTGATCCCTGGGTTAGAATGTTCTTCTTGGTTCATGGCACACTTGCTTCCTCAGTCCCTGGGGGTCATCTAAACTAATGTCTACCTGCTGCACATCACACCTCTGTACAACACTTTCTCCGTGGGGATTTTCCCATCCTAGAGATACAGGTATAAGCAACAGAGGTAACTGGTGAATCTTTACATCACCACTTGCATTTCCTTGAAATTACGTGCTTAAGGATGAAATCTTTGGTTCCTCAAATGTACATTGAATTTGATAAAAGGTCAGTGAAGTTTCCAGGCTGAGAAGGATTTCAGTTGGAGTTTTGAATCCACCATCTCTTTCTGACTGCTAGTTCAGAAACTCTTGCCTGTTGGCTCCTTTCAGACTTTATTTTGGGGTGCGATTGCACCATACGGACTTCAGAAGGGTATTTGTCTTAAGATGCTGTCCTGCTCATACCTACGTGTTCCCGCTTCCTGCAAGCAGAGGTCATTAAAAACGTTTGTTGGCTATTGCTATAAATCAGCTTGATGAAATAACACAGATAAAAATAAAGATTCCTGTGGGCATTTAGATTTTTTTAAAAGGTGAATTTACGCAGTCATTTTTTAAAAGATACATGAAGAAAAACACCTCACAGCAAATAATTAACCTCCCCAATAAACTCCATATTGACATTGGACAATATCTCATAAAGGAATGTCTGGAATCACTTATTTAAAACCTGAAAGCAATGGACTGATGTCAGCCTTTTTGTAAAATAAATTTGTCAGTGTTGTGTAGTTCCTTGACAGTTCCTTCTCTAAAAGTTGCTTATGATTGGAGCTAGTTGGATTTCTCCTGTGAATTTTTTTTGCTCTCTTTTCCAAAATATGATATTCTTGTAGCTTTATGTTTTTTTCCATGCACACTTGTCATTTTCTATAAACAAATGGTAGTAATTGAAAATGCCATTTGTCTTTGTCCCAAAAGTCTTAAAGAAGTCTTTACTGATCAGCTTTACTCTCACTCCACCAAGAGTGTTTAGAGACTTTCCCCTGTTACCTTTTTCTAGTGTGTGTGGTTTAAGGGAGGTGGGAAGGGGCAGGTATTTTTGTTGCTACAAAGCTGTTGATCAGCTGAGAAAAGTCCTTTCTCTACAATTCTCATCTCAAATGTCTGCAAGATCTTTCTTCAAGCTTGTGTTGACAAAGTAGCAGCAGGCAGAGAGTTTGCTGTGAAGGGTATGTTCTCTTTTGGAGAACTACTCTATTCTCCCTTACACTCATATCAAAGTTATTATATACCAGGTAGACTATGTAAAAAAAAAAAAAAAAGAATTTGCCATTTACTTCTTACTGCTAAGTCTTACTGCTTACTTACAAAGCAAATTGTCTTTTCTAGGGTGTTGTGGCTAACTTATTTTGTTAAATAATTTCTAGGGTATAATAAAAGCATCTGGAGTACAAAATTGCAGAGAAAAGCCCAAGGGATAATCTGAGGGTACAGGAGATAATTAGAGCTTTAGGTATATATCCTGGAGTCAGTGGAAAAAAAATGAAATGGTGTCCATGGTCATTAATAAAAAGCTTTGAGCTGCCACACAAACCAAACTAATTTCTTATAAGAGTTATGTGTGAAAAAGGTACACTCTAATTCTTTTAAGCAGTTTTTTAAATTCAGAATTTCTTCACAAAGTGTAATTCATCTCTTAGTGCTGGACTCCATACCGAAGCATGTGGTCTGACCTTTGCAGGTTTCTTGAATGGCTAGAAATATGTTCTTCCTAGGAGGAAACTTTCATTGCAGGGAAACGCTATAAAATCCTTAGAAATAAGTTGTCTCTCTATATGTTATTGGTTGTTTCTACTTGTGTCAGAGCAAGGAATGAGGTTTTTTAAAACAAAGAGCCTCTATGTAACAGGTGAAAATACAGCCTGCTGCATGGGCGGGTACATCCTCTAGACTTCTGTTAGCCAGGCCTCCTAAACTGATCAGGAAAGTACAGCCAATGACAATGATGAATTTAAGTGAAAATGACAGGGGTGTCTGATGGGCCTGATGAAAGAGAGACTAATACTGTGCTTTTAGATACTGATGGAGTCAGAATCTTGGCCCATAGAGAGAGAGAGGTGACATAAGGCAAAAAGCTTCTTTGAGGTTCACTGAAGCCCAGTTTACTGTAAACCTGACTCCAGCTTTCAGTTTTTTAAGCACTGAATTTTAATTCTCTTCTGGGCTGGAGAAACGGCTTGCAAATTTTTGCCCAGAACTGAGAAGTTACATCTTTCTGCAGGAGAGACCTTTTACTGGTTAGGTGCCAGAGTCAAGTTGTTGTGTGCCAGATTGGTAAAGCATCTTCACTACTACACAGGAAGGGAGCTGAATTTTATACCTGAGCTTCCGCAGGAGTTTTCCAGCAGGATTTCCCATGGCTTCAGTTGGATCAGCACCATTTCCTTCTATTCTCCACTGGCAGCTATGTGTTCTGGCTGCAGGTTGCCCTGAGGAAACAAGGACAAGGATCACATTATTCTGCTGCAGCTGCTCTCCAGGTAGTTTTGTGTCCCTGGAATGGAGGGACACAAAGCCAATGTCATACGTACATTGCTGCTGCTAAATTATCATTCCATTGTATGTATGTATGCTTCACTCACTAGTGAATCAGCATTTCTAGAAGTAGATTCCTCTGTCAAAGGTTATGTGGTTGTGTTATTTGGGGAAATGCTGAGTGGGGGCTTCCTCACATTTCTCTCTTTATTTTGCACACTGTTGCTTTCAGGGTTATGTCCCTTTAGCAGGCATTAAAGAAAGAAAGGAATTGAAAAAGACAAAAGTAGAGTTTACTTCTGCAGTGCCTGCATAAGCATCCCAGATGACATCTGTCAAGGTGGGGGACAATGTTCCACATGTTAATAGTGGGAAATGTCAGATGTTGGAACAATTTTATTAACAATATTTCTGCCAGCTTTCCATGCATGCTTCCATAAAATACACTTGGCTTAAGTATGCTTGTTGATGGATAGATCAGCATCTTGAGAATCAAAGCTCTTGCCTTTTGTACTATATGTTAAACAATGCGTAACTGTTCTTTTGGTGTCAGTTTTTGCAAAGGGCTTTAGTTAATTCATCTTGTCATGTGTGTGGTATTGGCATCCATCAGAGCAGTACTTGAGAAGTGATCACTTGCAAACAGAAGTAGATGTATCTTTAAGTAGCACTAGCTTTTTCTTTTCCTGCATTTGAGATTTTTTCTGTAATGCTGCTGGGTGACAACCCCAGAGATATAACTCATATGCCTGATATAAATAAATAGGCTTATTTCTAAAGCTGTATAAGTAGTCCCACCTGCTGCAGGACAACCTTGAATGGGAAAAAGTACAGAGACTGTTAGGGCCAGGTTGGTAGAATGCATAAGGTATGTAGGAACACAGCCTGAGTGATGGAGCCCAGGCCTGTTTTTGTGTTTGACTACAAGATATATTTCAACAATTCACCAAGCTCA
This sequence comes from Tinamus guttatus, assembly GCF_000705375.1. Next base: position 33,013 of record NW_010589272.1, on the reverse strand, counting down.
AATTTAAATACAGCTGGACTTTTCTGCTTCTGATAATCCTACAAAAAATACTGTTTTGTGTAACTGAAATGAATCTTATGGTATCTGGCTTCACACTCTGTATTCACACTCCATTCACACTAATAGAATTCTTTACGTCTAGTTTCTGAAAATCCATCGAGTTCTTGAATTTTTAATATAGCATTATTTTTGAAGAAAATTAAAACATCTATTTCAAAACATCCTATGTAAACACTGTTTATACTGTATATATGTTACATATATATACTATATATATATATTTTTTTCTTCACAGAGAATATATTGTGACTTGGTAAAGGAACAGGCGAACTGTCTCTGAGCAGAGTACCGTTAAGTATTCAGAACTGATGGCTGGTATTGGTCTGTAAGGAGTAAGAAGGAAGGAAAGTGTGAGACTAGGAAAGACAGAACATAGAGTTTATGCACTAAGTTAATAGTTTGAAGTGAACATTTGTGCCTTAGACCTGGAGCAGAAATAAGAAACAAAGGAAAGAAAAAAGGCTCTTGGTAATCAAGAGAAAATCTGGCAATTAGGTCTTGCCCTGCAACCTATTTCCTCCTAGAATCTCTAGACGCTCCAAATACCCTAAAGACAAAATCCAGATGCTCTACTTTTGGCAATTAAATTATATTTTGCAGTTCAGGTCCAGAAGCACTACTAACTCTATCTGTGATGTTTTTCCATTTTGTGGGATAACTAGAATATTGATTTAAGGTATATATTCCCTAGGTACCATATCCTTCCCTCTTCTCGGACTGTGTCAGTTCCACGTCTTTTCCAAATCCGCTCAGTTTCTTTCTTCTTTATGTGCTGATAAGGGCCATGGCCAGTTTTACTACAGGCAGTTCTTTCTCAGAGATGGGTCTTAGAAAATCCACATTGTGGCTGGAAGGCAGATTCATTTGTAAAACCCAGTGCTTCCAGTTCTCATCAAGACCAGAATTTTACAGGCGTTCTGAAAAGGTAGAGTCAGATGAATGAAAGCATTCATTTACAGTAGATTACCTGAGACTTTATAAGAGATATAAACGCTCCTGCTTCAGCACTTAATCCAGGTACTGATTGACAGGGATCAAAGGGCAGAGGGAAGAGAGCTAGCAAATAAAAAAAAAATGAGAGAAACTTTTGCTGTTTGTCTTTTATGATTCTTCATTCCCAGTAGTGCTACTTGCTGAAGCATCTGGGTAAAGCAAGATACGAGCATTAGATAGACACCTGAGTTGATAAGGGATTGCACTTTCTTGTTCTGGGTCCTAAATCAGCTTCTGTCTTAGAATATAAGGTATCATTGTACCCTTACAGACAGGATTAAGATCAGTTCACTGCAAACTTCTTGTCATCCCCGAGAGACTTGTTGCCAGTGTAATTTGCTCCATAAAAAGGCAGAGGTGTTTTTTCCTGTGAGCCACACACACATCCCATGTGTATCTCTATATAAAATGTGATGGATTAACGTGTTTCTTTGTATCACAGTGTCAAGCTATGAATCTAGAATGGTTCTTGATCTAGTGGAAGGAGTCTTAACACCACATGCTTGATGACTTGTTGAGGGCTCGTTCGAAATATTCATTGGAAGACCACGCAAGTGACATGTCACCTCACACATTAGCACCTTTAAGGTGGTAGAGGACAAGAAGATGAAAGGAGATAATAGGTTTCTTCGTGCCTGGGTTGCAGCTGGCTGGCAGAATATGAGAAAGTGAGAGAAGAGACTTCAAATGTGAATGACTGAAAAGATAAATCTGGGTTGAAGAGACTTCAGATGTGAATGATTGCAAAGATAAATCTGGGTTATAAAAAAATGAACGGATTCTGATATTTGGGCTCTTTTCTGTGAAGATGATTGTAGGAGGTTGGGCGCATATGGGCACATGTGAAAACCACAGTCCTCACTCAGGAAAGTTACTGGCTTGCTTACTGAACCGTATGGCATGGGGGTAACTTTTAGAGCTGATTGAAGTGCAAGGCAGATGTGGGCCTTTCTTTTTCTTAATCCTTTTTCTTTAAAAGCATTTATACATTTTTTTAAACTGTGCAAACCTATTTGAATTTGGAAAATGAGTATGTTTATTTTCACTTTAACTTGATATGAGTGATATAAAAATAACTATCGAACATCAGGATACTCTGTATTTCCTGTAACTGTTCTTAACAATGGAGAACTGGGCCACTCTGTAAATAAAGCATCCAGCTCCCAATTTCAAGGGCATCCTAAAGGCGTTTCTCCTCTTAAATTGCCTTGGCTAGTTCTTGATTCATTGATCTGGGAGAAGTGTTCACCAGTGACCTGCGATAACCAGGAAAACTCTTTGCTGTATGTTAAAGGATATGTTAAGGGTTTCCCAGCACACCAGGGGTTAGAGTCACTCCCTCTGATTTTGTGAGATACTTGTCAAGCATAAGTAATATATAGTAAAAATCTTTATATCTAGAAGAGCAGGACAGAGCAAGATAAAGAAAGCTCTTCAGTACTGGAAGAGAACTAGAACTCTTAAGTTCTCATAGGCCTTGGAGATCTGATTGTATCAGCTTATGTTTTCTAGACCTGTTTCACAAAGAATACATTTTTAAAAAGACAAGCAAAAATCCCTTTTCTTAGACTTACACGTTAGGTTTTATTGACAAAGTACTTAAGAGTTGCCTCCAGGTTACTGCCGAAAATTGAAAGCCACTGGCAATTTCATTTGTTAGGGGATTAAAACTGTTTAAGAACAAACAACAACAACAACAACAACAACAAAAGAAAAGGAAGGAGGAGGAAAAATGAAGGGTTTCCCAGAGGGTTGTTCTAAAATTCTACTTCCACTTGCTGAGAAGGTAGGACTTAACCTATCCTCAGTTTCTTATGGCAGTGCCTGTTTGGGCAACCTTGGAGCAAACAGCATGGAACAGCTTTGATTATATTTCATCTCCCCTCCTTCCCATCTGTTGCTTCACTGTGGATCACGAGTTGTACAGCCTCCTGCTATTGGGAGTGAAATCAGGCAAGGGCTTTTCAGCAAATGTTGCAGGAGTCTGAGACCTCTATAATTGGCATTATCTACAATACTTCAAATCAGGTAGCAGCACAATGCAAGCAAAACATTGCAAACAAAGCAGGCAATGTCACTCAAAGCCTTTGCACAGGTGTGAGCAGATTACTGAAAAAAAAAGAAGCCCGATCCTGCAGTTTTCTTGCAACCTCCTTTTAGGGCATTAAGAGCATTGGTGTTTTCTAAAGCCTGTTTCTCTCAGGAGTCAGGCTTAGGGTTAAACTTATGCAGGTAGCCCTATATTATTATTTCCGGTACACTAAGGCTAATATCAGGCTGAAGATGAAACTATATGGAAAAGAATGGTGTGAACCTCTGAACACAGAGAGAATATTTAATCTTTCCTTTTTAATTATTGAACTATTTTTCTACTGAAGCTGAGAGCAGAGCAGCAGGCAGGTGTGAACCAATTCAAGGATTCTGCCTTTCCCAGGAACAGTGACCAGAGAATAGGAGAGATGGGACACTTCCATCATTAGCTCATGAATTTGAAGTGTGATTAAGAAATTCTTCTTGTAGCATATGAATCTAGGGATTGATTCCATCCTGACAGCCTTTTTGCTGAAAATCTACTTTGAAGAACGAAAATTCTCATCCTGTTTCTAAGAACTTAGAAAACTAGCAGATATGCTAACTATTAGAGTTTATAATGCTATGTTACATAAAGAGAGCCCTCCGAGTATGGCTGTACCTTTCAGTAGTAAATGCTGATTTTTTTTCTGTTGTAATGTTTTATCTTAATCATATCTATGTAGTGGACAAAAACAATAATATTCTTTCAGACTCCCTTGTTTTCAGGAGAAAAGATGGCTCGCAAAGAAGAAAAGTAGATATTGTAGCACTGAAGTGATTCAAGGTGGAACTTAAATCACTATTCCTAATTCTCTTTCTGTCTTCTCTTAAATCTCTCCTAATTTTATCCAGAAACTGTTTTGACTTTGGGAGTCAAAACTGTTTTATCAACATGGCTCAACAGGGAGTTTTCTAAGGGGAAAAATAAAGTGATAAATGAATTTATTTAGAACTACCATTCATGAAATCTTACAAGGCTAGAATATGGGACACTCACTGAAAGTAGTAGGAAATTGGTTTAAAACAGTTAAAATACTTTTCTACAGAGTGGCTACGGAACATCTGGGTTTTGTTGCTACTGAAGGTTAATGACAGTGGGCCCATAAACAAATACTAAAGCATCTAGACAAAGCTGTTTCTTGTTGCAGCATCACCGATCAGCTCTTCGTAGATGCTAAGGTGGGAAATGAACACAGGCAGTGATGAGGCTGTCATGCTGTCCTTGAACAGTGTCCCTCATTGCCACTGTCAGAGGCAGCATACTGGGCTGGAAATATCTAGTAGGGCATTTCATTTACTTTTATGCTGTCTTCTTTCTTAGCTATGTTCTTATACAGAACTTTTCAGACATTGTCAGTCATAGATCTCTTCTCCTTTCTTCTTTGACATGTATATCAAAGGAAGTCAGTATTACTGCTTTCTTGTTCCTTTCAAGACATCTTTGTTGGCTTTGAGTACTAAGAATGAAATAACACTGTGAGAAAGTGAGAAAATTAGCAGAAAAATTGTGAGCTGTTTGAGCAGAGGACTCAGGTCACCTTCATTATTAGGTCCTTAACTCAAAAAAATAGCAACATAATAATAAATACGACGTTAAAGAGGTCCATGCTATGCCCTTTTTATTATGTAGTCCAAATCAAGCTTGTATGTACTATGCTTCAAACAAAATATGTACTTGTAGTGTTTGTGACTGGCCCAGAATTGTGGAGAATGAAAGCTTTATATGATACTGAGGTTTGATAATTATTTGGTACTGAGTTGCATAGTTCTGTGTATGTTTTCTTGTAGAAACTGCCTCAAACTGTGATTTTTGGCAGCCATACCATCAACAGATCTATCTAGATTGGTTGATTATTTTCCTGGAAACAGAATCAATATTATGATGCTGTAATAAGTAGCTCTTAGAAAATCAGGTTTGTTTGTGATATTGATTTTTTTTTAATTTAAACTTCATTTAGTGTAAATTTGCAGCAGAAAACCTTGAATACTGGAGTATTTAGGACAAGGAATTATTAAAAGATCCCAATTGCTATATTCAAGTATGAAGTAAAATTTTACATTTGAGACTAAACAAATTTTCTATTGAGAAGTATCTTGCTGTGGTTGGGATGCTATAGGGGGCAAAGGTCAACTATGGATGAGAATTTGTCATTAATTTCTCCAATATGAGATCAGAAGGATGCTGCACCCTTTTTATTAGTTTCACAAACTGAGAATGTGGTTGCTAAAATTTGATTTTTAACATTATGATAGTAGGTTAAATGACACTTCTAATGTATTTGTTTATATCTGTATAAACTTCTTGATACACCTGTGAAGTGAAAAGGAAATGAACAGCTCTTGTCATTTCCAAAAGAGTCATGCTAAAATAAATCATAAGCATAATTTGGGAAACTTGTCAAAACATAATTAGGATTAGTTTTTATTGAAGACTGTGTTGTGTTAGTGATAGGATGTAATTAATGACAATCACTTCAAGTCATATCATATTACGTGCATTTTAACTATTGATTTATTGACGCAAAACTGCAGTGAGATGTCAGTGCCTGCCAATTCAGCGTATTTGGGTGAGCCATTCAATCACCTCCAGCTTATTTCCTCCATGGGCCAGCAGATGCAGCTCTCCTTCAGGTGGTTTCATTGCCAAGGGAAGATTGATATAGCATGGAACTGAGCATGCAAATGCTGCTTCAAATATTGATAAGTTGCTGACATTCCTCCCCAGCTCCCCAGCTTAATCCCTTTTACTTCACCAGCACTAGCTTCATGTGTGTACCGATACAAAATAAAGAGGCAGGACAAGCACATTGCAACTAGACCACTCTTTTAGACACACTATGTCCATTGCCTCAAGGAAGAAGAAAAATTAGTTATCCTGCTTCAGCCTGTTCACCAACACACTGACTCCTCCAGATTCAAGAGCACACTGAAAAAAAAATGCAACTCTCCACAGAGTGTGAAGTCAGGGAAATGGCAGGTCATTACAGTTTGATGTTAATGTTGGTGTGTAACTTTCACCCTCAAAGGTTACCGCGTAGATCTCTGTGGTTTTCTGATATCCTGTGCTGGAAGAAGAGAGGCAGACAAAATTGTCACACATGTAAGAAACTAACTGAATTATTGAGTCTATCTTTTTTAGTCACTACTAACTATTTAGTAGTCCTTTAATCTGACAGAAAACATAAAATGTTTCCCGACTACTTATACTATTTTGCTAAGTTAAAAAAAAAAAAGGAAAGCTTCAGAAGCAAATGCTGTATGGGAAGAAAGCAGGGAAGACCAAGATGTCTAAGTCTTCATTGTATCTGGAAATTAATTGGGCAGAATTTCCGAGGTGAACCTGGTAGACTGATCGTAGCTCTTCTTATAAGGTAAATCATGAAAATATTTGTGATCTGCGCCAGTGTGACCTAGGGAAGAGCTCCTGGCATCTCAGCATGATATATTAACAAGATATCAAAAGGATGCAGTTGCTGATGCTGTGCAAGAAAGGGTGATAAAGCTTTCACATTCTCCACATATATGATTAGGCTGAATTTAAAGACATGAGAACCTCCCACTCTGTCCCTGACTCAGCGCAGTTGAAACTTGCTCCAAAAAACTACTCAAGAAGGCAAATTCATTATTCAGAAGTATATGCATCCTGTATCATCACTGGTGCCAAGTGCACAGAAGCAGTACCAAGTACCATACTATTTTGTTACAAAATAATCCTGTGTTTGGGAAAACTCCATGAGCAGACCTCACAAGGCCATCTAAGAGATCGCAGGGTTTCAGGGTAACCACAGAGAAGTGGTATGAGTCCTACCTGGTGGAGGAAAACCTAGTGAGGCATTCCTCTAGGAGGGACACCACTCCCTCTTCCTTGGGGAAGCACACAGGTTCACTTCTCTGTTCTCTACTTAGACCCTTTCAGCATTTAAGCACTATAAATTGAGATGATGCAAAATACACTGAAGGATGTGAAGGCCAGCAGTCTGATAAGAGCAAAAGGGGAAAAAAGGGGTTTAATTGAGAGAGAAATATAATTAAAGTGCTAGGAAACAGGAGGGTTTATTCAGTAAGATGAACTGGAAGAGTTCATCTGGAATATGCTGGAATGTACAGTGCCACCTCTAAGTTGACAGTTTTGGCTGGTAACAGGGAAGATCAGTCTTAGCACTGATCTCGTGAGGTCAGAATGTCAGGAGAAGCTTGGATTTTTTTTGTGGGCCAAGTAGAAAAGTCATTACAATGATCAAGGTTCCTGAAGATATGCTTCCTTAGCTATGATCTCAACTGTATTATTATGATCAAACTGCTTCCTGACGTAAGTCAAGACATTTCTTTGATTGTGGGAGAAAAAAAAAAAAAAGAGAGGTGAAATTTCTAGGAATTACAGCCCTTGCCACTGTGAGCAGGCATGGCCACCCAAAAAAAACATCCTGATAACTGGGTATCAAGAAAGTTCCTTGCCTTTTTTCCGTATTTGCTAGAATATATTTTTATAATCCATGCATTTCTGTGGATTGTAAAATGTGTACAATTAATTCATTGTGTTTGGATATTCATTTTCAAATGAAGCTAACCCATACATTTATTAGGCAATAATTTATATGAAATGCAGGGAAAATATCTATGGAAAAAGGTGGGTATGTAGCACAACAAATTAGTGTGCTCCTCGGGATCCTATAAAGATGAGATGCTTCTAGAAGTTTTTTATTGGTTATTTCAGATGCTGGAAGGTTCCAGACGGCAAGTTACAATCTTGTTCTTCAACCCTGCCAGGCGAATTACTCCATTTGCTTAAATTTATCTTGTCACTGAAACCCTGAATATTCACTTGTAAATGAAATAGCAATTCATTATATGGCAGATAGCTATGGCAAGACACAAAACTGCCTTTTGATTAATTTGTCTTTCATTCCATCATGCTGGCAGGCTAGCTGGTTTTCTTGAAATCCCTAGTAATTTGTGTCTATGGATGACTGTCCGTGGTCACCACTGTTAACTACCTTCCAGCTGACATGAAACCGAACTTCCAAGCAGAGCAGACAGCAAGGAATGTGCTGAGATTGTGTATGATAATGCAAAGTCGGTACCTTATCTGTCATCTTTGAAGAAGGATGCATTGTATGTCTTTTAAACAGCATTTGCAGCCTCGAAGAAGAAGAAAATTGGTATTGGAATATCCATAAAGAGCTAGTCACAGCTGTGTATTTCTATGTCAGATAACCAGAAGAGGCTCAGTATCTTTGAAGGTGTTAAACAAAAATAGCCCTGCTTGTTTTAGTTCTACTTGAAATGAGGAGGGAATGACTGTTCGCTAAATTGGAGAGAACTAAATGGGTTTTAAAAGTACAATATATTCTTAGAGAGTGAGATAATGAGCGGACAGAGTGCAGCTTCAGCAAGTTTGCAGATGATACCAAACTGGGTGGAGTGGCTGACACTCCTGAGAGCTGCGCTGCCGCTCAGCGGGACCTGGACAGGTTGGAGAGTTGGGCAGAGGGGAAACTCATGAGGTTCAACAAGGACAAGTGCAGGGTCCTGCACTTGGGGAGCAGTACAGCATAACACCAGACAGCAGTACAGATTAAGGGTTGTCCTGCTGGAAAGGAGCTCCACAGAGAGGTATTTGGGAGTCCTGGTTGACAGCAAGTTAACCACGAGTCAGCAATGTGCCCTCATGGCCAAGAAGGCTGATGGGGTCCTGGCCTGCATCAGGAGGAGCGTTGCCAGCAGGTGGAGGGAGGGGATGCTGCCCCTCTGCGCAGCTCTGGTGAGGCCACACCTGGAGTATTGGGTGCAGTTCTGGGCTCCCCAGTACAAGAGGGATGTGGAGCTTCTAGA
>NW_010589272.1:0-23913 GCF_000705375.1 Tinamus guttatus | reverse complement strand
CCAGAGAGGTTGTGGAGTCTTCTTCTCTGGAGATCTTCCAAACCCACCTGAATGCAACCCTGTACCATGTGCTCTAGGTGTCCCTGCATGGGTATGGGGTTGGACTAGATGATCTCCAGAGGTCCCTTCTGACCTCAACCATTCTGTGAGTCTGTGATTCTGTAATAGCATGGAAACCAAACCAAACTAAGCCGTCTTTCTAGATAAATACTGTAGTGTGCTCTTCATCAAGTAGAGTAATGCAATAATGGAGTGGCTCCTCCAGTGGTACCATTATCATTATTTAATTTAAACCAGTGAATTTCTAATGCTATGAAAGAACTCTCCAATTCTTTGTTTTTCTTCATCCTCTTCTGTATATGCCATCTGCATTCGCACAAGCAAGTGAAGTGTTAAGCTTTGCTCTTCCAAGTACTTAATCATTTGCTTTATGCTTTATGATCTAATTCACATTTGAACCAATGGTGTTATACGTTGTTCCAGGGACTAGGAAACAAACGCGAATTAAACCACTGTTTCATTAAGGCAGGATTATTTTTTTCAAGGAGGAGAAGATGATGTTTTCAGTGGAAAGGAGAACTTGGTTTGTAGATCTCAACATTAATCTCATGTACTTTCAGTGCAGATGATTTGAGGACTTGAGGTTGTCTAAATGTGCTACCAGAGTGTGAGGTTGCTCTACCTTTTATTATTAAAATCTTTAGGAAGACTTTCATGGTGTATATTGAATTGTGCAATCTGAACTGTGTTGTAAAAGCCAAAACAAAAAGACTTTATTTTCAAGGAATATTAAATGCTGATCCCGTGTTGATTGTTCTATTGTGCCTTTTCCTTTTCTTAATTCAAAATTAATTATTGACATTAATATTATAAAATTAGTTAATTAAGCCATCATTTTCCTAAGTATGTGGTATTTTACTCTTTTCCTTAGTCATTATGCCATGAATTTGTGTCCCTATCAAATTTGGATTTTAGGTTATCCAAATTCTTGGATTGATCTCCAACATTTTTCTGGTAAATTGGTTTGTCAGAAGTCCTGTGTGTTCAGACATTTTTGAAACGGTAAGAATAAAATAGAGAGATATGATTAGGGAATCACATGATAGCGATCGTGTGATTTGGAGTCTTTTTCATACATCTGTCATCTCAGTTCTCCTTCCTATCTTTCCTTTATGTCTTTGAGATTGTCAGTTTTTGAACTAGTTAGCTAAGTGAGGAATAACACCAGATCTTTCTCTCAGGCTTCTTCCTCCTTATCAGTGTCCTTGAGTAGTAGTGCCAAGATGCTGCTAGCTTCAAGTAAGGTGGGAAGAAAATATATCTATAACTTTTGTTTGTGAATTCATAAACTTCCTTCACATATCTCTGGTGGCTTCTATTAATAGCATCTTTTCTATGTTTTACTTTTTTTTTAACTCTTCTTTTGTATATGTTATGTCAGAATGGACTGGTGCTGTGCTCGTAGACAAGCTTGTGATTTTAAAAGAGTCTTTGGAGGCTCATTGCAAGCTTTTCAGAAGAGCAGTATTCTTCATACCATGATTTGGATAAAGTGCTTCTACATGTTTATTTAAAAAAACAGCTGTATGGGAAGGCATATGGTCTCTAGTTAGAGATACCCTGTTCAGGTACTTGTCTGTATGGCTCTTGTGTAAAAGTGTAGCAGTCTGAGCAGGGAATGACCTGCTTAATGTGATTTTAACAAAGATCTAGCATGTTATTTTCTGTTTTCTGTTTGACTTTGTAATAGTTATTTTGTGCAAGATTTTCTTACATTTTCTAAAAGCAATGCACCTGTAATCTATCAAACTTTTTTTTCAAACATGATTGATGGGGAAAAATCTTTTATTAGATTTTTGCTTTTTTATGAAAGATAGGAAACTAAACAACAATGAAGCAAGATGGTAATGGAGAAAATATGATTCTAAATGAAAAAATCTTCTGAAACACTTGAAAATGAAAACTATATTATTTTAATGTAAATTATTCATAGATTGTCAAGTTTAGATGAAGTTTGTGAACCTAATTTTATGATTTTTTAATATAGCTTTAATACAAGTTTAATGTTTAAATCTATGATGCAGAGAATGAATTTCTACTCAGGAAAACGATTCTGAGTTATGTATAATTAGAAAAGTTTATGTTCGTATTCAGTGGGCTACTCTGACAGCATTTATCTTCTTATCTTTTTAATACCGCGATATGACATGGAGCACTCACAAGATTGTATGGGGACAAGCAGTGGTCTTTTAGGAGAAGACAATGCCATATCTGGCCTCATCTGTTGTTGCTGCTGGTCAGGGAAGTTCTCAGCTTCTGTAATATTGTCGGTGCAATTGGTTGTACTGAATTTCTATCTATTTTACCTTCACTTTACCTTTACTCAGTCATGTCTCTGTTGCTAGTCCAGCTTATTTCACTGCTATTTTTTTTTCTTTTCACATCTTTGATGTTCATGTAGTCATTGAATTTTCTTTGTCACTCCCTTTTGTATATAATTGGCTCTCAAATACTGCTTACCCTGTAAAGCTTTTGCTTCGGTAATCCTCAAGCTACTGTTCTCCCAAGGTTATATTGATTTCTAGAGTCCCTGAGAACAACTCTGCAGCCCTTCTGGCTACGTAAAGCTCTTCAAAGAGGTAGAATACAAGAATGTCTATACAGTTGGCATCTCTAGTTAATAACCAAAAGTTGTTCAAGTAAGTTACTTCAACTCCACATGCACCTTCAGTTTGTTACTTCAACTCTTTGTATTTGAGTAGTGGAAATAGTGGGATTTTTCAAGGGATTTATGTTTCCTCTTGTCTTATACATTGAAGATATCCAAACCCTTATTGGAATGAGTCTCAGGAGATGCCAGTGTGCCCTCACAAAGTGTCTTCAAGTATGTGTAATTAGATCATGTACTCAAAATTAATTCCACGTTCTCTTTCTGCATTTACTTGCTCTTCCTTTTCTTATCCAATCAAAATATTTCCCTTGTTTGTATTCAGTTTCTTAGACAATATTTCCTCTGCTTCTATGGCCTTACTCATCAACAATCCCAACCAAACTTTTCATTTCCTTGCCTTGTTCATTGTCTGTGTTCCTCATCCACTTCAACCACTTCTCTCAAGCCTTCTGGCTATACCTTTCAGCTTTTCGTGACAATTTCTTGGTCTTTTTCCATTCTTTCAGGAGTCAATCTTTGTTTCCTCATCAGTAATCGGGTCTTTTTTTAGCTCATTCTTGTGTTTTTCTGGTGTTCCAGGCTATTTTTCAGCCCTTTGTTTATTGCTTTGAAATTTGTGAAACACAAAATATCTGGAGAGTCTACAGTTTGTTTGTCTACAGTCGTTATGCTTGCAGAGTACAAAAAAAAAAAAAAGAAGTTCCTTGTTTAACTTTTTTAAAAAAAAATTAGAGCGTTTTAAATGTAAAATATCCTTTTCTGGAATTTGAACTCCAAGTAATAGTAGATTTTTTGAGCCTAACTCTTCTGTATTTTTCTCATGGTGATGTAAATTAAGAGCAATTAATTATTCTTGGAGTTTCAAAGAATTTCAGACTATTAAACCTGGAAATCTATTTTCCTAAGCCATAGGAAACAGAGATTGTTGAAATGGTTTATCAGGTTTGGCTAGATATAGCTTCTTGTACTGTTGGAAGATTTAAATGTTTAAAGTAATGTTGATTTATTCTGTTTAGTTCCATGACTTTGTCAACACAGATTTGAAAAACCAAGAAAGCTGACTCTTCTTTTTAAATTTAAATCAGGAACTAAATATGAGATATTGAGATTTAATAGTTCAAAACCCATAAAGGACATACTGACGGAAGCAATCTATTTAATACATACCCAATAGATAACAGCAATGGGCAATAGATATATCAACAGAATGGCTTTATTGCAACTCCAAATGTAGGTAATTCTGCATTACAGATTATTAGATGGTAAAGTTATTGCTTTATCTCTTATAATAGTCTTTTACTTATGTCTTCATTATCCTGCCTGGCTTGAATTCTGTCCCAGTCTGTTTCTCTGTCAAGAGCTGACCAGTGCCTTCTTCAGGTGTCCACAGTCACTTCCCAAAATGGGACTGCTGGTTGTGCTGGGAGACAGAGGTCCTGAGAGACTGCACATCTGTGCAGTCCGAAATGCACAGATGGGAAATCTTTCTTAATCCCAAAGATTTAACAGCAATGCGATCCTTTTCTAAGTCTCAGTGACATTTGAGATGTCATTGCATGTCTCTAATAGCTAATGTTTAACTAATCAATTCGTTCATCTTAAATGAACATCGAGGTATTTTCTATCATCTCTATACCATATTCAACATTGTTCTGTTAAACTCATTGAAACTCATTGCTGTTGTCCTGCAATTAAATTGTTGTCCTAAATTAAATTTTTAATTTAATTCTCATTCCATTCAAAGGCAGTTTGACACAAAATACAAATAAAAGAATTGAAACGGGGTCATCCAGTAAATAAGGAATGTCATTCTCAGGGAATTAAGTGTTAAAAATAATGCTCTGTGTAGATGTTAAGCAGTGGACAAGTGTTATGTGAAGGCTAGATACCTCTGACTGGAATAGAAGAGCTGTGTAACCTCTACTCCATGACCACTTCATGAGACATGAGAGCATATAGTATTAACCATGTGATGATATTGGGGACAAGGGTCAATCCTTTGTTCCCTCTAGTATATCTCATGTTAAGTATATTCCTAATGTATCCTCTTGGTTAACTAAAAGAACTTAGAGAAGCCCCAGATAGCATTTAGAAAGATACCTTGGGCACTTACATGCCCTCTGCCTTCAGCTTCACCTTCATCTGTCAGATAAATCTCCTGATCACAGTCACTCCTCTGTCCACTGTCCCCTTTTAAAGATCCAAGGGGTTAAAATTCAGACAATGCTGTTTCACTCATGAGAATGAGGAGGTAGAAACAGGTGGCCATTCAAAAACTGAATCTGCTAGCTGGCTAGTACGCAGTTTCTCACCTGATCAGCCTTAAGCTAGAAGGCACATAACCTCCAGATGAGCGTTGTACCCTGCCACTCAGTACTGATGGGCCCAAAATGCCTTGCAAGCTGCAATTACATCTAAATGTGGAAGTATATACTGTGTGCATCACGTGAAATAGAGTGCTTTCTCTCTGCTGATGTTTCTACAACTTCCTCTGAGCAGATCATGGACTTTTACGGAGCCTTACCTGTAATAATTTTTATGGAAAACAAAAAAATTGACAGGTAAAATTCCCACTGTCTGGTCTTTCTCCTTTAGCCTGAACCATAATAATAAGGATATTAAGATGGCAGAAATTCGCAAGCCAATTTACTAACCAAACTCACTCCCTAACCGAACTTAAGGAAAATGTACTGATTTGTTCAGATTTTTGAGCCTACTATAAATTTATACCTGTGGGGTGGTGATTAATTCATTTTGTTGACTCAGGACTGAGTGCTTAAGTCTGTTATGATTGTTGCCTACTTATTTTCCTCATTTCCTAATTCTCTTTGGGAAATAGAATTCTGTTTATCCTCAGTAAATATTTGTATAGAGTGACAGGAATATACTGCCTTGGCCATCTTATCCTAATAGCATTGATTACTTTCTGAAAGGCTTCTGTTCTCAGGCAGTCACAGGCCATATTTTCTCTGATAACCTTTTACGTTTTTGTTTTTTAATTATTATTATTATTGATAGGGACAATGGCTAGCTCTGGATTTCATTCCCTTCCTATTTGTCAAATAGTCCAGAGCACTTGTCTTACTTGCTGAGACTGCAGAGGTTTAAAGTGAGGTTCATACATTTATAACAGTGTTACAGTGTGTTTAGGAAAAAGAGTTTTGAGTGAGGTCAGTTAATGAAAGCCCGTTGCCATCCCCAAATGATTAATTACTGTTGTGTGTAGTCTCAGTGAGGAGCCAGTAATGAGCTGCATATGTATTTTGTTTAGATTGTACAGATGGATGCCGAATGCAAGCTCCAATAGAAGTCAGATTATACAGTGAAAAATGCAAATGAATTACGAAAGAGAGGGGATATTTTTTTATTCTTGCACTGAAGTCATTGAAGTAAGAAACTGTTTATCAGCTAATTTAATGTGGATGATAATTCCCAGTCTAACAAACAGATATTTGCATATCTAAGGAAGTGAACAGGCACTGTTAAGAAGAATGGGATAAAAACACAGTAGAATGAGTCTGGATGAAAGATGAAGTCTGTTTAGATCCCAGGAACACTTCAAAGGTGAGATTGGCTAAAACGTGTTGTGCTTTAGCTAAGGGACATCCAGGAACAGGAATATTGAAGAGTGACTGGAGGAGCACACCTGAAAGTGCTCTATGAGTAGTTCTCTGCTTTGGGTTAATTTTGTGGCAAGAGCTTCTGAATAGTTTTTCAGTGATAACGAAAACCTGAAACACAAGGTCTGCACAAGGACCAAACGCTTGATTGCCCCCTTGTGAGTGCATGAATAGGGATGTAATAGGGATGTAATATCACTATAAGTACGTTAAACATGGCTTTTTTCCCCCCTTTTACTTGATGGAAACTTTCAGAAGCATTAGTTACAGTATTGTCTGTTTTGAAAGTTATTGATAAATCCCTTTATCTGCTTTTGACCCAAATTTGGCTAAAATATGATTTAAGGGAACTATAAAGCATATTTTTGTGCAAAAGCATTTTGATTCTCTAATGCGGGGCATTTGTATTTCATAATAGTATCTAGGAACAGCTAATCTGAGTTGGTGAGTGTATACACACTCCATCAATGAAGCAAGGAGGTTTAATCCGTCACCATTCCAATATTCTCATCCACTGAACAGCATTCTTGCTTGTCTGGACTGTCACGGTGTGTACAACTTCATGCGAGAGTTTCTGTTTCAGGTTTCTTTTGTGCTGGAATATTGGATTTTCAGGTTTATTCATTGTGTGAGAGAACTGTCTAATCTCTGTAAACATTATTCTGGACTGGATGACTCCTGTTGCTTGTCAGAATTTACTTTTCCTTAATTCTGAGTCTTCCAGTAGTGTGTTTGGAAATATTTTCCCAGTTTCTTTCACAATCTGCTCTATTCTCAGCTCATATTAGTTCCTTGCCAAAGCAATGTCATTTAGTTTGTATCAGTCACCAGCTTCTCTGTAGCGTGTCACTTCTTTTGTACCATCAGATGAAAAACATTTCTTTCTAGACTTTTATTTGTTATGTGTGTTGCAGTATTCTTCCACTTCTGTAACACATTTTCGTATTTGGGTTCTACTCTCTGGGTTAATTGAAACTATTCAACACATCACGTATAGCTGAAACCACAACTGTCAGAAATAAGGCTGCTCTCTAATTAGTGTCTTTCTCTTCACCAATACCTATTGCTTTCAGATGCAGAATGAAGTACTGTCTAAATCTCCTCCTGTAGTTTTCTGTACTTTCAGAGATTGTCAGCTCCTGTGGAGATTGCAGCTACTCTACTTTTCCATTAAGCTTATTTCCTTTAATTCTTTTTCTGCTGATAACTATGTGGAGTTCAGTAATAACGGGGTCCAAGATACTTAGTAAAAAAAAAAAGTCTTTAATCAGTGACATAGCTCTATCTGCCTCTGCATGACAGAACTTGAGCTTCTGTAGAGCCCTTTGCTCAAGCTGACCTCCTGCACCTGGGGAGCTAAACTTCTTAAAGATTCAGACCCCAGTACTGCAGGAAGTGTAGGAAACCCAGAATCCAGAGAAGTTTGATTCTCTCCCACTTTTTTCATCTGTGACAATAAGACGTACATTGCTGACTGCCTGTATCCATGCTGATTTGGAACAGACTGAAGGAGTAAATTCACTTAGTTAAATCTCTCCAGGATATCTAAATACCCCATGAATGTCAATTTTGACTTTTACCTGTTGGTCGAGCTTGTTCATCCAGGTGTTCCTGGGAGCGTCTGGTCTGGGTAAATGTGGGTTCTGTAATTTAAATTGTTGCATCTTTAGGCACAAGTGAGGAGGGAGATCCAAATGGATCCAAATGAGAGCTTAAAGGTTGAGCGATCGATTGTTTCTTGTGATATGTTATAGGAAGTTATTGATTCTTTTTCTATGCAACAAGCTTGTGAAAAAAAGATTCATGCTGCCTTTTGTTGGCTTTCTTTATTTTTTTTTTCCTGGAAGTGTATTTTAGTAATTTATTTAGCTCATACTAATATAATAATCAAGAGGAGAGCAGATATTTTTACTAAGACAGTATTTATCCTGATGTTATGTTACCAAAGAATTTGCATAAGAATATAAGAGAATTACTCTAGGAGTTTGGATAAGCAGCAAGTCCTAACAGTGGAGTCTCAACAGCTGTTCTTGTTATGAAGTGAGTTTTTGTTTGGAGATAATCTATTTTTATTTCTTCCTCTTACAAGAGGAAAAAAGAGAAGAGAGAAATGATACTAAACGCTAGATACATTCTCCACCACAACATTGCCTTCGAATGTGGTGAATGTGCCTATCTAGCTATATTGTAATTTAATCATCCAAATGGAATATTCTGATGTGTATTTTTGGGACACTGGTACTTTGTAGGACACCTGTCCATCTTCCCAAAATTCCTGTTTCTACTTTCTCCGCTTAAATGTACCCATTGCATTTGAATACAATTTCACTTCAAAGCAAACAAAGGAGATAAATCCAGGTATACAGGGTGCTTTACTAAAGAAAACATTCATGCCTTTATTACTGTAAAGAAAAGCAGTTTTGTATCATGTATGGCAGCTGAATGAATTTATTTTGTCTCATGGTTGCAATAAATAATATGAATTCTTGGAGTTTTCTGTGTACCTGCTCCATGGTTTTGCAGTGAAAAGGAGGACTACGGCAGCAGCACTTGCTTACTTTTTTTCCAGCAATATTCATCCTGGAAGTGTTCAGTGATGAGTTGCATGTTGTTTCAGCGATAGTCCTCATGCTCTATTAACTATGGTGTTAGGAAAATGGCTGCTGGCATTTTTCCATCACGTCAGTGCTTTTAGTATTTACGTTAGAAACAGTACTTATGAAGGCTGCAAAAATCTTTCTCATTTTTCCTCCTCCCCAAATATTGCTGAGGTGAGGAAAGGAATGTGTTCGCTCTGTCAATATGTGGTATACGCTCTAAAAGGGAAACACATAGTACACATACTGGCACTGTAACTTGCCATAGCAGAAACCCAAGTTATGATCAACTGTGCTGAGAGTATTTTAGGACATAACATTAGATAGAGGAGTGGGAAGAAACTTCCTTGTAAGACCAGTGTTACGTTTTTACTTACTAGAAACTTCATGAAGTTTTTTTTTTTTTTTTTCCTTGCTTATTATTAGGCAGCAATTCTCCCTGGTCTGTCCAGGTATTATGTAAAAGAAAGGCACTGTTCATGTGGAGATCAATATAACCAAGATGATACATAATTCAGCCTCTGTGGGGCATTACATTCATTTTTCAGTTCAACACTGAATCATTTGATACACTTTGAAATAATAAAGCAATGGTCTGTAGTTTAGGGTGATGAAAATTGGAAGCAATTTAATAATATGCATGCGAAAATCAACAGCTCATTGTTTCATTTTCTTAAACTGCAAAATAGCTACCACACAAGGCTCAGCTGCTTGAAAAAACAGCAGAGTTTTTCCTTTTATATTGCTGCCTGTTCTCCCCTCTTTCCCCCTTCCTAATAGCTTTCTCTCCCACATCTTTTCCCTCTTGGAACCTTTAATATTCACATTGCATTAAACATCTGCTATTCATATCAAAAGCTCTGGAAATCTAGCCATTGTTTATGTCAGTTAATGTTAAGTAATACTTTTTACTGAAATAAGAAGCAATAAACCAAAGCTGCAGTAAGCTGCTGTGTGTCAGTGATTTCTCCTCAGGGTCTGCAACAAGCCATTTGATTTGACTGAAATAATGGCAAACAGTTTGAGACCTTTGCATTAAGTCTGCAGCATAACGCCCATGTAGGCTGGTAAGTGTGTGTCAGGCTTATAGCAGATATTGGCACTGTAGTCCCATAGATAATAAATGATGGGTGCCAGAATAAGCATTTGAGTAAACAGCAGTGCTAATCAGAGAGGTCCTAGCTAGTGTGACTGTCCTGATAGTTGTTTGTGACTGTCAGTGTATTTGGATAATTCCTCTATATCAAGGGAAGGCATGATAATACTACTAAGGTACTACAAATAAAAATATCAATTAAAAAACGCACCTAGTTCCTGAATGCCAAGACCAAGATATCTAAAATCAGCATAGTTTTCAGGAGACACACTCTTAGCATTTTCTGAAAATGAGACTTCTCAAAGTGTCTGAATGTACCTGTTCAGATTTGGTAGTTGTCTTTTGTTTTAATATTGAAGTCAGATGGAAATTCAGTGAGCTTTCATCTGGACCTGTAATGTTTAGAAGTACTTTTTAAGAGACGAAACTATATGCAAGGAAATCTTGATTTTGCAGCACAATCTTCTCTGTCAGAACAGAGAATAAATTTTTGCAGCAGCCAGTTTATATTTTCCATATAACTAGTATCAGTATTTCTTTATCAGCAGGCAGTGTGGATATTTCTTATAACTAGTACCTTTTGGCATATTGTTTTTTAACTGGAGCTATCACTTTTTGTCACTGTTTCTCAAAGTCTGCATGAATCCCTAAATACTCTTGTATTGCTGAAAAGCATCTTCTACTAATTATCAATAAAAGAAATTGATTAAAGAATCGGAGTGGCAGAAATGTAAACCTCTTTGATAAATAGTTCCTATTTTTGTATAACAACATTCATTTAGGGTATTACACAATACTTCTAGAGAGCCTGAGCCATTGCAGTCAAGTTACTGATGGCATTATGTAGCATTGAGAAGCGGAGAAACAATACTTTGGATTTTCATCTGTCAAGATAAAAATAAATGTTAGATGTCTTTTCTCTTAATTCTCAAAATCACTGATGAAACAGTGAAATACCTATCATATACCTACCTATCAATACCTACCTAGGAAGTCTACATCTGAAGTATTGAAGAAAGGCTTGCTGCGGGACAGAATGAGAATAGTGCCATGAAAGGCATGTAAATACATTGAAGGTATTCTTGTGATGTCATTTTTGTAATAAAAATATAGATTATAAAGGAACAACCTGCAGAATAAAGACATGTGATTAATATTAAAAACAACTGTGTGATTTAGAGCATTCACAGAATGTATGAAATGCTCACAGAGTGAACAATTTCTCCCTGAGTACCTACTGATTTTATTAAGGAAAATATATGTGTAAAGATGATTGAAAGAAAATTCTTGTTTCTCATTTTATCTCGTTTGTCCTTCACAAGTTGCTATTTGTTTCAGTGTTCCCAGATTTATTTGAGCGACTGGATGCATCAGAGAAAATCTGCACAAAGTTTTCACACATTTAGTTGCTATTTCTTTATTTTTCCAGTGAGTGCTTTTTGGCCTCCTCTTTTGGGGTATTAGAAATTAAGTATCTTCTGCAGGATCTATCCCCTGGTCACATATTAATGAGCAGCTAAACAAGATCGCATTATATGTCCTAGTAAATGTGTGTATGTGTGGGAATTCTGCTTCTCTTTATACACTCAGTCATATTCATGTGTACAGTATGGATGTGTCTGTAATACCAGTATCCTCACTGGATACTGTTAAAGTGGAGGTGGTGAAACACGGTGGAGTGATAGTGGCTGAAAAGGTTCTTTCACTGCTTGTAAAGAGGGAGAGGAGGGGAAAGGAGCCCCAAATTCAGGGTACTCTAGATGAGGGGGTTGGATCTTGCTTTGCATTTAATCCTACTCAGTCCTAATCCTTCCCTTGTTTTAAGCAAGAGCAATGTTCCCAGGAATGTAGATTGGAAAACTTAGTATTTTTTAAGGATATCTAGAAAATAGTATACTTGAGTGCGGAAAGTGAAAAAAGAGTATCATTTTTTTCTAATTAAACAGATATTAAGTTCACAGAGAATGTTTAAAAAAACCCGTTGAATGTAGATTCTTTCTACAGCCAATTTAGGTGTTAAATTGATGATTTTTATTTTGCAGTGTGATAATAATTGCTAATAATGTCGGGCAATTATATTTTGATGTGAGCTCACATAATTATGGTGCCTTAATTAAATGTTTGGAAATAAGGGAGGCTGTTTGAGCAGAGTACAGTGTCTGTAACTTGAAATGTTCTTCATGAGATTCATATAGGAGTCGATTTCAGCAAAGTCCAAATGCTGTCCTCCTATTTGCATAATTCTACTTTCATCATTTTCCAGTGTAGAATGATAGCGTGAAGTTCCAGCGCCTTTTTGCCTTTGCAGCTTTTCTGGTGATTTTATTTTAGCTGTATAGTTTTTACTTCTCAGTCATGAATTTAGTCTGTGTGAAGGCCAAGAGGTGGAAGCCCTCTATTATTCCAGCAGTATATAGGACTCTGCACTGCTGTATCAGGAAATCTCAAGTAACAGTTTTATGATGTATGAGGATATTATTCTCTGCAAGTAATAACAAGCACTTCTATTTCCTCAGCAATATCCACATAATCAAACATTCGCAAGTGCTTTACAAAGAATTTAATTAAATAGTGTGCAGAGTAACTGGATGCAGCATGCACACCAGCTATTATATATTCAGCCTTTCACATTGGTGCGGTTAGTGCCGAATGCTTTGGAGCGGTGCAATGTATGAATGATATTTCTATGAAAACATGCATCATTGCCCCTCCTTTTGTACCTTGCATCTTAAAATACACTCTCTGACCTTAATGGATGTCAGCTCCAGGAGCACAGATTCCCTCCTCAATGCTCTAGAGGTGTGAAAGGAAGAGGGAAGTGCAAATCATTCCATTGAGCCTGGAATCTGAAACATTGTGCCTTGGAAATCAAACATTTACGGCACCGTAGATAAAGATACAGATTCATGTGCCTTTCACTACAAGCAACTGGACGTGTTTGGAATTTTGTTTCAAGGTATTGGAAATTTGGGGAGAAAAAACAATTCCCACGCCCTGTGACTGGTGACACAGGAGGAGAAAAAGATTTCTCATTTTGCAATAATTCATACATTCAGGCAAAGTTCCCCCTGCCAGTCCCTGAGGTAAAGCAATGCGCAGTGCCCCTGACCCCCAGTTAGGAGAAGCTGAGAGCTGGTACGTAGTGTGCTTCTCGACTCATTCAGCACTTTGTTGGTGTGTTCATGGCTCCTATAGGGATTAACATTCTGGAAACCAACAGGGTTATCTATTGCTTTCTGTTTGTCAGTACAGAAAAGCACTTTAAGCATTAGCCTATGCATGAGAGCAGCTGCAAGGCTTGCAGAGCAAAGGGGCTGTGTTGAAGAAGATTTCTCTGCTGTTATCTGCTTCCAATGCATTGAGCTTTCCATCAGATTGGAAGTTTTTATTGGTAGGTGAGGTGTATAGAGTATCCATCCAAGTCAGCAGACCAATATCAATGAAGTAAATAGTGAGAGGCAGCCTGTAATTAGCCTATAAAGGTGTTCAGCTGCTTGGGGAGGAGAAACTCCCTTCCTCACTGTTGAGGGACTTCACTCCATTTTGCTGGTTCCCCCAGGTTATTCCAATTTGTTACTGACTGACACTAACAAAAGGTAGCCATTATGATGGATGAGAGAGACCAAAAGCTGCAAATAAACCTGAAGGAGAGGAATTAATAATAAAGAGTTCAGTTAAAAGTATGGATTTTTTTTAAATAGTTATTTTTATTCCAGTGTTGCTCTGCTTATTTGAGGGGAATGGCTGAAAACTTAATCAGTGTAAATTAAGGATAGAATCAGTCTCTCTATTCTTTTGAAGATTCTTTTGGAGGAAAGCTTAATTGCTGTAGGAGAAGTTATAGCCTTCTCTGTAGAGTTGATAGTGAGAAATCCCAGATTCAAGTTAATGAAGACTTGCTATTAATTTCAGAGATTTTACCCCATTGTCTTTGTTGTCTCCCTCCCACTGCTTCCCCTCTTTTAAAAAAATTCTTATTCCTTCTTTATACAACTGCAGTTTTTTTTTTATTATTTTGCCTGTCAGTTATAACAAACTGCAGTTACTCCGGTTTCAAGCTCCGACTAAAGAATAAAAGTGAAGCATCTAACTTTGAATTTACTGGCATGCCTACTATTGAACTGCATGGTTTTGATTTTTACTTATTCTGTTTTGATTTTTTATTTAATTAGTTTATTTTTCCATTGTCTGGCATTATAAAAATAATTATTTGGTACCTTTTGTAAAATGTCTTTGCCATTTGGATGCTTTCAGTTAGCTTGTATTTGCAAATGGTTACTAGGCTCTCTTCGTGCTCTTACTTGAATTTTATAATGGTTTTGCTTCTTGGAGCAGGCGTTTCTTGGGACAGCTGACATATATCCAGGTTCTCCATTCCTAATATTTTGGTGGTAACTTCCTGTGAATCCCTGTGAATCTCCTGCTGTTGGTTGTTCTCTAACCCAGCTCCACTACATGTATCAACAAGCTAAAGCAGATGAACTAAGAAATGTCTGTGCTCTAATAGAATTCCTATATATAAATAGATAAGATTTTTTCTTTCTCAGATTAAGTAGTCAACCTAGAGACTGTTTATCTCACACAGTGAAGCACCAGCTAGACATGCCAGTGTTAATTGCAAATGTATTAGCTTTGGAACCAGAAATTATTTAGCAAAGAATGGAGTATGACAGTTTGGCTCATAAATTAAGAGGCCAGGCTAATATTAAACTGGAGCGCCATGCTGATATGTTGTTGAATCATCTTGTTGAACCTCATGCCACTGAGAGGAATTCCCAACTGCTCTTTTTTATATGCTGAGAGACCTTCCTTGCTTTTTTTCTAGCATTGTTAGCTACTGCAAACTGGAGTAACATTCCTGGAGCTGAATCCAACACCGTTGTTCCAGCCTGTAGAGCCAAGAGGTGGCTCCGGCAGTCTTGTCCTCAGCGGATTCATGCTAGTAATATTGCACACTGAAAGATACCTTCTTTTGTAAAAAATAGTGTTTCCAAAATCTGAGCAACTTGACAACTTTTTAGTCATTTTGAAGCACTGTGTTTCTATGTTTCCCTTAGTGTTAATCCTTATATATAGTTTGTAAGGACACTTACACGGAGGAGTCACTTCAATGCACAGATAAAAAAAAACACTTTTGACAAAAGTCTTGTGTTACTGCATTGATTAAGGTAAATTAAACGTGAGAAATAGTATCAAACCCAGAAATAACTGAACAACAAGGTATTTTAAAACAACCTGCGTTCTATATAGAAAACTTCTTCAGTTAGAGTAAATGCACAGTTTTACAGCAGCAGGGTGGTAGCCATGAAATACATGTGAACAAACGGAGATGTAAGAACATAAATGGCTATTTTATTGATGATTTCTAGGTATTATAGTAATTTCAGCTAGCATTTATTCTATATACTATTTATTCTAGTAATTTCAGCTAGAGAGCTGAAATTTACAGTTTTTAAACATTTTTAGTATTTCAAATACCTTTAATGATGGCTTATGACTTTTACTTACAAGTAGCTCTTCAGCACAGTAGTTACCACAAGCAGTTAACATATATTTTGTTCTGTTTCTAGATCTGTTAGCTGTGCCTAAGCATCCGTATGCTGCTATGGAGAACTGGGGACTGAGTGTTTTTGTGGAGCAAAGGATACTGCTAGATCCAAGCATTTCTTCTATATCATACCTGCTGGATGTCACCATGGTCATCGTGCATGAGCTATGTCATCAGGTATTAAAGGTGTTCAGATATTTAGTATCCATCTCAGAAATCAAGCATTCCTTATCAAACTGAAAATGAATGTTTGCATTTTCACAAAGGCAGTTGCAACTTTCATTCTAACTGTAGTCAAATTAATTGGGAATCCTGTAAGACATATCATTACAATGAAAAAAAAAAGGGAAAAATCAAAATGAGACTGAAGGAAAATCAGCAGTGATGAACACTTGCCAGACTTCTGTATGTATATATATGAATATATTCTGTGTGTGTAGAGTAAGCACACTGATAACTGTAGAAAATGATTTATTGCAGAACTACAAGCAGATGAATGATGAGCTTCATATTTGTGTTAAAATTTTCTTTGGCTAAAATCAATTTGATAGTCCTGTTCATCTTCCATCACATACATGCATACTTCCTTTTTTTTTTTTTTTTTTAAAGACATGATATTTGCCTGCTGTTCGCTAGTGATGGATAATTGAGTGTACAGAAACTTTTCTATCAAAAAAAATCTTTATACTAAACCCCTAATCAGTTTATTTCACATATCTTCTGTTTTATCTCAAACTAAACACATCACGAATGTTTAGTAATACTGAATTGAATGCGAATGCAAATGTTATTGAAGAAATGTGCTACAGGGGCAGGAACCCCTCTTTCTTCTTTTTTTTTTTTTTTTTTTTTTCCCTGCTGGTAGCAGGCATAATCATAGCCTTCAGGTTAAAATGAATGAAATCCTGCTGTGTAATTGGCGTGGATTACATCTGTGACTTTACATAGGGTTCTTTAAGAAGCAATGCAAATTCTTAACACTTCCTGCAAATAAAAAGTATCATATAAAGGGCAGCCTTTGTAATGATAAATGGATAGCTGAATCTGGAAAAAATAGTATTTAGTTCAGATTCATGTTTCATATAAAATCTATAGATGAATATTAAGTCCTCAA
The DNA here is from genome assembly GCF_000705375.1 of Tinamus guttatus. The sequence goes on along the minus strand of NW_010589272.1, from coordinate 7,267 downwards.
TGAAAGTAGGCCTTTTTTTGTTGAAAATTATTGCTGGTTTGTTCTCAGTACGATAATCCTATTTTATTATGTGCTCTTTATTGTACAGTAGAGTAGCATACTGTTCAGCTGGAAAAATCACAGTGCCTTAGGAATCAGATATGGAAAACCTACTTAAGGTCATCAAATCCCTGCTCCTGAAGTCCGGATTCCTGAAGTGTTAGATTCTTCCATTGCATTTTTCTCATTTCTCAATTGCATTGCATTAGTGCATTTTTCTCATGCTGTGTTCAGTGTTCCTAATTACAGGGTTTCCAGTGCTTCCCCTAGAACCCTTTCTATAGCTGATGAAATACCATGGTCAGTAACTTTTTTCCCTTGTGTTCAACTTAAGTCCCTCTTCATTTATTTATTTATTTATTTTCTGAAGTCATTCCATTACTTCCAGTTGTTCTTTGAACAGTTTTAATAATTTCTTCTCCTTCCAAAGCAATTTATACTTCAGATGTGGGCAATTACCACATCAATAACTTGCACAGTTTGTTTGCTTGATTGTCATTGAAACAGAGGCCTTTTAACATTGCTTTGGGAATGAAAGAGGATCTTGAAGTGGGTGAAAACTATATATGAAGTTATTTTAGGATCCTTGTGTGCTCATGGAGTACTTTTGAGTGGCTTTTGTACAAATGAGAAAGCTTACTTGGTGACCATATTGGTATTATTTGTGATGCTGTCTGCTTGAATATTTTACTCCTTTCATGTTGCTGCTGTTTCTATTTTAGTTCCATGCAGATCAATGCCTTGCTCGGCTACTTTTTTTGGCGTAAATAGACAAGACAGAAAAAAATCAGGTGGAAGAAGTAATTATTTATACTTTTCAGATGTAGGATTTAGTCATGGAGAATATGAACTGATCATCTACAGTTCTGAATGGCATATAGCAGTAGCTAGAAACTATAAGGTTAGCTGCAGGTGTATTGAACTGAGGCCTCTGAGTCCAGGTACTCTTGCCCCTGCTATTTAGTTGTTAATTCTTCTTGCATTTTTCATCCTCTTTCGCTGTGCAGAACCTCATCTGCCAACCTTTGCTTTCACATGAATATTCCTTCCCTTCACTCATTTGCACTTAAAATGACAGAGATTAACCAAAATCACTTCTGCAGAGCCAAAAGTAGAATCCCCATCTCTAGTGTTTAGATATTCATTTATTAATTTTATAAAATTTCAGGTAAGTGGAAATGGCATTCCCATAAAATGTGTTTTTTTTAAACTGTACCTTTCCAATCCCTTGCCTTGTTTCATCAGAGTTCTGAAGTTGATTTTAATCCCATAACTTTGAGGTTTACTGAACAAATCTTACTACAGTAGTAGATGTTTTTAGGCTAATGTAGCCTAAGTAGATAACTTAGGCTAATGTAGCAAACACTTTGCTAATGGTGTATTCAACAACATAAAAATGTGAAGAATGGAGATGGTTATCCTTAAGCAGTCACTGTTTAAAATCTGAGTTCACAAGTATGAGTGCTTTAGCGCTTGTGGTAGTGGTATGCAGTGTTAAGGCACAGATATGAATGAGAGACATCATTGCAGAAGGACATTCTCTAGTTGTCAAAAAATAAAGACAGATTTTTTAAGTCTGATTTTCCACATTTTGTAATGCTTGACCCAATTGTTACTTTAGATGTGTTTTAGGAATGGCATATTAAATTTACCTGTCTAGGTTTGGTTTTGTCGTCTTGCAGATTGTCAATGACTGGTATTTCAACTAGAAGATTTTTTAGAATATTTTGTGTATTTAATTAAAAAATTAATAAGTGGAGGAGTAAGGAATGTTTCAGCATAAAAACTTCCCCTTCAATACTAATATAGAAGCCCCAAAGCACGAATGAGATATTAGTCAGTGCATATATAAGTAGCAGCTTAAGTTGATAACTTAATAATACTATCAATAATTACCATAATTTATTAAAGTAATTATATTAAAGTAGTAACCCATTATATTTGAATATCACAGATCAGCCCCCTCCACAACATTTGAATAAAAAGTAATTTGGATGTAAGCACCATGATTTATTGTGATAGATGAACAACCTGAGTACAAGACTCAGTATGACAGAGTGAATTAAATGGGTATGAATGCAGAGGGAAAACTTCAAAATTCCTAAACCATTTTTTTTATAATCTGTAAGGAGGATATATAGAGAAGAGTATCCTTTCAGTGTGCCTAATACGAAAATAAGTGCTTTCTCACTATTAGGGTGATCATAATATCTATGGGAACAAGCAATTTATGTAATCACACATATTCCTCTTTTACTTGAAATGAAAAGATCGAACGATCTTCACTCAGTCCAAATAATGTCCATATTAAAATAGACAGTCAAACAAACAAAGTGTTATACCTAGTGTTGTCATTTCATATATTTATCACCTAGGAAGGTAACAGCACCTTTCTGTTTGGAAACTTGGCCTCAATAATTTTAACTTCTGTGACTCCTCTATCTCTGACAGTTGTCAGTATTCAAGAATAGTTAGTCAATTCCCAGCATTTTGTATTGGCTGTTTTAATACCTGTGCAAATATTTCTTCCTTTAGTTGAATAATTAAATGAGTACTTTTATCATTCCTAACTAAACGTGGAAAATTCCCAAGGGTAGTACTACTGCAGAGGAAATGCTGCCTGGAGACTTCATAAATTCTGAAAGCCTTAAAATAAATATTTTTGCTTTTCTGCTAAGAAGTCACAGCTATGTTCTTGCCTAAGTATATATTGCCTAAAATACACTTGCCTAAGTGTATTTTTATCTAACATAAATCACTGTTTTATTTTAATAGATAATTTTGTTAATGGCTTTGATTTGCAAAAGGATTTATTATGAATGTTATCTTTTATTTTTTAAACCTCTCTCTGAGTAGTGAGAGCCTAACGGATCTTACTGGTTTCATATTTGTTCAGCAGTCTTCTCGTGATTTAAGAAATAAACTCGGTGATGTTCTGCTTAATCTTTTTGTCATTACCGACCATTTAACTTATTCTAGTATATATGTTTACACCTCTCATAGCATACTACTGTTTTCAAGTTCACAAAAGTGCATAATGTATATAAATTCATTTTTAATTTTTACCAGTCTTTTCAGGTAAATGTTTTTTAGAATAGCATCTCTCTCTGTTGATCCTGTTGAATTTACTGATGGCATTCAAGTACATAATGATTACTGAATGTCCATCAAATTCAGTTTCACTTAGTATAAAAACATAGTGAACGTAGCTTTTGTTAGCCCTGTCTTTTCTCTAGAAATTCTTAAATTCATAGTCACCTTATAACATTTGGCTTCTTTTTTTCCCCCGCTCAAATCCTATATACCGCACATTGTGTAACAGCCTGATAATCAGAGTTTCTCTGCTGTGGTCTTTGGACCTCCTGTGTTCACCTCACTCAGGATCTTTAGTCATGACATTAATCTTTCTTTGGCACTCAACTCGCTCCAGAAGGATATGCATGGAGGAAAACAAAGCTTTCAAATAAGCAGTCATGAAAGCAAAATTGCAACCTGTTTACTGGCCGACTCGCTTTCATTCGCTCCCTCTGTGTTTACAGCAACAGCAGCATCTTCTGTACTCCTACATGAGTCTCCCCTTCTGCAATACTTGCTGCTCTTATTCTGTTTATTTTTATAGCTTACTACTCCATGAAAGCTCAACATTTTCTCACTTGATGATAAATTAATCTCTTTTGCAGTCATTTTAAGAAAAAAAAAAAAGAACTGGCAGAGGATTTTACTGAAATAGAATTTTGGTATTTGTTCAGGGAAAAAAAATGTGTTACCGCCTATGAAATATTGTTTCAAAATATTGTATGTGCATTTATTGCCACTTCTGTTAAAATAATCCAGATTGCCCAAGACCATTCCAATAGTTTAAAGAGTGGTCCATGAGCAGTGGAGTTGACGACGCCTGATTTCCTGTGTATTTTTGTCCTTTATTCCCTTTTGAGTGACAATCCCATCTCACAAAGTACAAGGGGGAATGGGACAATCTCCTGACAAAAAGTACAAGGGGGAATGGGACTGGCAGTCAGCTAGGATCCTTATGCATAAACATAGGTGGCTATTGGCATTTTAGGTACCCCATACCTCAAATTGCTGTTCTAGAAGTCTGCAGATTCCTGTATGTGCTGTGTTAAATTCCTCAGGCCTGTGTGGATTTCTCAGATGCCGTGGAACAATCTATGTGGCACCAACAATCTCCTTTGAGGCAGCTGAATCCTGCCTCTGGAGAAATGGCATGACAGCATAAAACAACTTTTTTTAGGAAAAAAAATGAAATGAATGGACTGTTGGGAGTACTGTAAATTTTCTGGGGCGGACCTTGTAGAAGAAAAACTAAAATTTAGGTCTGAGATATGGAGGCTGTGTTCCCAGTTTTACCAGTACTCCCATTTTGCACAGTGGTATTTCCAAGTGGTAACTCAGATTTCCTGAGTTAGAAGCCTGTTTTTCTTTATTTCCTCTGTTAGTCCCATAAATCTAGACGAACATCTACCTGAATTTCAAGTGGATGGTATAAAATATAGTTATTCTTAAAACTTATGAATAATATGTTCCATTTAAATGAGATGTGAGCATTTTTTCCTAAATGTCATTTATCTGAACCTTCTTTGCAGTGGTTTGGTGACCTTGTGACTCCAGTTTGGTGGGAGGATGTGTGGCTAAAAGAAGGTTTTGCTCACTATTTTGAATTTGTTGGGACAGACTACCTCTACCCAGGATGGAACATGGTAAGTTTATGTTCTTTTGTTAATTTGGAAACTCCTCAAAAAGGTCACTTGTGTGTTCTATACTACTGCTTCTGTCACAGACAGGGATTGCTGGAAAATATCAAATGATGCGTGCACGTATCAGATGTCAGGTAAAGCAAAATCACTAGGTGTGAAATAATTTGACAGCATTCCAAAAGTGTAATCTGCGATTTATTACAGAAGAAATAAGGTCATGTCTGTCATAACCTAGTGTTAAGATTACTAATGCCTCTCTGCTCAAAAACATTTTGGATTAAAGCAATTGTGATTTAACATGGATCATTTTTGAAAATGGCCAGATTTTTGAATTTAATCCATAAACACAACATAATTAGGAAAGAAGTATGTGAGTAAAATATACCATAAAACTGAATATTAAGGATGTTACAGAAAGGCTCCCAAGGCTTGTCCAGGAGTCTGACTATTACCCCCTGGTACTGTTTCACGTAGGCACTGATGATGCCATGGGGGAACTGAGGGAAATCAAGTGAGATTTCAGAGCCCTAGGGATGGCTGTCAAAGGTATGGGAGCCCAGGTAGCATTCTCCTCTATCCTACCAACGAGGGGAATGGATTCAAGGAGGAGAAGGCGGATATGGCAGATTAACAATTGGCTGCGCCATTGGCTTGGCAACAGGGTTTTGGCCTCTATGACCATGGGACTCTGTTTTATGACCACCAGCTAGTGGGGAATGATGGGAACTACCTCAGCAAGAGGGGCACACGTCTCTTTACCAAAAGGCTGGCCAACCTGGTTAGGGGGGCTTTAAACTAGATAAACTAGAAGGGGGAAGCGGAGTGTCACACAGACAGGGCGATCAGTACCATACAGCTAAAGTCAGATGGCTTCCAGAGGGAGTGTGGTAGTGGGGAAGTGAGGATAGGATATGATTATAGAGGGTCCTCTTTCACCCCTCCTGGGGAACCTGCAGGCTCTGTTACTTCCCTGAAATGCCTGCACACCAATGTGCGAAGCATGGGGAATAAGCAGGACGAACTGGAGATCTGTGTGCGGTCCCAGCGTCATGATCTCCTTGGAATCACAGAGACATGGTGGGATAGCTCGCACGACTGGAGCGCTGCCATGGAAGGCTATGTGCTTTTTAGGAAGGACAGGCTGGGAAGGCGAGGTGGTGGAGTTGCTGTTTAGGTGAGAGCAACTGGAATGCATTGAGCCCAACCTGGGAGTGGAGAATGAGCGAGTTGAGAGCTTGTGGGTAAGGGTTAAAGGGCAGGCTAATGTGGGGGACACTGTGGTGGGTGTCTGCTACAGGCCACCTGACCAGGATAAGGACGTCGTTGAGGCCTTCTGTAGGCAGCTGGATATTGCCTCATGGTCACAGGCCCTGGTTCTCATGGGGGACTTCAACCACCCTGACATCAACTGGAAGGACAACACAGCCAGGCACAAGCAGTCCTGGAGGTTCCTGCAGTGCGTTGCTGATAACTTTTTGACGCAGGTTGTGGAGGAGCCAATGAGGAGAGGTAGGCTACTGGACCCCCTGCTAACAAATAGAGGGGGACTTGTAGGAGATGTTAAGATGGGGGTAGCCTTGGCTGCAGTGGCCATGAGTTGGTGGAGTTCAGGATTCAACAAGGAGGTGGCAGGGCTGTAAGTAGCCTTGCAACCATGGACTTCAGGAGGGCCAACTTTAGCCTCTTCAGAGACCTCCTTGGAAGAATCCCATGGGTTAGAGCTCTAGAAGGAAGGGGGGCCCAAGAGAGCTGGTTAGTTTTCAAGCGGCACTTTCTCCACACCCAGCAACAGTGCATCCCTGTGTGTAAGAAGTCAGGCAGAGGGGGCAGGAGACCTGCGTGGATGAGCAAGGAGCTTGTGGCAATGCTCAAGCAGAAGGCGACGGTATACAGAATGTGGAAAAAAGGACAGGTCCCCTGGGAGAAATACAGAAACGTGGTCAGGGAATGCAAAGATGCGACAAGGAAAGCTAAGGTGCGTTTGAAACGCAATCTGGCAAGGGATGTTAAAAATAACAAGAAAAACCTCTTCAAATATATCAACAGCAAAAGGAAGATCAGGGAAAACGTGGACCCGCAGGTGAACAGGGTGGATTCCCTGGTTATGAATAACACAGAAAAAGCAGAGTTGCTGAATGCCTTCTTTGCTTCGGTGTTTACCAAGGCCAGCCCTTTAGAGTCCTAGGCCCTAGGGACAAGACAGTACGCCTGAAGAGAGGAGGACTTGCCCTGGGTAGAGGAAGAGGGGGTCAGAGAGCACCTAAGGAACCTCGATACCCACAAATCCATGGGCCCGGATGGGATGCACCCCAGAGTGCTGTGTGAGCTGGCAGAGGTCATAGCTAAGCCGCTGTCCATCGTCTTTGAAAGATCCTGGAGAATGGGGGAGGTGCCGGAGGACTGGAAGAAAGCCAATGTCACACCAGTCTTCAAAAAAGGCAAGAAGGAGGACCCAGGCAACTACAGGTCAGTGAACCTCAGCTCCATCCCCTGAAAAGTGATGGAACAGCTCA
>NW_010589269.1:649081-684113 GCF_000705375.1 Tinamus guttatus | reverse complement strand
GTTGTCCTGCGCCTGGTTCCAACACTGAAGGAACAAATTCTTTGCAGGGCTGGCTTGCCAAGACTCTTGGCTGAAATCCCAAACTTAAAGCGCTCTGGCATTTTGAAGTCTAGTTGTGACCTCCTCACCTACTCTTCTTGAGGAATTACTTTCTTGTCTCTACAGATCTCATAACTTTTTTTTTTTTTTTTTTGTACAATGACCATACCATTAATCTAATCAGTGGTGTCTGAATTCACTCAAAAAATAAAAGAAAAATCCAACTATCTAAAGAAGTTGAGTTTGTATTTTGTCTCTGAGAATTAATTGGGTTTTAAGTGGCACAGAATCACAGAATCACAGAATGGTTAAGGTTGGAAGGGACCTCTAGAGATCATCTAGTCCAACCCCTCTGCACACGCAGGGTCACCTAGAGCACGTGGCACAGGACTGCGTCCAAGCGGGTTTTGAAGATCTCCAGGGACGGAGATTCCACAACCTCTTTTGGCAACCTGTTCCAAGATCCACACAATTAGAAACGCTAGGAAAAAGGAACCCACAACAAATCATGGATCAGGCAGCCCAGAGGAAGCCTTTTCAAGTGGCCGGTTGAGTTAGCTATAGCTACAGCTTAGTCATCTAAAAAATACTCATTTCCGTGGGCATCACTCGAAAATCAACACCATTACACACCTTCATAGCATATTGAAATCTATAGGAATCAGATGTATTATAGACTTAATGCATCCCAATCAGTTAAAAACTTCACCAGATTCATTAGCTCTAGCTTGTATATTCGTTTTGGCAGATAAATTTGTTTGATCATCTGCATTTGCAGTTAGCTCTTCTAGCCAAGTACATGTGGGATTTCCTCTTCCACTTTCTATAACCTTAGCCAGTGGCATCTCCTGGAACAATTTGGTTTGGAAATTATATGTTCTCAAATACTAAGTATTATACTAAAGAAAGAAAAAAGTTTTCTCTTTAAAAAAATGACTTAACGCTAGTGTTATATTTCTTTGGAGTCTGCTGACAAAGTTTAGAGCTTGCAAGCATTATGCATCTTTCATCTTTCATCTTTCATCCTGGTGTGATTACTTTTGTATTCTTTGGAAGTTTTTTATTATTATTATTGTTTAACCATTAATTTTGTCTTTATTGTGTGGAATGAATTTTTTATTTGGATACATTTCAGTTACTTTTTCCAAAGTTTGTTAACTATTTATTTTAGAAATGATTGTTATCCATTTAGATATTCAGTTTTCATAATATCGAATTTACTTGGTAACATAATCCTATAAAATCATCACTATTTATACCAAAGCATTCACCATCTAAATGATACCATGGAAATGACTAGAATTTATCTGATTTATTTATTATTTTTAAATAGTATGTATTTTATATTTGGATAACCTATTTTTACTGAAAATATTAGTGAAATAAGTATTTTTGTAAATCATTTTTCAGTAAGTAAAAATATCAACAATCTTTCGTATAAATATTCTGTAGCTTTTTTGATAAGCAAATGAATTGAAAAAGAAAAACATAATCTCCCTCACAACACTTTGAAGCTACAGTGAAAAAAATCAATTAAATTGTTGATCCAGTCTTTGGACCATTTTTGGTTGCGAGTGTTCCATCTGTCAGCTATTCACATCTAATACCTTCTGCACTGTGACATGCATGTGCAAAATAACACAGTGGTCTTACCACGCTGGTAGCTTGAAAAGGAAACACATCTTTACCAGTAACATTTTCCTGGATATCAGTGTTTATTTGTTGCTTGTAATTGTTCAGCAATTTGCTGTCCTATTTCTGGTTGCAAAGAAATATGCAATAGATCTTGAAATCCTCTGGGCCTATGACATGTAACAGTGTAGAAGATTATTCTCCCTTTTGTCTTCTTTTCTACAGTACTTCTTTGGGGAAAATTTGGGAGCGCTTTAAATGCTTCTGGGATTGCAAAATTCCTTCCAGCTTGAGAAACTGCAGTAAGTTCATTTGCTCCACTTTTGACAAGATTCCATTTATTTCTGACACGATATAATTAGAGCAAGTGGTTGTTAACCCCCCTCTCTCCCTTGCTAATTTCCTGCTCCCGTTGAAAAGCATAGATCAAGGTCATGACAGGCTGTACTCCTCTCACATACAGCATGCACTGATTGCAGTGGATCCTAGCTAAAAGCTGGAGTCGATACACTGAAAGAAGATCTTACTTTCAGGACAGTCTGAGTTTTCTGCTTAAAAAAAAAAATCCATTTACCTAAACAGGAATTCAGTGGAAAAAAAGTGAAATATGTTTAACATATGGCATCCCAAAACATCTAACATTTTGCATCTATAGTAAATGAAAGGTATATTTTTACTTTTATGCCCACATTACCTCACTTGGGTCGTTTGTCTTTTAAAGGACTAGTAAACCTTAATTTGCTTGAGCAGCTTTGAACGGATTTTTATTGTTTCTTACCACAGCCTTTCAATGCTAGTGTTTTGAAAACTAAATATGAACTGCAAAACTCAGTCAATCCTGTAGTATTCTTTTAATATCATTTTTTATGTAATTAGCTGCCAAACTGTCTTCAGTTACCGACAATTATTCTCATGCATTTTGAGGGATAATGCTAATTTCACAAGTAGCAGCATTTTATAAGGAAGGTGGTTGGAACACTACAGAGAAAAGTTCCTCTCTCAAGAGCTGCACAGCATATTGAGGACCTTGGGAGAAAAAATTCATTTCACCATAGCACTATACCAAAATTCAGATTTTACAAAAACACACATATATATAGGCCGATCCTATCTGGCAGATTATATATAGGCCGATCCTATCTGGCAGATTGTGCGTTCTTATAATGCTAACTAGACTTATTATAGGCCTGTGTTCTTTTTAAACTGATAAAATAATGGGAAAAAAATACACAGAAATTAGTAGGCCAGGTTAAAGCTGAAGATTAAAGTGATATAATTAGGATCTCTTACAACAAGATGCCTTTTTCTTAAGTTGTCTAACAGATACTTAGAAGCATCCCTTGTAATATTTAGGGAGTCGAAGTATATTTAGAAGGTATTTTACAGTGATTTGCAAGCTCTAATCTGTGCTATGAGTCAATTTGGATCCGTAAACTAATTTCAAGCCTGAGACCTTGTAGCTTCATAATGCAGTGCTGAGACTGTCCTAATAGACCTAGTTTATCCAACTTTGCTTATTAGGCGGGACTCAACTCTGCACTGAACTGCGAAGTGCAGAGATGGCCTTTCTTCAGTGAGGACTGTGGGAAAAAGAATCTTTTTGCGAAGACAAGGAGGTGCTTTTTCCAATAGAGGGAATCAAATGAGAATCTTAAGTGTGGTAGCCTTTACTTACGCATTGACACTGGGCACACTAAATGGAGTGGAAGGTGGGTACCAAATAAGCAGTAATTTCCAGCAGGTACTAAAGCATTCAACCTCAGATATTTCCAGTGTGATTTAATATTAAAACATGATGATCCTAAACTGTTATAGAGTGATTTGCCTCAGATTTATAGAATCCTGTGTTTTCTTACTTTCAGCATATTCTTTCCATCTGTCCTGTAAGGAGACAGGTGGAAAGGATTGCTAATGTCAGTAGAGAACTATGGTTGTGATTTACAGCTTCTGCTCCAGTGAGGTCAGTGGAAATGTCGGTTGCTTTGTAGGGCAAATTCTTTTTGTTAAGTCTATGTTCTTGTTGGACTTATGGATCTTGTGGCAATTGGAAATTTTATTTATTTGTATACTTTTAAAAGTTGGTAGCTGAGTCCAGAGACTGGTACTCTATTATTACAGAGTAGTAAAAATCCAAATAAAGAAATAAATCAAATGACACTTTCTTCAAATGAGAGTTACAGAATGGAGTTAACAGAGATCGATCTACTGAAGTCTTCAGATCTTCTGAATTATCCAGTTTATGCTATGGAGTTTAAGCAGAGACGACAAAGAAACAGTAGAGTTATTGTCAAAGAAGCCTGCAGACACTTAACAACAAAAATAACAACCTTTTGTTGGCAAACGACAGCCAATCTTAACTATAGAGTATATCATAGTGTAATGATACAAACAAAAATTACAAGATAAATAAAATGATACACATTGCAACTTCCTAAATACTTACTGTCTGAAGAGCTGAAGAATAAACACCCACAGCAACATTACTGCAGTGTAAGGATATATATATTTATTTTAGTTTAAGTAAACTTTGCATAGAGTCCTACAAACACTACCAAGTATTTTTCCTCTTAAGCTTTCATTCTTTATAATGGGCTCTGATTTCAAGTGAAATGCTGGTTTAAAATCTTTATAATCGTGATGTTAAGGTGAATCACAGGCAACCTACAATAGCCAACCAGTTGCAGGTTTTGCAGTATCTTGTATAGGTTGACACGTATTTCCAGGGAGCTGAGCTTCTGAGCTTCTTTCCCTCTTACCCTCAACCCAGTGCTGTTACACATCACCAGAAAGAGATCAGAGCTTTATAAGCAGTGACTAGAGATCATGCCACTGTTCCCCAGGTTTTAGATACAATACTGAAAACATTCTCTAAGTCTAACAATCCACAACTTCACAGTAGTAGTTACTCTCTATAAAGTGAATAATTCTTGTAAGAATTAGGAGAAGAGGTATTTATAACATACACAATAATGACTCTGACAAGACCTTTAACAGTTTAGCAGGTAGGTAATATGCATTTTAAAAGTAGGTTGCTCTAATCTAGCTAATTGCAGTATTTTTAGCGTGGTAGATCAGTCCAAACTATTATATGAATAATGAGTTTTAAAAGTTAGCTAAACACTTTATGTATTTACACAAGAGATCTACAAAGGTATTTTCTTGCCTTCAACAGCTTCAACAAACATTTTAACCTGGAAAAAATGAAATAGCAAAAGATAAAATTCACATAAAATATGGAAGGTCTAGTTGAAACTGCCAGAGCACAAAATGTCATAGGGAAGACTGAAGCTGTATTTGAGCTCACCTGCTTTTGTTTACCTATTGCAATGTTCCTGGTATATACTAAGCAATATGTACAGCAATACCTGGGTGCAACACAGTGAGCTAATAGTGGAGCTCCAGTCTTAGCCATGAATTCCCTTGCGTTAGTTGGTATATTGCTGAAATAGATGGGGTTTTGTGGTTTAATACGTAGCAGTATGTACAGCGTCAGCTGGAAATCCATTTCACAGTTGTGGAACAATATACCAAATACAATAAACCCGTTCCCACCTTCCCATTCCCTTCTTGCAGTAGGAAGCCAACATTTAGAAACCCATAGCAAACCAACACCTGCTACATATAAATCACAAACATGAACATAGCGGCGGGCAAGTTCGGAGAGATGCAATGGGAGAAAAATCCATGAAGAACCTTAATATTCATTAGGAGAAGCTATCATTTATTTCACAAACTGATGAGTGGCCAGTGAATTGTCTTCAGAACAGCCATAAAGAGAGAACTGGTTATTAGGCTTGTAAAACTTAAACAGCAGAGCTTTTTAATAAGCCACACTCTGTTAGGAGTGCACTGAGGGAGCGCAAGCAGGAAAAGGCAATAATCATATGTAGCAATAACAAGAGGATCAACTAATATCCATCATAATTTCTCCCTGTTTTGCTTCTGCCTATTAGCATGACATATAGTAGAGGTATAACTGCAGCAGAAGCAGCCTAACAAGATACTACACAAAACAGGTGCAGAAACAAAGGCATCTTCCACTTGGAGAGTCAGCACTTCTATTTGAAAAACCCTCTGCGTACCATGCAGGTTGGAGCCTCGGTTGCCCATCTTGCTACCCGTTGTGTGATGTGTGCATTATTTTATCTCCTCCTGCAGAGTTTGGTTGTGGCTTACATAAAACATCGCTCATAAAGTTTCCCCAAAATGTGCTGAAAAGATTCAATATATGTCATGGTGAACATATTTCTTTCTTAATTTCATAAAGACAGTCTCAAGAAGCCCCATCTCCTACAATTTTTGTGTCTGCAGTGAGGAGAAGATGGCCCATTGCCCATTGCTATCATTAGCCCAGAATTACAGCGTCCTGTGTAATGTGTAATTACTCATGCCAGAGACTGGTAGTGGAAACGGCATCGCCCCATTACTAATGCTTAATGTATGACGAATCAGAAGCTAAAAATCCTATGACCAGTGGCAGTTTATGCCATCCCATCAGTTAGTAAATTGGATGCAGTTTGTCAGATGGACACAATATCCCTCCTCTGTAGGTGGTCTCAGTTTCATTAGATTTCAGATTGATGGTAGTGAACAATAATCCAAAAATGTGTGACAGGTACATCAACCTCATTTTTCATTAACAGTGCTTTCAGACCTATTTGAAACAGGTACAAAACATAGATTTTGTTTGGCTTACTTTGATCCATGCAGAGACTATCGTGTATCTGACTTCGCTGCTGGAGGCTTATGGTCTCGGTTAGCAGTACCTGGCACAGCAACTGGATGAGGTGTATTGATATAATCTAGTCATTTAGGTATGAGTCACAAATAGCGGGTGGCAAAGCTGCTTTTTTTTTCTTTTTGCGGAGTAATAAGCAACCAACATTCAATTTACATACACGACACTGGAATTACTAGACCATGTTTCTAAATTACGTAATAGATACAGGAGTGGTAGTGATTTTTCTCCCTGTTTCCCAAGAGACAAACAGGAACATTGCTGTCATTTTTCTGCCTCCAAGAGAAACTAAAAGACTGCAGGTCTTTCCCAAGTTCACTGAAGTGACGTACAAAACATCTTTTGGATTATCCTACACATTTAGCTTATAGGGATACACTTACTTCACAATTGAATAAATTAAAGCAATCTGTTAATTTTGACCAAACACTGTCTAATTAAAATTAAGGCATTTTTTAAAGCCTGGGGCTTTGGACCAATGAAAGTAATATAATATTTATAAAGACAGTAAAAAACTGATATTAGATACTGTAGCAAATGAATAGGACCTGCTATTATCAGAACAGATAGGATAGCACCCACTTTCTTAGTAATTTTTATATTAAAAAAGCAGATATATAAATTAGTAAGTTAAAACACTCAGCTTTAAAAATAAAATCAAAGCTTTAAGTACAGTATTACAAATCAAATAACCATGAATTTTCTTTTATTTAAAATTAATTTTTTTAATGCTAAGATGAATGGGTCTTATTATCTGGAAGTATACATACTGTTAATTATGTAACATAAAATTATATATGTAGTCAAATAGGCAATATGGTTTGCTTCTTAGGTGCATTTCTTACCTCAATTTTATGAAAAGTTTCAATCCACAATTATTTCATTATCTCAGTCTAAAGACTGTGTGTGTAGCTTGTGAAGATTTAAAGAAACCTCTTCATTTGGACAGCACAAACATCACTATTCTGTATGATGCTGAGGGATGTCTGCATGTGCATGTGTTTGGCATGAATAAATTCAGAATATATTGGTGCAGGGTCTCGCATAATGTCATTTTTTTCAATAGTATTTCTTACTATTGTTGAAGAATATCTTTTTGCTTTTATGCTTTTCTGCAGTTATCTAACATAACCAGGCAACTTTTCTTCTGAAGTTCTAAAACGTATGTCCATTGCCTCAGGTTTTCAGCCTTGAGTCTTTCTCTGTAATAAACCACTTTCAAGGTGACGATACATTGATATTCTGCTTTAATTAGTGTCATGAAAGGGAAAAAGCCCCTAAAATGTCAATGGTTTGCAAAAGTTGTTGGAGCACCTTCTGAAATCAAATCTGAAGACCTGGCCCCCGCTATTTTTTTTTCCTTTCACATGATCTTATTACAGGAGTTTTTTGTATACTAGTGATATAAACGATTATTTTTAGTTAAGAGAAGCACTGGGAAAGATTAAAAAATGGATATAAAGACATTTTGGTTCTTGATCTTCTTTCTTCTCATCTCAACCTTTAGAAAGTCATGCTGGAAGAACACAAGGAACAGCAGGAAAGTTTCTAACAGATCTTTGAGACCTCCTTCCAGCCAGATCCCAGGGGAGCTAGAACAGTGTACCTCTGTGGTTCAAAAACTCTTTGGGACAGAAAAAGAGGCCTTTATCTGCTGACATTTCAAACATATTCAATCAAATATTGATCTAGAAAATCAGCCACTTTTTCTCTAGCAAAGAAATTAAATTACTGTTAGCTACTGAAGATCTACAAATGGTTCTCCTGAAGATAATGATAGTACCCTAGGCTGTTCCTAGGATCAAAAGTTTTCATGGACACCAAACTGATTTAATATTTTCTGTAATGCATGGGAGAAAAAAGGGTGAAAGATCTGCTTGCCAAAAGTAATGTGCTGGAGATTATCTCATGTGGTGAGTCCTTGCATCAAGGAACCAGGTAAGTTTTTCAAATCCATCTCATGTTCAAAATAAAAGAAACAGCGCATTTCTCCTTACAGAAAGATTTTCATCACCGGAAACATCTGATACCTCTTATTTAAGTTGAGTCTGGTAGCACATGCTCCTCTGACGGATAAACATTTTATTTCTGTGTTGTGTTCTGTTTTCAAGAGGTCCCTTATGTTGCCTTGAAAGAAGTGAGAGGTCTCGTCTTCATACCATAAATCGTAATGTAGCAAAGAGCATGTCTAATGTTCAATAATAAGATAAAAAATCCTTCCAAATTATTTTTAAGTACCATTACAGAAGCATTTTCATCAGGCTGTTCTTGGAAATGACGTATATTTATTATGAAGAAACGTAGTCTTTACCAAATAACATAAATGTTTAATCATTTATTTAGTAATTCATTTTATGAATTTACTTTAGCAAAGTAAAGGAGGCATTGGTCATTATTACAACATTTCTCACATTCTGCCTCACAAAATCATGTCTTTGGATTTAACCATACTGAGACGAGGAACTGAGTTGCTACCATCTGAATTGGTAGAAGACCCATTTTTCAATCCTCTCTCCACAAGAGAGAAAGTTGTATACATTTCATGACATATTGAAATTTTGTCAGTTTACATAAATTGGGTCCAATTATATTACAGTTATTAATGGACAAAGAGGAGGCAATTGGTATAGATTTTGTCAGTGTATCCAGGCATCTTAGAAGTATTGAACATTTGACTTTGTTTTAGGCTACTAGGGCAAAAGAAGTTGGTTAAACAGTTTGAAAGTTCAGGATTTCACCACAGGCTGCACTGCTGCCATCTGTTCTTTTGTTTGGTTTGCTGGTTTCGGTTATTGTTTGACTCAGTGATTAGTTCCTGTGTTTACAGGAAATCCAACCAAACATTAAATCTTCTTTCTGCAATTACATAGATATTGGGAAAACTCTAAGGTCTATGTGGTCTTGGAATGTAATTAATAATTAAGAAAAGTCAAGAAGATTTTCCCTTGAGAGTCAGAAGTACTTACTGTAAAGGATTTGAATTTTCTTCTGTTGCAGACAGACTGCTGGACGTAGTATGGCTATCTGTATCCTGTTACCATATAAGGAAAATTTCTATTTATATAAAATTTTCAGAGGTGAAAGTACTAATTACAGGATTTATATTGTGAAATATGTCTTAAAATGGAGGTCTTAAAATGTTTTCTCCTTTGCTTGGGCCATTTTTTAACTGTATGAACATACTTGTATTTGTGAGTTGGTGCCTATTTCATCACAGAAAATATTGTACATAGTTGCCACCTTGACATTTAGTCTATAATAGCTTTTGCATCCTGACATAGAACTAGGTAGGCTATTATTTTTTTTGAAATAAATCTTTCTCACCTTACTTACATGAAAACATATTTCACCAAATGACTCAACTCAGTATTATGCAAGTTCAAATTAAAAACTCTATTCTGTGATAAGCCAATTTAGTTGGCCAAAATATTTTTTTGTTAATTCATCAAATCACCACAAAATTTTCACCTAATTTATCTTGAAACTGCTTGCACACTTGCAGTATGAACTTCCAGAGAATTTAGAAGCATAAAATTTGATGTATTAGGATTTTTGCAACAGTGAACTTGTATTAAACAGATGAGCTGTCTAAGGCTTCTTCTTGTAAAGTGGCTTCTACATATGAAATGTTCCCATTCCATGTGATGAGCTTGCAGCCTTTCTCAAATCATTAAGACATGGAAAACAAACCAAACCAAAAACCTGTAATGTGGATTACGTGCAAGTTACATAATTACCAAACAAAAACGGCAACCCTATGTATAATAGAGAGTAAGCATTGTTCCTGGGAAAATGAGGATATACATTCCTTTTAGGAATTCCTTAAAGGAATTACAAAGTATCAAGATTTGGAGTTAAATATTCATTTAGAGGATTAGTTTCCAATTTTGAGGGAACATCAATAAAACTTTTATAGTTTCCAGTCACCTTTCTCTACTAAATCCTTAGCAAGCTCAGCTACCCATTCGTGTTTCCAGCTTTAGAATAGCTTAGAGCCTAAGAAAACTCCTTTTGATCTCAGACAAGGCAAGGCTCCAATATTGTTATTAATTTCACTTGCATCCTTGGGCCAAGGAGGACAGAATCTGCTACACTGCAGCAGGGCAGGGTCTCATCTTCCAGGGGAAGACACGTCGCCCAGACGTCCCTGTCTACCCTGTGGTTGCTTCCAGACAAGAGCCATGGCCCATTAGCTCCAGGCCTTCATTGACCCCTTCATTGACAACTCGCTCCCACAGGATAGTGGACAAAGTAAATCCGCTGGTTAGAAATACAGATAATCTTTAGGTTTGAACTAATGACTGCAGATCCTTTGTAGGAATAAAACTTAACCTGCCAGTACCTGCTCTTATTTTGCTTGCCAGACTATCCTAGGCAAGGTGTGCTGTCCCTCACAGGGCCAAGAGAAGCTCCAAATATCTTGAGTGTCCTCTCGAACAGAAATAACAAATAAGGCAAGAAAAACATTCTGAAGGAATTCAATTAACCCTTTCAGCAAAAAATTAAAAACAATATTTTAGATAAACACAGGCACCAAAATGTCCAAAGTTCTCATAACAATAATCCTGACAATTAAGATGATATTAATGCTATTTCTAAGTGAATCTGATATGGTAAGCAAAAATCTTGTTTTTCTGATTTCCTCTAAAGACCAAGACATTCTCATATCACTTTATCTATTAGGATACATTTAATTTTTCACAAAAATGTGGATAAAGGTAAACAGTTAATCATTTAAGTATAGACCTTCATAGCATAGTTGAAAGTTTCTTTACAAAAAGCTATTAAAGAGACCTAATAATTACAAAGTTAGAGACAAAAAGAGAAAGTCCATAAAGTTTCATAAAGTTTACATATTTTTAAGTAGATTTCACTTACATATATATATATATATATATATGTATGTATGTATGTATATAACTTTTGTCATGGATCACTCCAACTAGGACATTAAAAAAAAAAGGAGGAAGAAATTAATTACCTGCTATCACCATGATAGAAATCAACATCCAAGTGCCATGATGTTCTGCAGTAGGAGTGGCATGGTTTAATGTATTTATTAATGAACTGGAAAAAGGGATGAGCACTGAGGTGATAAAATTTGCAGGTGGCACAAAATTATTCGGGTTAATCAAGTCCAGAGAGGGTAATGAGAAACTTCAGAAGAAAATAAACAAGCTAGGTGAATGATCAACTTGATGGCAGATTAAATTCTGTGTTGATATATGTAAATTAATGTACTTGGCAAGAATTTTTAAGCTATTTTTACACTTAGTGAATTCTAAATTAGTCATATCAAAGGAAAAGGCCCTAGATATCGTTGTCAAGATGGCCTCTATTTGCGGTACAGCTGTAGTAGAAAACCTTGGTATAGGAAAATGAACAACTATTTAATGTCATTGAATTACTTCTCTGCTTTCCAAGCACTATGTGCAGTGGCCACCAACTGCAAACAGAAGTTTTGTAGCATCAGAGTGAGCTCAGTTGTATCTGGCCAGAATGACAGAGGGGAAGGAGCTCCAGCTTTGCAGGAGGGTTACATGATAGAGGCATGATGAATAGCAATGAAATAATGTCCTGTAAGTTTGGTTAGGAGCTGCACATGAATGATAGGAACACTCAGTGAATTTAAAGCAGAAACAATACTTTTCACACAAAGCAGAGCTTGTTGCTGCAGGATATTATTTGGGAAAAAGTTAAAGATGACTTTTCTTTGAATCTACAGATCTTAAGCCTCTTGGGTTTAATTTATTTTATTTTTTTTTGGTTTGCTGTTTTCATTAAACAGGGGTAATTCTGCAGAAATTGCTTATATTTATTAAATACAATTTTCCTCAAACGATTTCTGTAGGATGGTACTCGCCTGTTATGAGCATCTGTAATAAGACAGACAGGAGAAAAATAGAGAGCTAGAATGATAAATAGAATAAGAAAAGCAAATTATTACTGCAGTTGCATACATGTAACCTAAATGCAGGTAACATACCTTCTATATGGGTCAGCTGTGCTTTAATTGGGAGCTAAATTTGTTTGAATTAGCAGACTGCAAGCCGGCAATGCAAAGTGCTAAAGAGCTGCCTGTAAGTTAATTTGGTAGCATACTAGTACTTTTGAGGAAATCCTCATAGTGTTTCCTTAAAGAAAGTTTTCACTATTTTTTTTCAGGTTGATGGCTGTTGAAATGGAACTTGCAGAAGCAGGTGACAGCGAGCAGTGCTTGACTGCAGCCACAGAGGAAGCCATGTGCTGTGCGCTCTGCTGAGCACCAGGTTTAATAAATAGAAATTCCAAGGGACTTTCACAGGTTTAGGAGAGTGGTGACATATGTTATCATCTTGCTCACCACAGAGTGGAATATGGTTTTACACTGTCATGTCACATTGGCCCATGATAACCAGAAGTCATTTATTTTCTAAGAAAATAGTAACTAGCTATGACAACCTGTGTTGCCTCATGGTGAGGTTATGGCAGTATTTACTTATAATGTGAAGTACAACTGGCGTCATCATTTTTATTTTTTTTATTAGAAATTCAGTGCATTTCTAAGGCAAAAAGAACAGTTCAGCTTTTTTGCTTCTTTTCTTTTTGGTTGGTAATATAATAAGAACTTCTATTGCATGTATAAAGTTTACATTAAGAATGATGTAGAAATTCTCAAACAAGAATTCATATATCTCCAGAGTACAGGAAATAATTAGATTGCTTTGTTATTATAACATTTCTTATTATTTAGCTTCATTTTCTGGCAGAGGTTTATGTGTATATATATGTATTTCATGGCTCTCTTCTGCTTTTACTTTTCTAGATAGGGTGTATTAGTTATACTTTAATACTGCAGAAACTAAAATGAGACCCCAGTTAGGCTAAGAATACATACATTTAATTCTGCTTTTATTTTCCTAAGAAAACATAAATAATTATGCTTAACTTCAGATAAAAAGATAAAGTTAGCAAGAGCTAACCATTCTGGTAGACAAAACAGGAAAAAAAATGATAGTATCATGGGAAGGCTAAGATATGATGCTAGAAATTACCACGAAAGAGTTCTCTACATTCTAGTCCTTTTGCAACATGGATGCAGTGGATGTATACAACTCAATTTAAAAGCCTTTTTATCAGGCTTCATTTTCAATTTCTACTGTAAATTCCACAAGCTACAGTAGTTTAATGCAGAAGTGAAGATGTCCATAAAAAGCTGTAGGGAACCATGTATGTTATAATGCTGTTATAAAACTGTCTGTGATATTAACACACACTGTATATTAAATACACAAGACCGTTACAATGACTTGAAGGTTGAGACAAACTCAGGAAAACAAATAAATTCTCCAGTACAGTAGGCAAAAGGTTGTTCTTTGCAAAAAAAGATTAAAATGCAAGTTGTATAAGTAGGACAAAATTAAAAAGAATGCTAAGTTGTGGTAAAGCTCTGCTTGTAATTACACTGCTGTAAATCCAGAATGCCTCCAGGGTCTTCAAAGAGGAAAATTTAGTTTGGTTGGTAAAAGAATTGTGCTACATTACATGAAGAGAAAGCAGGATCTTCCATTACCGTAAGAGCTGCTCTGAGTGTGGTGGTGGCTCAGGACAGAGAGGGTTGTCTTGTAAGCCCAACCTTCATAAATACACATACATATATAGTTTAAAGAAAAAATATTTTTATCAGGGTTTAGTTTTCTATCATAAAGAATAGAAGAAGGAAAGAAATCCAATGTAATCCAATGTAATTTTTTTCAGATAACTCTGGTAGAAAAATAGATGTTGCTATTAGCTGTATTCGTATAATACATTGAAAATAATACCATCTATAAATGATGTATTTAGGATCAAGCATCAAAGGGCTTCTAGCAATTTTTTTTTTTTAATTTTCACTTTTGTCTGAGGCACCTGAGCAACAACAACTAGAATGAATGCTAAAAATTCTGAAAACTATGCCCAAAGAAGGTATTTGTCTCACCTGGTTTAGGCTTCTACAGTAGGTGCACACTGCTTCCTTCTAGGTCAACACAGAAAAATAGGCAGTGGAGTGTTTTCAAATTTACTTCAAGGTGAAGCAAACTGTGCTCTGGGCTCCTGACTCTATCATCTGCGCTATCTACATGAAGAGAGTTTCGGTGATATCGGGCCTGTGGAGGCCTGTTCTTAGTCAGCTGAAGCCCATGTCTCAAATCTCTAAAAACAATGTCAAAAGAAATAAATGACCAGCTAGTGAACATGCCCCTTCGAAGCTTTCTCAGCACTGACCTTCAATCGCTGGATGAAGCCACTACAAATTTGCACCAGTATGAGCAATATAGTAATAACAATAACAATAATAATAAAAATAATAATAATGAAGAACTTCTCTTGTGTGCATTGTGGCTTTGCTTAGTGCCCCGACAGGAGCAAACCAGAGGACGAGCTGGACTGCGCCGACTGGCAGTTTCACTCATGTGGAGAGGGCTGCGGTAGTGGGAGCGGGTGTGAAACCTTCTTGATTCTCCGAGGACTTTGCTGGGAACACGATGCAGCTCTTTTGTGTGCAGCTGGGGCATGAACTACGTTCAGGATAGGACACAGCACTCAAACTTGGAGAATTAAGTTATACCTCCTTTTTCACAATTTACTACATTAACACCTGAGTATAAGTCTATTTTACATGGCAAGGTCCCTCATTTCTGGCCTACCAGCATGCCTGACTTTTAAAATGCCTCCTAAACTTAGCTGATATTTATTTTCACTTGCTTTTTGTATCTTGAAATATCAATAGAATGAAATACTAGAGGTGCTTAGGCACAATTGTACTGAATTAAAGGTGGCTGCCATTTTAGGTAGTCCCAAAGGTCATGAGTAGCAATTTATGAAAATGTGATCTCCTTATTGTCGGTCAAAACTGTAATATGTTCCATGACCCCACACTAGATTCTGCCTATGAAATGATAGAATCTTAATAAATCTCCCCCCAATAGGTATTACAAGTTATGACAAGAAAAACTTAGCTCAAGCTTATCCTTTGAAGTTTTAATGGACACTCCAGTATGATGGCAGTAACTCACCTGTGCTTGTAATAAGTTTGTAAAGCCTGGAGCAGCTCCAGTCATCTCAGACTAGAGCTTTGGGTGACCATGAACTCAGGCAACTTCAAGCTTCAAAGAGCTTATTGAAATATTCTAGCTCTGCTCTTACAAGGTATTGCAAGCAATTTTAAAAATACATTTCTAAGTATCAAAGAGTACTTATAGCTTGAGTGTTCATAGTAATCTTTTTCCTGTAAAGAAACTGCAAAGTCTTATGATCCAAAAAGGATTAATCAGACATGGCCCTTTACTTCACCTCTCTGCAGTGGGTTTTCATCCTCCACACTTCTCCCTAACCTGCATAACTACCTTACGTCCCACCTGGGAAGTTCACCAGTCCAAAGGTAAAAAGTATATAACCACAGAGTATGACAGGAGCAAACAGGCAAAGAGATGGTGTAGGCAACACACTGACTCCAGCAAGGCTCTGGTTGGAAAGAAGACGTCTTCTCTGTGATATAAGGATGGCTCTGGTTTTGTGCTGCAACACTGGGGCCAGTTACCTAAACACACTCACCTAGTTCCACTTCAGAGGTCCTAGGGTATCCTGCCTGACCTCTAGCTATCACTAAGAAAAGTCAGGGACTCTTGTAAGACCTGTGCAGATGTCTCAGATACCTCATGTTCAAATTAGGTCAGACAGCTGTGTTTAGTTTACTGAGTTCCACCTTTAGGGTATGCAAAACCAAAATACTTCCCTTACTATCAGGACCATAAAATAGACATTATTCTATGTTCATGCTGGATGGGTTCAACTGGAAAAAAAAAAACAGATAAGAAATAATGCTAAGTAAAATAATTTGTAGTTTTAACAATTTAAGTTATGAGAAGTGGTACTGGAAGGGTTTATAGGATAAAGCTATGTATATAAACACACTGTCACTTTGATATGTGGACAAGTGAGAAAACTGCAAAGAATGCATAGGGACTGAGCCTACTTGTTATCAGGACCACAACCTTGCAAAGCTTTACATGTCTTGAACTCCTGCGTTGCAACTCTCTTGATTACAGTGGGACTGCCAACCATGTACACACACCCTTATATAAATCTGTGTTTGACAGTGAACACAAAGAATCAGAACTAAATTCCTTCTGTTTTCACATAGAAAAGATGAAGCAAAAATAAGACTGTGATTATCTGGGTATTGTGTCCTATAAACAGTGTTATGTATCCTTTCTGACATGATCCTCTAGTAGTTAAAATTGCTTTAAAAGCCAGAGGAAATCATTAAACTTATGCACAATTAAAAGAGGAGAATGTGACCTGCCTCCCCCCCCGCCCCGCACACACACATTTTTTAAAAAATAAAGATGCGCTTTACTAACATAAAAGATGAGGCAATCATTTTCAAAGGGCTATTTTTCATATGAAAACACAGGAATGTGTAGAAACACCCCCTGTAGAAACACCCTCCAAAGACTCTGCTTCCCTACTTCTTAGGCACAGGTCTCCTTCCCTTATCCAGTGCAAGCAGGAGTCAGACATAACTTTGATCTCTTCAATGAGTCTTATGTGGCACCACATTATCTTGGCTTATATTTTTCATTCCCAGTTTAACAGTTATAAACACCTTCCAACATCAAATAGGACCATCAGGGTAATCCAGATAAAAGAAAATTTTTCAACCCTAACAGTTTCACTCATATTTATATTCTTGTTCCACATTTCTGTTTCTCATTCCAAGAGTTGCAACATTTCACGAGTACCATGTAATGTGCTACTTGACTGGCCTTTCCAAGGATACAATGAGCTTTGCTACATTGTTCAGAAGTTTTATAGGTGTGCACTGCTACCATTTCTGCTATTCAGTGAAATAATATATCATGGGCTTCTCTTTCTGTGCTCTAGAGTCTTGACATTTCTTAATACAAGGTTGTCTTCCAAGATGTCAAACTGGTTTTGAATTATTTTACAGTGTTCTCAGTTGAAACAGTGTCATGTAAATCAATCACATTGTCGGGATTTCTTTTAGGCACCTGCAATCTTGAAGCAGAGTTTTCCTGCAGGATCGGTAGCGCTACTGAAGTTCATTGTGGGAAAGCAGTGATGAGCCTGGAATTTGCCTGTTACTGACCCAGGCACAACCTGTGCTAATCACTTATTACCCAGCATATATGAGTTTTTACTTGTGTATCCTTGATCCAAACTTTGCCAGTTACACTGTTGTCAGGCAAGTGATCAAGCAAGTAGCACTTATTATTGTCCTTACGTGCCTCCTTACGTGCCTCTCGAGCTGGAGGAAGATGACTGCATTCAGCAAGATGGACAACTTAGCTTGTTTTCAGAGCAGTCAGCTGCAAGATTACACGGCTGCACCATGTCAAAGGTGACTTTGGATACGGGGGAAGAGGTTGCACAAAAAAAAAAGAGGTAGCAGAAAGTGTTACTAATCCCATTTTACATACTGGACACTGAATCCTAGAGAGATGAAGGTCTGGATTTAGAATAATAACCCTTTCTCTGACACCTTGTAAGTACATGCTTAAATCAGCTTGAAGTCAGAACTTAAAACTTCTGGAAACAGGGAAAGCGTCACCCAGTTTCCACAGTCAAGGTGTGTGCGATTCACCCGAGGTTGCAGAGGAAGCCTGGCAGAGCTACGAGGTGATGCCATGTCTTCCAAAAGGCAGGGCAGTACTTCACTAAGGAACCAGCCATCTTTTTTCTTCCCTCTGCTGAGCAGATTCTAGTTATTTCCTTTATCATCTTATTTGCGACTGTAGACATGGAATTTCACTGCCGTCCTACTCAAGTGGTTCCTGATCCTATGAGATCTCCTCATTTGTATTGCATTTCCATCAGCCTTGCTTTCCCAGGCTTAAGCTTATGCATTACGTTGTGTAAAGTAGATGTAAACCACCCTCACTAATTATTTTCTTTTTGCTACAAATTTTGTTTAAAGATTTTATAGAGACCCATGGTTTGTAAGTTTATATGCCCAAGAGTTTTAATATTTATAACTGGTAGTTAGAACATCATTTATTGAATGTCTTTCGAAAAATCATCCATATGTGTTCCCACACGTTATTTCATACCTGCAATAATTTAGTTGTAAAGTAATTTCTATTATTCAGGTAACATTTGTAAAATATTTACAAACGTACCTTAATTTAAAGTGTCACTACAATCTTCTCATGAGTCAATAATCAGTGACAAATTTTCCAGTGAAGAATGATGTTGCATTAAAATATTGCACAGTTTTGGAGACCTGGAAGCTTCACTGCATATTTGTTTTTCCTTATATAGTGAATATAAACAATTTTGTTCATTTTCCCCCTTTCAGATTGAAAATGTATTTCCTGTTGTCTTATTCAATGCCCTTAAATCCTGAGGGGGGCAATCTTGTAATTACATGCATTAACTCTATTATATTGTGCCTATGTACTATGATTTTGCACCCACAGAATGAGTAGCTGCTGCATTCTTAAATGCCAGCTACTTTTTTAACTGCAAAGGCACCTACTATTTTATTGGAACTATTCTTGCTTTATTGCTGTAAACAACTTTGATCATAATGATGCCATTTGAAAGAGCTGATCAAGCTGAGAAAAATGACACTACACTCATAAAGTCACACTAAATTTTGCTATTAACATTTTATAGTGCATATAGGAAAAGTGTTCCAAGTTGCAACTACAGACAAAAGAGAAAATTAATTTTACATAGAAATGTAGATTGACGCATTAGCAATATACTGGTACAATCTCTTACACATATTCTTAAGCACAAGAGATGACCCTCTTTGTAGATAAGAAAACGTGCTGGTTGTCATCTCTTAGATGAATCTGTGCTTGCTTTGTTGCTAACTTAAGACTATATTATTGTCCCTTATCCCTGAAACAAAGATAGAATTATTATGTCAGGAAGGAAAATGTAGAAATGTCATATAAAAAAATTTAAATGTTATGCAGAAAAAAAGAAATCAGTTCACATTGGAGCTCTCTGTAGAAAAGAAAACCTTAACTGAAGACTAAATCACTCTATCCAGCAAAACTGATCTGCTGACCCCTAGGGTAACAATTTGCTTTCTGGGATATTGGCTACACATGGAGTTTGGTGACAACTGCTGAAGTAGCAACTTCCTTTGTACAAAATTAAAAACAAGAGGACAACTAGTGTCTGTACTCATGAATTTCTCCAAAAGTTCTGGAGTAAAAGATAAAGTGATTCTAGGACATCAAGAAACTACAAGTGACAGATCCAAAAGCTGAAGTAGCTGCTAGGTCTGCTGTGTAAAGCTTAGGAAACTGTCTGTAGCAAAGTGAAAAACAGTATGAGTTGGTAACAAAGATATGCAACTTGTTTTTATGTGCATTAATGAAGATAGACATACTGAACTGAAACCTGGCCTTCATTAGAGCAATTTTGCTTTGCCCTAATAGCACAAACATATCCTCAAGCAGCAGTAAATGAGGGAATCCTGGTATTTCTTCAGCACAAGAAATGGTAGGGAAAAAACAACATCAGTGGAGCACTCCTAATTCTCTGTGATTTCCAGCTGCAAGAACTGCCCATTTTTAGGTCTTAAAACTGCTTGAAGTTATGCCACTGGCTGCAGCACTCAAGTCAACGCAGTGAGAGTTCTTGACAGCCCTCCCATCTTGCTCCAGCATGGTCTGATTTAAAGCAAGAAGAAAAAAACAGGATTTAAAACAGGAAAGAGAAGGAGATCCAGTCCTGACAACTCTTAGCTCTGCCTTTTTAAGGAATAGATAGGGCTGGAAAAGAAGAAGGAGCTCCCCAAAATTAGTAGGCCCTTCTGGAGGAGTGCAGGGTTACCAAGCTAACACCCCTGCCATATCACCACAAAGCAGCACTAAAGAAGAAGGAACGTGTCTTGGAGCTGCAACACTTCCCTAACCCAATCTGCCACCTACCAGAAAAAAAGTCACAACCTCCATTTTCCCTCCTTCCCTGGACAATCCCTGTTTTTTCTCTGCATGGCCAGCACTGCCACGTGGAGACGGCAGCACGAGCCACCAGGTCTCACAGCACCACTGTGCAAACACTCAGTAGCTCTTGGGGTTGCCTGGGGGTCTTGTGCATGTGGCTGTGGGGAAAGGGCTGCGCTCGGTCTCCTGCAGCAGCTTTCTAGCACTGCTGCCTGGCACCTCTTGCCAGTTTACCCTGGGCAGCACAATACCTTGCATGGAACCAGAGTAAAGTTGCCTCACTACAATCTCTGATACTGGTTTTGATGCTGGGTAAGATCTCTTACCTCACAGATTTCTAAGTGCTGTATACTTATTTATATCCATGAGCTTTCAAGCTGAAGGGCTGGCCTTTGTCTTAGGCTGTCTTAACTTAGCCCAGCCCAAGATCCGGCAAAAAAGAAGTGAATTTGTCCAAACTCACTATCAGCTTTGGGAAGTGATTAATAGTTAAGAATATTAGAAGTGGTCTTGACTGAAGGAAGGTTAAAAAAGAAGGGCATTCAGGTTCTGAATAGCATCATATTTCTTTATAAGGCTACAGCAGAGGTGTTAGATCCTTCCTGGCAAGTACAGCCCTGTTGACTGGACCCTGTAGCACTGTTTTGCCTTGAGGGCTGGAAGTGGGACATGAGTATCCTACAATGAGGAGTATTGTGCTTGCTGAGCCAAGGCACTCACACCTCTCTAAGGACTGCAGCAGGCTCCTCTCAGCCACTGTACCTCCGCCTGCCCCTCGGGCATACGCTTCCCTCAAAAGCTATTTCAATACCAGCCCTTCACCGTCCTTTCTGTGAAGGTACCATCTTGCTCCGAAAGATGAAGCAGGCAAATTGCAGCTTAGCATTGTGCTTCACTCTCATTAGAGGCTGCCTATGTATTTGTTATCTCTTGCTTTCCTACACAATGTGTTACAACATGTGGTCTGTTAACTTTTCTGTTTTTTTCCAGTCTCCCACTCACATTTTTCTTTCTGTTGTATGGCAAGACATTATTACTACTCTTTGGCAATTTTATTTTTAGATATTTTGTCTAATTTTATGGACTTTACATATGAAGGTGGGCATTTTGGGGGAATTTCAACGATTTTGGTAAGGTATTTTTGTTTTACTGCTAAGGCCTGGGAAAATGAAAAGTGACAATTTAAACAAATACCTGCTAAATTAATAAACTTCATAAATTAAAAAATTCTTGAACACCAACTGCTGAAATGCAATAACTCTCTGACCTGAACCTATTAAATAAGTTTGTTGTGCATAATTTACAGCAGTGCCATGCATGAAGAGTAGCTCATGTAAAAAGAATGCTAGGTAACAAAATAATCTTTGGTGGAAGTAGAATTACTGTCCACTAAGGCTCATCCGAGCAACTTCTGTTTCATAAATTTTACTTTTATTAGCGTATCATTTTCTGGGATTGTGCAGTTATCAGTAATTAAACAAGGTTGTCTCTCTTGCTTGTGATATAGTAAATGGCTACTGCGTTAGTGCCTGGATGGTCTCTGATATGCTATCATATATCACATATATATAATACAGTGTCTATATGTGCACGAGCAGTTCGATCACGGGCAGTTGTAATCTCTGTGGTGTGAACATTTGTGTGATGGGACTTGGACCAAGATCAGAAATGCACTTCATGTAAGCTACTGACATTTGTCACATAGTAGCTGCTTTCGGTCACTACTGACTTGGGCTGATTTCACGCTAAAGACTTAGAAAGTTTCCTGTATTAATCTTATCAACCACTCATTAATTGAGTTCAGCTGGTCTCCCTGAATGTACTTTTATAAAACTGTTTTTGTAGCTTAGTTGTCATTATTCATGAGGCTCTCTGGAAGTGCTGATCCTTGCATTTAACTTCATCATGCATTTTCTCCGTCATATTCCATCTGAAATAGCATCTGCTCCTTGTAGATTGATAAATACTGGGTATATCTCCTAAGGGCGCCTGAAGTTTCAAAACAGGATTGGCTGCTATCATTATTTAAGGAAAATGTATCGTTAAAATTTGCATACACATACTACAAGCTAAGAAGCTACATATGAGGAAAACAATTTTGCTTGCATGACAGCCTGATCTCAAAGCTTCAAAATTCTAGTCAAGCTTTAAAAATTTTTAAACATGCTGTTGGTTTTAAAACATAGAAAGCTATTCCACCGTTCTAAATAACCATTGGGTCTGTTATGCATAAACTGGTTTAAATACATTTATGTAGTTTTTGTATGGAAAACAATCTAATAATTGTTTGGCTTAAGGCATAAAAATGCACATGTTTTAAAGTTGCTTTTTCCCATAAATTTAAGGATTGACTCCCCCAAATTAATCCACCTTGTTTTATTTTCTGCACTATTGACTCCTTTCTCCAAAAGCAGTTTGTCTTTGAAACATTGTTCTTGTGTTTTCACTGTTGTCAGGACACAGAACTAATCATTGAGTAAATATTATGTATTGACTATTAACTAGACTAAAAGAAGGCATTTTAGGTGACATGTGGTGCTTTTGTGGCCCTAATGGATCTTATATGCACATCGGTAAAGAAGAGTGTAGAAGAAAGAGTTCCAGGCACACAGAGCTTGGTTGGTAAGTCACCACCATGAAAGAGATATTTTGGAATAATTACTCCATTCTGTACTATGTACATGCATGTTTTTCTGGTTTGTTCAAAGTTGAAATTATATTTGCATTGGACACTCTCTTCAGTGCAGAATTTCACGTAGTAAGATGGCTATAACTTGAGCACAAGATGCACTGAGTGAATAAAATCAGGGTACTTACTCTGGATGGTAGAGAACAAAATAAGATTAAAATAAATATAGAAGCATCTCAATGACACTTAATTTGTGATATATTACATAGTAGGAAAAATTGTCTAGCTTTGCATGGTTTTGCCAAGATATAATGTTGGAGCTTCCTCGAAAGTTAGAACATTGCACATATTTTCTAGGGGAAGCAAATTGGTGCACCTATATGAGAGAGTATAACCTAGATTGTTATAGACCTGTACAGCAGAAAATTTTCCCCCCTGGAAACAGGGGGAAAAAGAGAGATTTTTTTTTTTCAAATGAACTCTCAAACAAAACAAAGTTAAAAAAGAAAAAACAAAGGCAGATTTGCTAGTATCTCAATAGATTTTTTTTTGCTCTTTGAATCTCAGAAAAGGCTTTACAGAATTTTGAAAGGTAAAATACTATCGCCTGTTAGCATTAGGTAGTTCAGTGGCAAGCTGTTCACGCATTTAAAGTGAATAATATCTACTCGGTGAAATGACTAAGATGAAACTCCATCCTCTCCTGCCTGTGCCACAAAAAGGGTTGTGGGTAATTGCTGCGCAGCAAGGAGGTCACAGAGCAGACAGAACCATCCTTTCTGCTACAGAAGTGGCTTCGATGGGCTCACGGCCAGAGCACACGACAATTTGGGAAACAGAAATAGGAGACACCAGTCTGGACCACATCAGCGGCCCAATGCCCTGTCTCTACAGCGAGTGGCCAGGACCAGATGCTTCAGTGGAATTTGCAAGAAAAGCCATAATGGACAATTATTTGCTCATAGGGGAAGTTTTTTCCTAATCCCAGACAGCTAATGATTGGTTTATGCCCTGAAGCATGAGGGTTCATATATCTCCACCCCCAACCATTTTTATCCTATCTAAGGTATCCCTGGGCGCTCTCATTATCCAAATAAGTGTATAATCCTTTTTGAATCCTCCTAAGCTCTTGGGCATAATGATAGCTTGTTGCAGTGAGTTCAACAGGCTAATTATGCATTGTGTAAAAAAGTATTTCTTTTTATCAGTTTTAAATTTGTTTCTTTTCAGTTTAATGGATGTCACTTTGTTCTTACATTATAGGGAACAGTAAATAGGAGCACCCAATTGACCTACTCCATACCATTAATTATTTTGTATCTCTCTATCGTCTCCCCACTTATTAATTTTCTCTTTCAACTGAACTGTTCTTATCTTTTAAATCTCTCTTAATATGGAAGTCTCTCCATGTCTTTGCTCCCATCTGTTGCCTAACTTGGGGCTTCTTCTACTTCCATTAGGTATTTTAAGATGGCACGACCAGAAATGAATACCGTACTCAGCGAAAGTGTGCCAACAATATGTATAATTACAATATTATAATTGTTTTCCATCCCGTTCTTTATACATCCTCACATTTTGTTTGCCTTTTTAACCTCTACTGCTCACTGATCAGATGTTTAATTGAGCTGCCCGCAGTGACCCCCAGGTCTTTTTCCCAAGTTGTTACAATTAATTTAGAACCCAGCAATGTGCATGAGCAATTCAGTCTGTTCTTTCCAATATGTATTTTCATATTTGTCAATGCTGAATTTGGCTGCCATTGTGCAGGCTTATTAGGTCTCATTGAACATCTTTGCAGTGCTCTCTAGTGCTGATTAACCTAAATAATTCTTTGCTACCTGGAAAGTTTGCCACCCTACTGAATGCTCTTTTCCAAATGATAGAATGGATGTGACAGGACCAACTGTAGGACAGTGCTCCTGGCATGCCACATGCAGCCTGTGGCTCCATATGAGACTATTTTGATTAAGGATCTGGCTAAGACAGAGGGGTTACAATAACTAGAATTTTCAAGAATAAAACATCATAGCTAAACCCTACCTTATTTTATACATTATACTGACTCTGGTTGCCTAACGAGTCCCCACTTGGGCACACATCTTGACCAGAGTTAATTTCTAGTCCGTTCACAATTTTTGTTTAACAGTAGGCCTAATGTGGTCTTAGGAGGATGACAGTGAGAGAGAAGGTTGCTGCAGAGGTACATGTAAAACCATAGATATTGCTCTACTTTTCAGAGAGCACAGGCCAAAGTTGTGGGCACTCTCATATCTGGCTGTCTTTTGCACTTGTTAATCTGTGCCAGAGGAGGTTTTTCCCCTAGTTTTATTGCTTGACCATGCTAGCCCCAACCTGCAGGTTAGCTGTAGATCTTAAATTTCCATTATGCCACAGTCAAAAGATTTGCCTTCATATGCACATTTTATTCCAGGACTCATTAATTTAAATAAGAACACATGACTTGAATCTACATTAAGCATTAGGTAAGTTTAAAATCAAAACAGGAAGTTTATACAAGTACACTAGAAGCTGAATTTCTCAATCACAGACTTGGAAATAAAATGACCAGTGGAAAGCATTAACAGAAGAAAATGTAAACCCCAACTACACTTGATATCCATGTCTTGTTCTACTTGTGCCTTAGGGTTTCTCTGGTGCTCAGCCACTTTCTGCCTTTTGGAATGATCCCCATCCCAGATGTCTGGTTCAAAGGTTTTCTGGTTGCTACTGACTCCAAAAGAACATTTGAAGCATGTCCTAAGAAACTTCGTTTTTGGAAGACTGTCATTTGTGGCATCCATAGTAATCTGCTTGTTCTGATGGTTCAAGTGGAATACCTAGAACTTCCTGTGAAAGGCAGTTTTCTTTTGCATATGTGAGAATCATCTTTGGAGAGCTGATTTTTTGGAAGGGCACACTTACTTGTTTTCAGGGGAAAATAAATGAATTACAAGAGTAGAGCGTAGGTTTGTGGCCTCTTGGGGGTTTTTCTTTTGTGCAGTATTTTCAAACATCTCCAACTTGTTAACTTTCTAGAGAAACCACACACGACACAGTCATACCTACCCAATCATGATGGTGACTTTGGAGTCATCATGTCATACTATTGCTCATCTCTCACTTTCACAAGTACCACACTGGCATAAACCTTAACATGCCCATATAGGTTTTGCTGTACTGATACTTGGGTTGAGGGAGAACGTGTGATTTAGCACACAGCTTTATCCACTTCAAGGTATTCTTGTTTCCTAGCACCTAATTCCTCCTGGAATTTGAAGCTGTTCTTTACCATCTGAAAGCTCAACTTTCTACCTAAAGAAGTATTTCTAAAGAAGCATTCAAAATTAACCTGAATGATTCTAATTAATTATGTATATCTTTACAAATAAAATTACTATAATATAATTACCAAATCACAGCAGGCTATAATAGAATCTTTGTAGAATGAGATACATAAACTACATTCCATCGTTGTTACAGCTGACTGGCGAGGAAATCTGTTCATTCATCATGACCACATGTAACTTCTTGATAAGCTGCTAGCGCTAAACTGAAGTGTTCAAATATGCTAGAAATGGGTTGACTCATTTTAATTCAAAGGGATCATTAGTGACATTAGCAAGGAAGCATTAAATTTAAAAAGCATCGATTCCTAATCGTTTCCAAATATTTTATAAAATGCAATTTTGAAACTGAAGTTTGAGTAGTTTGGGTATTCCTTAAAATTACCATGCACCTATTATTCTTTGATACATAGCTAAAATTAAAAACCTAATATCTCTTAAGTTGATATAAGACCTTTGATATCTGTATCTGAAGAAATTTCTTATGGGTAAATATTCATTGTCAATATTAACTGGCATGTGACAATAACAACAACTCTATGCTTTATATTGAAAGGGTAAATTCCATGACAGGTTTTCCTTTGGGGTTTTTGTATCAGCATTAGGAATCTTCTAGTGAAATAGCTGATTCTGGAATGTAATGAGCAATACACAAAAAGAGCACTCAAAAAAATGAGTGTTGGCTCCTAATATAGTAAATGAGCCGTACCTAGAAGATAAACTAGCTTCCGTAGTTTAAAAGTGCAAAAAAATAGCAGTCTTCTATGATATCTGCTTTGAATTTATATGTCCAGAAATCAGTTAAAGAACTGCTACTGTCTTCAGTGGAACAGAATAAGCCTTCATATACACATCGAAAGGGATGCTCATAATCTCTATTACCTACTATTTATAGCAAAGTTAGCTTGAGAACACTATGAGATTAAACAAAACAGATTAGGGAATCTGTAGCCCCATTCAATGCATTAGTTTTATACCAAACCAGATATTCCTGGACAAGAGATTAGCAGACTGATGTGGGGGAAGAACCAAAATCTTATCACAAAACATATTTGCCATTTTCTTTTTACTTTCATCTTTGGAAACCTCACCCTTGGCAAGTATTTACATAGGCAATTTTGCTTTTATGTGCAGGAATTTAAGTAATCTTTATAGTTGGATTTTGTTGCCCCAAATCGCTTGCTCATCTGTTCTATAATGCTCACATAGGTGACAGGAATGATATTCATTTTACCATAGTCAAGAAAATGTTAAGTCATGGTGTAGCTTTCCTCATATCACATTCAGCAATAAGAAAGAAACTATCATTTTATCTGCAGAGAACTAGAAGAGACCAGCATTGGTCTGGTAATTACACTCATAAATTGCATATATGGGCAATGATGACCCTATTGAAAGCAGTGCTTTCCAATGTGGAATACAATACTGTCCCATTCAGCCATTAGCAAACTGCACCGTGGCTGTTGGAATATGATGTGCGCAGTCCTTGACTCTGTGATAAAAAAAATCACAGTAAATCAAAAGGCCTTAAACTCATATATTGCCACCAACAAGTTGCTACTCCATGTGTAAAAAATACCTGTTTTGACAGATTTTCCTGTTCACAATACACTTCAAACATAGAGCAGGGATTCCTCACTCAAAAATTTGAAAGAACTGCACCTGTTTACACTAGTGCAAATAAGAGTATAATAAGGCCTAAGATTCTGATAAATTTCACATGTGGTGTAAATAATCATAATAAATGATTCCTTCCTTATTAAGGAAATGGGCCTGTATACTGCCTTCTGTCTGCAAGTACCCAGGTGCTTTATTGCAAAACACAGTTTACAAGATTAAAAATATACAAGGTTAATGTAATTAAGATTAGTAGTAAGACCATAAATAAAAGCAAACTGGTATGCCATGGCCATATTTAAAAATGAATGTATGGTAATATAGGATTGGCTTTCTGTAGCATGAATTCCCTACTACTCCCTACTGCCTCAGAGCAGTTACAGCACCAAAGGCCTTCTGAGATAAAAAATCTTTTAAATATAAGGCAAGAAATCATTTGTGGGAACATTAGCTTACTGTATATCTTCCTCAATTGTCTTTTTCTCACTTTTACCCTGGACTAACACCTACCTGAGCAATTAAAACTTTTCCCAACTGGCTTTTACCATACAACCTGCCTTTACCACAGCAGCTATTCTCCTAACTGGGGAAGCAGAGGAGGTAATGTTTTTAAAAAAGAAATCCTTTCTTTATTCAAGAAAGTGCTTTCACATTGTTAGTTCCTACATTTCCTTTTTTCTTAATTTAAATGATGTCAGGTAGCATAAACTTTAAAAAGATGGACTTAAAAAGTATAATCTGGTTGGAAAAAAATACTTGCATTTAAACTTTAGGATGAAGAAAGATGTTGCTGAGGAATTAATGGAAAAAAATGGTAAGGAAAATGTCTTCATTTTCTAGCCTCAAGGCCCATACTGCCAGTCAACAGAAATTCATTCTAAGAAGAGCTCTCTCTTTGGGCCCTGGTTGGGTGTATACAGAATCTGTGAAAGTTGGGCTGATGCCATTAGTAGAGTGGATGATGAACTAATGTGTTATTTGTGTATGTGTATGAGAATTCCGTGATAGACTGTCCATTTTTAAGATCATGCCATAAACCAGCTCTGTGGATCTCACTGGGGAGCGGAGGTCCTCACAGTCCTTGGTTGACAGCTCACATCACTGTTGGAAGTGGAGAGCCCATCCAGGGCCTGGAAACTCCCGGAAAGATTTTGCCTGACTTTTCCAGCATCTGTCCTGGAGGTTTCTGTCTTTCAGAGATGCCTTTGGATGTCTTTGGACATCTTTGTCCTTGGGCAGCAGTCTTCGAAAAGCTAAAAGGAGGATTCCCAATATCTCGTCAGGCGGTCAAGCTTGCTCTCTGGCCCTGGGGACAGAGCTCATCACACTGGCCACATAGTGAAAAGGAGCATGTAACTGGTCCAGTACATGGCTGCCTGTATGTTTCTGACTGTGGTTGAAGTGCAGTTAAGGAATCAAGGCAAGGAAGTTCCTATGGGATGTTCATAGGACGCAGACAGGAGGAGGTGCAGCTTTGAAGACAGATTTATTGTGCAGCTCCTCCGTGCATCCAGGCGCCTGCATCCTTTTAGAAATGTGACACCAGATGCTGTTTCCTGGCAACGGGCCCAGCACCCCTTTTCTCCTAGGTGCAAATTTTGACAACTCTGATTCACTGGAGCCCTAGCTATGTTATCTCTTCTAAACGCTTAGGGACTAAAAAGGCCTCTTGCTCCTTCTACAGTGGACTTTAGTGCCACTTGGGCCAATTTGCACTGCCATATTACTCCAAAAATATCTTCTCATATTAGTAGGACAGCTATTACCTCTTGACAGGGTTGGATGGAAAGACGCCAAATCAAATATGGGCAACACAAGTCCTATATTGCTGTGTTGTCAGTCAAAGCTGCTGTTATGCTTGGCATGCGTCACATCAATGTGTAATAAATGCCCACGTCAGTCAAATGCATGCTGTGTGTAGATCAGATGTCATTCTAGTGTTTTGTATGAAAATCAGTGCCACAATACATGGCACAACTTTATAAAGATTGCTGGAAAGCTTTGCATTTCGGAGTGCTACAGCTGCTTGCAGCTGTCTTTGGTTCAACATCTGAGCAGGTTAGAACTACTTGAAAAAAATACATTTCAGAGAAGAGACAGTAGAAGGCCAACTTTACTCCTCCGGAGTTGCTCACATGCCCTGTGTCCCGAGCATGAGAGCCGGCAGCTCAAGCAGCACTTCCAGGTCCAGACAAAGCTGAGAAGCTTTCAGAGCAGATGGCTAGTGGACATGGACTTCAGGGTCACTGTAAAGCTGGTCCAAACATAAGTAAGGATATTTCCCTGACAATTTTTCAGCAAAGCACAGCCTAGATGTCACCATTGCACATTATCACTTTTGCTCACAGGGATGCTGTGACCTAACTAATACAAAAGCAGTTTAGGGAATAAAAGCTCTTTTATAAACATTACTTAATCTTTGTGATAAGGTCATTATTGTTAACCCTTTGGATGTGTGGGACTAATCCCGTCATAAGAACAGTCTGGTTCAGCTCTCTGAGGCTCCTAGCATGGTTCAAGCTTATGGTAGTGGGGATTTTGTGTAGCGCTATGTGGTCACCTGATTGTTTAATGAAAAGTATGCCTGCTTCGACCTATGATTTAATGCTGGCCAAATCCTTGGCACTAAACACTTATTTTTCCAATGTGCCATTCTGTATTAAGCAAGTGGAAAGTGATTAACGTTATCCAATAAAGTAGTAGACGGAAGCCACATAAACTGCCTTGTAAATTATGAAACAGCCAACCTAAATTACCTGAATAAGTCGGGGACATCTTGTGTTTTGAAGAACTTTTGAAGAGAAGTGGTCCTGGAGATTCACCCTCTGGTCTCCCAATAGAGCAGGTGAAACCAGTGACTCCAGATGAGCCTTTCAGGGTTCAGGCGATGTTTCCTCCTTTTAAATTCTGCAGCACTTAAGCACTGCAGTACTCCAGAGGTAGGCTGGCCTGCACGGACTCCCAACCCCCAGTAAAAAGAGAGTTAATGGCCTCAAATGGCCTCGTGCCAGGGGCTGGGAGTGACAGCACTCTGGCTTTTAAAAGTCAGAACATACAGTATCAGAATCACAAAAGTATACACATACTTGGCATTAAAAGGATGGCATAAATATCTCCAAATGGCTCCTGGCGTTTCGGCAGAGAAAATGGTAAAACAGTCTCTTATTGTTGAAAGAAAATATGTGGTCACCGAAAATACACTGCGTTGGGAAAAGTGATTTCCTTGCAGTGTTAGAGATCCAAAGCCTTGGTAGTAATTTTTCATCATTTTGTTAATTTTCACTAATATGACAAGTATGCTACTAATACGATTGTTCTGTTTAAAAACTAATACCACTATTAATATGTTACAGTGATGAATTACTAACAATAATCTATCATCAAGAAAAAAAACCTTGCAGCATAATTAATGCAGTGTAACTATTTTACAATACTAATTTGTTAACTTAATGCAAAGCACTTAAAGAAAACTTTATTTTTCATGTTTTTTTCCAGAATTGCTTTTCCCCAGGTTTATAGTGGTAAGATCTGTTCTTAGACAAGAAACTCAGCACTTTTCTTTTTGGTCAAGTAGATGCATGTTCCTGTAATAGTAGATTTAATCTTATTTCAGGAACTGGATGTTACTTTTTAGACAAGATCTATACTGCTTTTTTAAAGATTTTTCTATACAACAGTGCAGCATATTACAGGTATGGGCTATCATGCTGCAACTATTTTATGACTTTTTACATTGTCATATTGCATTGATTAAAACCCTGCTAGCCTACATATCACTTTATTTTTTAATGAACACATTCCAAAAGGAAACAGAATAAACTAATACAGAAAACATCTTTGCAAATGAACAAGTTTAGTACAAATAGATTCTCAACTCTCAGATGAGGAGAATGGAGGAAAATACACATACGAATTCCCCTCATTTAGGCATCTTGCTGGAGATTTAAAAATTCTCCCAACCACTGCTCCAGAATACCCTTTCTCCAGAGCCTGTCATATACCATAGTCATATATGATACAATTATCGTTATGCATCCTGGCGCACTTTATCTTTTGGTCCCTGGGTCACAACTGATGCCGCTGCACACATCCCTCTTCAAGCCTGTAAGTAACCCCCTCCCTCCTTAAGATCCACCTCTATTCTGAAGAGTGCAGAAAGCCAATACTGATGATATAGATGCAGAGGTGAAGAGATGCCATTGCTATTTAGTCACTCGTATATTTGCTATATTTTGGTCTTTTAGACTCCTTGCTCTTGAGACAGGGACTGCAAATTATTCCATGTTTCAACAGTGCTACAGGGTCCTATACGCTCATTACATGGTATGATGGAACAAGTTAATTATGAGATAAGTCAGTCACTGTACAGCTCTGTACAGTGAAAGGTAACAGTGCCATGCTGTTTGGTATTGTTTTCCACGATTTTCCAAAGCTCTGATGTACTGTCTGAGAAATAAGAGATTGGAAAATTATGCCCAGGCCACCTGGCCATGCACTGTTTTTCAACCTACAGTTATTCCAAGAGTGTATGATCTCTCACATACACATGTATAAACAATATCATCTTAGTTACATTTATTTAATATTACTGATAGTTTTCACATGTTCAACTGTGCCTGGCACTGTAGTTAAAAGGTTGCCTAATAAAAATGGGGAGTGAACAAAAATTTGACTTGGTAAAACATTTCTCAGAGTCATTACTCATCTGGATGTGTACAGCAGAATTCATGGCAGAGGAAGCAGTGTGTTTGGTGTCTTAAATTGGTGAGTAGAGAAAGGAAATTGAAGGTATCCAATGTAATCTGCTAAGACCAACAGAGTACTGCATGAATATTCTGAAAGACTAATAACACAAACCAAACTAATTTTTATGAAAGTTATTGTCTAAAGCACAGAAAATCTTTTTGCTCTTTTTAAGATCACATGAAGACTGGTTTTACTGTTCAATGAGCCATATCTTAAGAATGCAATAAAAATACTAATGCCTAATTTTTCTGGAGCAATTACTCATCATATCTTAAGAATGCAATAAAAATACTGTTGTGCATCCACAATGCCTAATTTTTCTAGAGCAATTACTCACAAAATTTTAGGCTGAAGCAATTCATTTTTGAAAGACTGTAAAGCAACACCTTTCCAAAGTCAAGTCTTAAATGCTCTGGCATGTCCTTTTGGAGAGCCAGTGGAATGAACACAGAATCACTACAGCGTGATGCCACCACTTGGATCCGTAACAGAATTATTTCTATCTTCACTCTCATTTAAAAAAAGCCTAAGAGCTGAGTATAAATTAAATATAGTAATTCAAATCTGGCTGAGAAGCTGGAAACTTTTATGCCAAGTTCTAGCCTGAAATGGATTTAAGTGGCCACAAGTATAAATTCCACTAAGGGGAGATTACAGTGAAATTCTGGCAGAGACAATTTGTTTATTAGGAACACAAAATAAAAATATAATCGTAAACAAATAAATTAGCCTTTAAGATGAAAGAAGGCAGAAAGTAGAAATTATTCCCAAAATTATGCTCCAAGGAACAAGAAATGGGACAGCAGTACTGAGGTAATCCTTAAAAACTCAGCAGTGGTGTTTGGTTTGGTTTATCAATAGGGGAGTGATATCAAAGTACATGGAGTGGCCTGCGAGCTGCCAGGTACTCCAGCCTGACTGCGCAGCCTGAGCGGCAAGGCATCTGCTCTGACTGATGACCACAGCCAATGAACTTCTCAGCATTTTAGAATAAAACAGTTTACAAATAACTGCTGATCTGAAATCCTGTATTCCTACTGCCTGCATCATGCAATAGCTAGTTTCTGTAGTTCTTTTTTGTTATTTTTCTTTGCGCTCATTGTATATAGAGAAAAAGAGAGCACCTTATCCCAACAACTTACAAGGGCTTTACAAGGAATTATCAGGACTTAGTGGAGGTTTGGGGGTCCTGACTGTCAATCCCTTGCAGAACGATATACAGACATGATAGTTAGGATTCAGAAATGATGTAAAAGCCATAGATCTGGTTTCCAAATCAGAGGCACTGGACTATAGGAGCGACAATCATTACCCTACTCACAATCTCTGGGGAAAATGTATCGGAAATTCCTTTGATGACGGGCATGCTATCACTAAGCATTTTATCTGCAATGTGTAACAGCGGAAGTAAATCACCTTTTCTATATAATGATTTTTTAAATTGTCTTTATGCCATTGCTTACTACACATCAGCAAAGATAACTCTTGAAGAACCCCAGAACTGAATGATGGTTAAGTAAACAGGAGAAAGGGAGATGCTGCTTTTTTACTGGAGAAGGTGATACAAAACCTAATGAAACACAAGCCCAGGGGATTTCTGGGGCCTGCCCCCTCTCCCACACTGTGAGTGAACAGAGCCCTGTTGGGCACCGGCTCCTTTGTGGCAGGGAGGAGCTCAGCACCAGAACTCGGCCTCGTGCCTCCTGCCTCCTGCCTGCTGGAGCACTGGGCAGCTGCAATGGGAGCCAGGACTCAATCTATTTGCAACGGTGGGTTTGCGGTGGGCAGTGGAATTGCTCTACGGACACTGAGCAAGCACTTTGAAGGCTTTAGGTAGTACTGGAATTTGAAACATCCCAGTGTTTCCAAATGGAGAATCCTGATGCCAAGGTCAACCTGCAGCCAAGATGCACGGTAGCAGGCCCAACATGTCCCAAACCACTCCCCCCAACTCTCATCCGCAGTGCCCCCACGGGGGGTTCCCCCACACACCACGCTGCTTCCCTCTCCAGCCCGGATCCCCAAGGAGTGCCGCAAGGAAAGCTGCATCTGGAAGTTTCCACACGTCTCCCCCACAGCTCCCCTCCCTTGGGCAGCGCGGGTCGAGCACGGCTGCCTGGGCGGCAGCGCAGCCCACACGATGCAGCCCCCAAGGGGCACAAGCCCTGCAGCCATTGCCGGGCCTTCCTCTCCCTTGTGCCTCCCTTGCCACCCACCTCTGCCCACACACACACACGCCTCGGTGCATATATAAATGTATGTGTGTCTGTACCCACCCCTGCGATGCTTGATAAATGCAACTACTAAATAACAACCCCTTAGAAAAAACAACAAC
>NW_010589269.1:606297-648600 GCF_000705375.1 Tinamus guttatus | reverse complement strand
AGCCGGAAAGGAGCCTGGCCTCCTGCCGCTGCAGCGCGGCGCCCTCTGCGCTGCCCACCGGCACCGGCCCGACGGGCAGCGAGGTCTGGACGTGGCCCTTCCAGAGACAGTGCAGCTTGTCCCGGGTGCCCTGGAAGCCTTGCGAGGCTAACAGGCACCTCCCGGACCTGGCTGGACTTGGCAGCGCCCCCCCCAGGTCAGCCGTATGAGCACTCGGGCCATGCGTGTCCCCCAGTGCGAGCATCCGGGCCACGCGTGGTGGCAACGTGCAGGCTTCCTTCCACACCTTGGCCAGCTGCTGTGTCGCCAGCAAAGTCAGGAACAGGAGGAGCAGTGGAATTAATGCTGTGTTTGGTAGTCGTTCAGCTGGGAGAGACAGCTGGGACGTTCCTGGTTCTTTTTGTTACTTGATTGAAACTATATAATGTATCTACGTGAGGCTCTGCTCCTGCATGTCACAAAGTCACTGGGACTTGAGCCATGCGAGTTGGGTTGTGCACTTAGGCTGTTCAGGAGCCTTGTTAGGCTGTTCATAAGCCTTGTCTTATTGCTCCTCGATGCTGCTTAGGAAGTTTGTAGAGGTCGAGCTTCAGCATAAGAGAGAAATGCTGGATACTGCAAGGCACTTTAAGAAAGGCATAAGATACCCTAGAAGTTCAAGGCATCCAATTTTCAAGTTCGTTTGTACCTCTTCTCGGCATTTTTTTAGCCAAATCCCTTCACAATCATCATCTCCCATCTAAACTTGCAGGGAAGGTTCAATGCTGAACAAGGCTTGACGTGCGCACCAAGGATTCAGAGGCAGCAAGGGCTGTGGTTATTTACCGAGAAGCTGCGTTCATATGGATGCAGCAGCAAGGCCCAGAGACTCTGAGAGCACCAGAGACACCGGGGTGGCCACTGGTGCCACCAGCTTGGCTTCATGAGGATGGAGGGTGCAGTCCTGCAGCGCGACATGGGCTGCAGGAGCAGGATGCCCAGGGGGTGTCAGGGTGGCCTGTGAGTGGCAGCTGCATTTAGGCCACGGAGGCTTGTTTGTACAACCTGTGGATAAAAGGAAATTCCCCATATGCTTCAACTTTTTTGTTTTTTTTTTTGCCACTTTCCTTGCTGCTTGAACTGTCAGCTGCTAGAGCCTCTGAAGCTCTGAGGCTGTTTTCTCAGGGAAAGCTCTTAATTTAAGTGTCCTGTTAACTGTTAATTGCTGTTCTGTTCTGGCTATTTACCTGAATATTGTGTCAAACCCGCTGTTCTGGTCCAGAGGCTACCCTGGTTATCTGCTCTGATCTCTAAACTGCTTCTACTTTCTGCTGCTTTGTTGAAGATCAAGGTAATGTTTCCTTTTTTAATGGAAACTGACATTTCCTTAGATTTAAGGGTTTTGTCGAGCAAGCTGTCCCTCTTGAAGCTGCTTATACAATAATCTGAAGTATATGCAAAAAAAAAAAAAAGACTTCTGTGAGATTTAATACTCCAAGAAATTTTAGTGTTTCCTTTTCTTCAGGATGGGGGTGTTTAGAGGAGAAAGGCGTGTAGAGCTTGGCAAAGCAATGACCAGTCGTTGCGTGAGATGTTTCAGGGTTGGTTAGAAAATGAGCTCGTTAGTTCATCACCCTAAAAATGTTAGTATGTTCAGTGTGAGCAAGGACCGAACTTGGGATGTGTGTTCATCAGCCAAGTATGGGGAAGGTCAGGTTACCTCCAAGGTTGTCCTGAGACCTGTGCAATTAGTGCAGCACCAGCCCTGCCAGGGCAGACTGCCCCTTGCAACTTTTTCTTTCATTCAATCTATTTAGTAATACTACGTTTTGTTCATTTTGGGGAGGCAGCTGACTTTCTAAGAGTAATGCCAGATTTTTGCTGCTTGATCGGGAGAGACATACAGAAACACTAAGAAAATGCTTTACAGAATGAGTATAGTTTTCTTTCAAACTTTGAGGAACACTAATTGAACTGATTCCCTTTTGATGCGCGTTCATAGTTTTTAATGAATGAGGGTTTGTTGGGTCTTGACAGAAGAAGAGACCTCTCAAAAGATGCAGAATCCATTTCCCCAAGCACTGCATGTGAAGGAGAATGGAACTCTCAGGCTATCAC
Organism: Tinamus guttatus; assembly: GCF_000705375.1. The sequence continues at coordinate 646,503 of NW_010589269.1, read as the reverse complement.
TGGACAGCAAGATACTATGACATGAATATATATTTTGGAGCTGCGCACAAAATGAGGATTTCATGCATAGGCAACACAGTGTGGCAAATCATATTGTGGGTGACCTTGTGCTTACAATATAAAGTAGAACAAATAGAACATACCTCATTTTTATGCTAATAAAACATATTTTCCAATTCTGAGCACCTTTTATGCCAAGACCTCAAAGTAAATTACAGATAGGAATAAACAAAACTTCACAACACCGTTGTGAATATTATCACTGAGAAAGTACTTGGAAGGTATATTTATGAGTTACTGTTATTTAATGACCTGTTAATTACTGTCTGATCTGCTGACTCTCTGATACTCTTCTCACTTCTAAAATGTTAGCAGTAAAATGTTGTCTTATGAAACTGGAGGAAAGGAAATTTCTTAGATTCAGCCATAAGAATGGACAGATCTGTCAAGGATAAGAGGAAAAATAACGCTGACTGATTCCTCGATGAGTGAGGAATTAACGGGGATTTTGCCAGTAGTGTATGTTTTATAGGGCCAGTACATAAAGTAAATTGGAGGTGACTGGAGATGGAAATTGGTGATAGGTGGTTCAGCCTAGAATGTAGCTATGTACAGGCTGGCAAGACTTTGCAAAGAGGTTAACTAAGGAGACCAAAGAAATTTAAAATATTTTATTTAACTTGAATCACAAAGGTTTGGATTTCCACAAGTGCTGATTGCAAGCTTTGTTTTCTTCTCATTAACTTCAGTGATACAAATGCTATTTATTCTATTGAGAGCAGAGCTAGGCCATTGATGAGGGCTTTTGTGATCCTGGCCGAGTTTAACGCTCCGTTCCTGGTTCTCCAACATGTGTTTGTTAAAAAGTTTAGCGTGAGATTTGATTCTCAGTCATGCCACCGTATATGGAGACAGAATAACCTTTCTGGGATAAGACTCCAGCCCGTAATGTTCTCAGGTAGCTTTTGCTCCATCGAGGTCAATGAGGTTGCATGGGCACTCAGTTAGTACAGAATTTGGCTCTAACTTATTAATGCATATTTACAATCTTAATTCCAGTTTAACAGAATGTTTCGTGGTGGAACATTTACAGAAAGAGCACACGGAAAATTATCACTGCACGTATTAAGCACGAAGAAAGCATCCCTACACTGCTGTGTTGGAGCAAGTGACAAAACAGAACATATTACAAGGAGCTATCTTTTTCATTAAGTCTGCACAAAATGGGGATTTAACGCATGGGCAGCACAGTCAGTCCCAGCGGTTTAGTGCCCATAATCCCACCTTGAAAATGGCTTCACAGTAATTACTATTACAAAATGGACACCGCTTCCAATTTTGGCATGTCTACTTCAACACATAACTAATTGCAGACACAGAAGGCAACGTCTTACTAACCACCTAGTTCCAGAAATGCAGCTGTGTTAAACTTCCCATAAGATTTCCAGGCTCAAACTGACAACTTTCCGCTTTGCCTTTTTTTGTCACAATAATGCAGAGTGTGTGTGGCATCCACCCTCGCTTTGGCATGCTCAAAATATCCCTGGACATTAAGATCTTACGACATGAATATATATTTGTGAGCTTTGCACAAAATGAGGATTTCACGCATAAGCAACACGGTGTGACAAGTAGCATCCAGCATGACCTTGCAAATGCAGTCTGAGCTCCACAATAAACAGCTCAAAAGAGCAAGGAGATAGCAGAATCTTGGGGTTCTGGAAAGAAATCCTGCCATTCAGGTCCAAGCCTGCAGTGAGCAGCATGCAGCCCTTCTTAGGAGGGCTTGAAAGTTACCCGCTTTACAGATGGTGAAGTCCTATGGCCAGAAGGACAAAAAAACCCAACTTCGTTCAGAAAGAGAGTCATTACTGCAGAAACCCCATGCTGGTCAGTGGTAGCCACAGATAGGGCTGAAAATCCTCTTCATGGCTGGAGGTTTGAAAGCCCTTGAGTTCCATAATGCTGCTTTTCATTTTAATGACACTTTAATGACACTTGTGGTTGTCTCTTGCTTAGGCTGCAGTTCCTTATCTCCTATACATTTTCTTCTCAGCATTTTTTTTTGTGTGTGCTAACCTAAGGATAGGTCTGGATTGATGCAGCTCTTTCTGCCTTTCAGAAATAAGTGTAATTTGACCTTTTTAATGCAGAAAAAAATGCATATGTTTACATATATGTTTTTACCTATACATATAGGGAGGTATCAAAACTTCTCCCAATAGCTTTAGATCTCCTGTGCTCTATCTTATACTGACAGGAAAAATTTCTTTACAGTGAGGGTGACAGAGCGCTGGAACAGGTTGCCCAGAGAGGTTGTGGAGTCTCCTTCTCTGGAGATCTTCAAAACCCGCTTGGACGCAGTCCTGTGCCACGTGCTCTAGGTGACCCTGCGTGTGCAGGAGGGTTGGACTAGATGATCTCTAGAGGTCCCTTCCAACCTTAATGATTCTATGATTCTATGATCTTTAGATGACCTCTTGTTGGGTATCTGATCAGGTGGCTCATCAGTCAGCCCTTCTTTCTATTGACTGCTATTTTCTACAACATTAAAATAGTTCTCTCAGGGCTGGTGTGTGTCAGAGGGTTCGCAGGTGCACAGATGTAGCAAGACAATGTGATTGACTCTCCAGCACTAAAGGCAGAGTCAAGGACAATCCTGGAGGATGGACTTAAGCACAGCTAGTGACCTAGCAGTGTGGTGTTTTCTTCCACGCTTACTTTTTTACAGGTAGTAATGCACATTCTTGTTTAGGGGAACTAAATTTAACCATGATCTTGAAAAATGCTGCTGTCCTTATTTAGGATTTGCATCAAAGAAGAATATTACACAGCATATTTTTTCAGTCCTTGCTCTTTCAAAATTCAGTGGTTTTCACCTGTTTTTTTTTTTAGGTATAAAACTATGTTTACATTTGTGGCTTAGGCTTGGAGCTTAAACAAGACAGGAAAGGGTATCAAGGTCATCAACTGTTTTGCATCTCTTCTTCAGGACAGGGGGTCAATGTCCTTGGTGAAAGTTGGTCCAGTCTATTCTTTAAAAATAATACAGTAAAGATTTTGCAGTCTTCCTGGGCAATCTTTTGACCTAAACCTCCCTTGCCATATTGAATGCCATTACTGCTTGTCCTAAGTTGGACATAAAGAAGACTTTTCTGCCTTCCCTAGGTTGGTCCGTCATGTTTTGGAAGAGCATTACCACACACAGCACTACAACCTGTCAGGCTTCTTGTCCCTAACTAAGCAACCCCAGTTCCTTCAGCTGTCCTTCAGGAGTGTCCTTATATCAGTACTCTTCCTTACTTATTCCATGGAGTGTTTTCTATTTCAGCCCAATTCTTAGGCTCATGTTATTATGTGAGGTTTGTGGACTATGCTGAAAGTAGCATTAGTAATAATAATATATATGTGAACAGGATGGTATACTTTGTTTATAAAACATTTCGCTTTTATGAGTTTCATCTTTCTTCTCCTTTCTTTTCCAGCTGAGGGATAATTTTAGATAAATGGCAATACTTCAACTGTTCCAAATAATGTCAACTATAAAGTGGACTCTAGGTCCTTAGTACCCTCTGCTTTGCTCTGCAGATTGTGTCTTGTGTTGCTGCCTTTACCCACTAATATAGGCGAAGTCCTTTGTTTCAGAGCTAAGAGGCTGTTGGAAAGAAGAAAACCTTCTGTCTGTGTTACACCAAATTTGCTGTCTTGCCGAAAAATTTCCAAGGAATATTCTACCAGATACCAGCTCCTAACCACAGTAAAATATACTCTACCTTATTCAAATTATTGAAGAAATAGCAGAAAGATTTTCTTTTTTTTTCCCACTATATTTATGACTCTTCTCAGAAAACGCCAGTTAATGGAACTGTTTGTGAAGGTCCTCCACATGATTTTCATCAGATGATCCTCTGATAAGAGACCTAGGGAGTTAAAGGACTTGCTGTGTGGCACCACAATCACACAGGGAAGTGCTTTAACTGACCCATGAAACCTCAACAGGCTATAGATTTAAAAATGGTTGTCATGGTATATCGACAGCAGAACTAGCAAATAAATAATACATATTTTTAAATTTTCCGTAATTACATGTTTACCCAATAGGCCAGAACAGCTCTGTCCCAAGGAGCTGTTGCAGTCTGAGTAAATAATACATGTTTTAAAGTCCATAATTACATATTTAAACGATAGACTATCGAGAAAATAATGCACATTTTAAAAAGTCCATAATTACATATTTACATGATAGTCTGTAAATTTTGTAATTACTTATTTACACAATAGACCATAGCAGCTGTTACAGTCTATTATGGTAACTCTCATGGAATTGTATTATGGATTTTTTTATAACTTAAGAAATCAGTATATTTAAGCAGAAGAATGTATTCCTAATCTTAAACAAACAAACAAACCCACACAAATCTGTAAAATATGGAAATCTGTGTTAGGTTAAAAATTTTGGGTGATGTGCCGATAGAGAAGTTCTTATGCCTTCAGTGCTACATGTTTTTTGTTAGCATGAGGAGCCCAGGATTTTTCATTAGGTTCAGAATTTCTTTATTTAGGTAGCTGAAATATAAATATATAACTTTATATGATTATATTTTCCTTATCGTCATGGAGGCATTCAATTTGGGTAAGCATTTCGAATCCTTCAAATTCTCCAGTTCCTGCGCTGCTCTTATTAAAATCAGTGCTAAAACTCCCATCAACCCTGGTTTCAGAAATCATTTATATTAAGGACAGCACTTAAGCATGTACTTGAAATCAATGGCACTTAAGCGTCTTTTAAAAATAAGCACCTACTTAAGGACTCTCATGAATTCTGATGGACCGAAACATGTGATTAAATGCTTTCCTGAATTGAGATACTATCTTCAGTGAAGGCAGAATGGGAACTTTGGATATATATGGCTTGTTGCTGGGCCATAGTTTTTTTCTGGATCTTTATATAGCTTCTCCCTGAGGAAAAGCCTCTTTAGCACGTGTAAATACAGTCCCATGTGTGTAAGAATCAGTACTATGGCAAATGTGTTTCTGTTTCTTTGTTCTCTGAGGAGGTTCATGGATTGAGAATTCATCCAGTGTTTTCAATAGCTCCGCTAGAGAATTTATTCCTCATGTTAAAGAGTGGATCAATACACCTAAATGAGAGTTCTGTCCATAATTACTACTAAATAGCAAGGCTAAATCAAGCAAGTCAGTATCTGACATTTAGCTCTGTCAGATCTTATGCGTTTAGTAGCAAAACAAAGTATAAGAGAAACCTTTGGTCCTCACTGTTAGTTTCGTTAAGAGATTTGAGTTAAGCGAATTGAAACTGTTGAGACTCTCATTAACAGATATGCCTTAAATTTAATGAAATATGCAAGTAAATTGTAACCGTGATATGAGGTCAGGATGGTCAGCTGCACTATGTAGACTGGTTAATATGCAGACTGAAAGTATCTGGTGAATAACTGAAGGTTTGTCTTGCCTTGGCGATAAAGACCAAATTTGGTAGAGGGGTATCTATCCACGCAGTTATTCAGAAATGAGGAAGCAGTTTTGTCAAGCTATAATACACAGAAATTGCCTTGAATGGGGGAAGGAGAGCCTTGGCAAGATGCACTTGTGCTGGTTTGACTGTGTGTCCTCCCCGACCTGATTTCTGATGCATATTGGAATACTTGGCCAAGTGACCTGGAGCTTCAAAGGTCAAAGGGAAAGTCAATATCAATCCTTTCTTAAAAGCATGAATGCTGGTAGGAGAAATGAATAAATAGCAGGTGTCTACTTCTTATCTCTTGAGTAGTGCTTTTTACCCATGTAAAATAGGTAAAGAGTATACGTGACTAGTTAGTATTTGAAACTCACAAAGGAAAGCAAGGGATGTAAGGGCTGGCAGAGAAATAGGCAAGCAATGATTATGCCAGAACCATATTTATATGATTAAATTTAAAAGAATCTTCATTCTTTTTCTTGTCTTTTTTTTTTTTTTGATTCACCACAATAAAACCTTCTGTTTGAGAAATAACATCACATGAAGGATGCATCTCTCTTGTTGGACAGCCCTTTGGCATGCGGTACAATGAGAATAACTGATCCTCTTCATACAAGTGCAATCCCTATAAAACTGTCAAGGTCAGTACCTGTGCCATTTTGCAGCCTCTGAAGTGATGAGTACTTCAGTTAAAGCTACCCTGTATTTCATTTAAAATATATGTGCAACGTTTGTTGTTTTTGTAACATTTCCAAGCTTTACACTTGAGTTAAGGTTCCGGAGCCATTAGTTTTCACATTTGCACCCTAATCCTGTGAGTAATTTTGATTCTTTGAAGACTTTGGGATCTTCAGCTTTTCACCATGTGAGTCTTCACTTCTCCCTCCTCTCTTCTTAATACTTCTGATCTGTAGTGGAAGGCACCCAGAAATTCACAATATGAGTTTTAACAAGCAAACAAGCTCTGTCATACCATATAAGTTTTATTAAGGGAAATCATTATCATCACGTGCTTTTGGGGCACAAACCTGTTCATCTTATTGCGAGAAATCCCACTGGGAGCCAGGACTACAAATATGACATGAAGAAAGCTGACAAATTCCAGTACATTGTATTTGCCAATAAGGAGTACTTTATACCTGTAATTTTGTTAATTTTCAGAAGTAATTTAAATTTATCAATCATCAATGAGTAATTCTATCAGCAATGTTTCCAAGACAGGTTAAAATCCCAGTAGGATTGATGCCACACTTTTTCCTTCAGAGACAGATAAATTTAGTACTAAGTAATTTGTCTCACATGGTTTTTTGGAATGGCTTTGAGAAATGAGATTTGAGGCAAAGGGGATACCTTTACCACTGTCTTCACATACATAATGGGTCTTCTGGAGAAGAGAGGGGCAGGCTTCTCAGCAGTACACAGCAAAAGGAGAAGAGGTAACAGACACAAGTTGCAAAAAGGGAAATTCTGATACAGTATTAGGATTTTTTTTTCACAGTGGTGTAGTCAAATGTTGGAACTGGTTATTCGGAGCAAGTGTGCACTCTTAAATGTTGACAACAGTCCAAATACAATGGAGAAGGCCCTGAGCAATCTGCTCTGATGTGGCCATGTTGTGAGCAGGCCGTGCACTAGGTAACCTCCATACATCCCTTCCAGCCTGGATTATTTCATGACCCTGGCTCTTTATTTCATGGGCATTAGATACTCTTGGTATTTATTGCTCTGGGTTCTCAGTTTTGTAGGTAGGAGAGTTTGTAAAGGCCACAGAACATCTGCAGGTCCTAGCGGATTCTGGTGGGAGTGTGAAGATCCCTCACTCTCTGAGGTGCAGGTCCATACTCTGCAAAAGGCTTCCAGATTGAAATGTTCTGTGCCATATAAAAACAATTACTATTATTGGGTTGTGGTGGTCCTCATTTTTGGTAGACTAGTAAGTGATTACATCACTTGGAAGCTATGATGACAAATGCATATTTGTCAGAAATAGTTATTTATTTTACATGCATTTGTTAGTTTTCTTTTATTGCTTTTCTTACTATAATGGAACATGAGGACAGAGACAGATTTCTTCCCTGCAGTGCTAACTACAGTAAGAGGTAGCATTATGGAATGTCATGTATTGCCTCCTATAATGATAAATATTTCTGAGACAAAGCATTGTGAAAACCTATATGTATAAATTCCTCCATCCTGGCTATTAGGATAAAGACTAAAACTGCAGTTTACTATTAGTAGGGGTTTGTGAGGAAGTAAATTAATCCTCATAGGTAGAGAACACCTTCCCCACACTGTTTTTCAGTTGTTTACATGCTGTTCTTCTAAGGTCTTTATGCAAGTGGTATGCCTTTTTCGTGTAAGTGTATGAACAGTATTTTCCCTTTGATGAAATGAGGTACAAGTGAGAAATGTTTTCATTACAGCCTTTATAAAGGAATTACCATACTTTGCATCTTTTTTTTTTAATCAGTCCTTTGCAGTTTTGTTGAATTTAAGAATTTGTGGCTACTTTATAATACTGGGTTGGCTGGGCCCCTGGAAAAGGCCCATTCTCTGGCACGGTTGGCCAAAAGTGCATATTCTATCCTTGGATAAACTGAGACACAGTGTGGGGGCCTGCTTCAAGGGCAGCGGTACAGAATGCCTTATTAGTAGATAACCAACCTCAAGGACGGCAGTGCAGGTGTTCTTCAGCAAACAAGGAGAATAAGCAACTGTATGGCTGCTGCTCACGGCTGCTGCTCATAAAAAGCTTGCAAAACTAGGATTTTGGCTTGCTAAACAAACAAATGCGACAATGCTTGCTTTAGCGGGCTTACCAACTGATGTAGATTCGGTTCGCGACGCCATGCTACAAAATAGGGCTGCCGTAGACTTTTTGCTGTTAGCGCAAGGGCATGGGTGCGAAGACTTTAATGGGATGTGCTGTATGAATCTCAGTGAGCATTCACTATCTATACATAGGAGGCTTCAGCAAATAAGGGACTGCATGGCTCAACAATTGGCTGGGTAATTGGGGTGTTTCAGGATGGATGATGGCATGGATTAAAATAGGAATGACTCTGATGGGAATGGTGTTAGTAGTATTAGCGATGCTGCCTGGTTTGCTATCCTGTCTGCAAAGGGACCTACATCGGATGGTAAACGCGACATTCATTGTAGAAAAACAAAAAGGGGGAGATGTGGGACTGAGAGCTGGTCGGACGGCCTTCAGCTTGTGTGAGAGCCGGGATCTTCTCAAGTTCCATGTCCTTGAGCAAGATTGAAAAAAAACGGACTGCAGCAAGTAAACAACTTAAAGGAAGTGAAGATGTGGAAGTTGCCAACTAAGAGGAACTAAGCGGAACAGCCAATCATGAATCAACATGCAGCCATGATGAGGATGAAGGATATGAAAGAGGAGGGGGAGAGAGCGCATGCATGTGCACGCGTGAGCGTGGGATCTGAAGTACTGTACCTGCTTGATCAATAAAAGTTTACGTATAGCATGTATCCCTGTCTGTCCCGACAACACAGAGAAACTAACGGACTTGAGCAAGAGGTCCCCGGTAAGAAAGTAGTTTGGGTAATAGAACACTGAGGAATCCTGTCTCCTAGCCCTGTGCATTAGTCAATTAAAAAATGGTGCAACTCAATAAAGCCAGTTATTTTTTTTCTGTCTTCGAAGTATTCTGAGAGATGAATTTGATGAATTTGAGCTCATCAAGATAAAGGAAGTTTTACCACGGCTCTAACTAGAGAGAGAGCTGTGTGGGATGGTGTTGTGCCATCAAGTCCTCATGGCTCTAATGGACTTCAAACCTGACCTGCTGCCCCCTTCATGAACCGTGAGGTCTCCCTGGTTCAAAGAGTCAAGAGGGGAATTGGGCTTTTAACAGGTTCATCTGTGTTTCTGTTGCACAGAGTGTTAACTCTTTGTTTTAAAGGGGGCTGGAAAAATATCAAGCAGAGGACTAATGCGAGGGCTAACATGAGGAGCAGGAAGAATATTGTAGGAGGCAAAATGGTCGTAGCTAGGAATTTGCCGTAGCAGCAAAGCAGAATAGCTATGGTTATGCCCTGTTAAATCCCACAGAAATTTAACCAGTCAATTAAAATGTGCAAGCAAATTTCCAGATGCAGCAAATTCCATTTATATGTTATATGTGTCATCTTTTCTCTTGAACTGGTTTGAATTCTACTGCTTAAGTTCAAAGGAATTATGTTTTTAAAAACGCAGCTGAATAACTTTCTGAAAGCATAATGCTTAAATAGGTCTGGCTTTTGTTTTTAATAGTTCATGGGCATGCACTAAAAATATTAACAAGCATTAACAAGGCTTTGGTGGTGGTGGTGATGGACGTAGGTAAGTATGAGCTGTACATGTTGCTCCTAAGACCTGTTTGAAATTCAGGGAGTTGGGCATTTCGAAATTGGGTCTTCAGATAATCCAAATACTTCTTTTCTTTTTTTTTTTTTAATTCTTTAGTTTGAATACTTGATGTTTACACACATAATAGGAATGCCTCAGCTGTTGTTTTGTAGAAGTCTTGGAAAATGACTAAAAACTAAGATAAGAAGTCTTGCTCTCATTCTTGACCGCTGCATGTAAGTAACTGGTCATTAATACTCATAAGGGCTACTAGGATGGTCCCTTGTATCTTTTTAATTCATTGATGGTTTCTGGGCTAATATGAGAAAACAGATAGCTTAACATAAAACTTATTAGCATTCACGGGCCCATGTTTCCACAGACTGCAGCCTAGGGTCTTTACACAGTCATAGTGAACTTCCAATCATGAGTGTTGATCATATTATTCATCACATCCAAAACAGTTTTGTGTAGAAGTAGCTGCGTATCAAAAACTTGCAGGCAAATGACTAGTGACTGCTTTGAAGACAGTTAAAATCTGGCATATTTACATTCTCAGCTATCACTTAATTTCACAGTTGCATTTGTATTCAGTCAATGGTGTTAACACTGTAGCTTTTGTGATAGTTCCTGTAATATGTCTGAATGCTATTATAATAACTTCTCTATCACCTGCACCTTTTAATGATTCATAAATTCCTTGATTTCTATGAACAGCAAACTATAATAGCACTGTAATCAGGGCAGCCTGCTAACATATAGTAGGAGCCTCTGCTGCCTGACTACCTCCAGCTTTCCTTCATTGCCTGACTAAATTGTTCAGAATGAGGTGCCAGTACAATTTGAAACAAGAAGCTCTGGAGTTCAGCGCGGATACCAGTGAAGGAGACCATGCTGAAAATTAAAAAGCAAAATAGACAATAACATGTAACAGATTTCAAATAGAATAAATGCAAGTGCATTCACTGTACAGCACTGTACAGCAGGCATATTATTAGCTGTACCCCAACTCCTCTAGTCATTCGGTCCTTTTTGCTAATAATTTTCCCTACCTACCACCTCCACCTCATGTACGCTGAACTCGCACACGCTTGGCCACAATGACACCTTCCAGTAACTTTTTCTGGCCTGATTAAACAGCTTCATTTGGAAAAGCCAAGGAACTTCTGTGAATCAGGCCATGTGAGAAATGCTGAGTTTGTGGCACTCTTCTTGGCTTTCCACCTCCCAGGACTCAATCACTCCCTTAAAACCACAGTAAGTAAAATAACATAGGCATGTCAGAAGTTGCAGATGCTGTAAGCAGAGGCCTCTGTTTTTCTTTTTCCTCATTTTTTTTTCCCCCAAAAAACTTTTAAGCACTTAACTCAGAGCATTAGGCACTGGATGCAAAAGCTCTTTCAGAAAATAGTGACATATTTCATTTTATTCCATCCTGGTAGTGATTAAAAGCTTTGACTCTCTGCTAGCCACACCATATCCTATGTGATCAGTCTCCTTGAAAGGTGTCCATCATAAAACTAACTGGTTTTCATGTTAATTTTCATAGCTTTTTCATCTGAGAAGATGTGATTGGATAGACATGGAGAAATGTCTCCTCACTTCTAAAGGATAGGGATGAGATACCTTAATTTTATCAATAAGCTCTCACTGTTCCAGTTCATGGTGAAGTCTGCTGTGTAGAGAAACGGAGAGCTGTCACTGTTCCCCTTTCATAAGCTGTGAAGTCATTAAAAAGTAAGCCTTCAATGATCAAAGAGTTCATTCTATAGGGAGTGATTTTTCAGAAGCGCTCGGTGCCGGCCTAACTCTGCATCCATTGAAGTCAATAGGAGTTCTACCATTAACAACAGAATTAGGCCAAGTTAGCTCTTTTGAACATCACACACTTCATATTTTTATTATTTTTAACTGTGCATATATATTTTTCTTTATTAAACGATTTTATGCAAAACCTCTTTATCTAAGTATTCACAACCAAACAGGTATGAACTCCATCTTCATTCATATACTTCAAAGTAATAGTTTTAATAGCACTGAATGACATCCTACCTTGAAGCCAATGGCAGCTGTGTCTTATGAGGAAGGAATGGATAAAGTACACAGTAGGAAAAACAAAATGGAGGTGAAATACAAAACACATTGTCTCCTCATTGGTATAAGAGAATTCATATATACATTCTTGAAGCTAGGTCATCTCGTTTTTATTTCAAGAGATGATTTTGTAGATGGACAAGTAGTACTTGTTCACTCACCCCATTTTTTCTAAAGATGTTTCTTGCCAGCCTGCTTTATAAAAGGGATGTTCTTCTATTGCTGGTTGAGAGACCCTTTCTCCTTTCCTCTTGCTCGTGGTCTATTTGAACTATCATCTTCCCATTTCTGTAGCAATCACTGCACCATCCCACTGCTGGTACCCAGTTTGTTGACAATGCAATAATTTCACATAACTTCTCCTTAAAAGTAGCTACTGCTCTGGGAAATCAGAAATTTAAAATGTGCCTGATTTTAAATAGGCAAATGGGTTCTTATTTGAGAAGTAGGAAAACTGGTTTGAATGCTATTTAAAAATAGTATTATATTACAATTACTTTGTAATTCATATCAACCAGTATGTATTAGTTAAAGCCAAAGTCATGCCTGGTGTTATTCAATATTGGTGTGTTTTAAATTGGGGTGAACTTTGAACAGAATATGCAGATGATATGCTGCTATTTGGAGTAATTGAGATTTTTAAAAGTCTGAGAGAAAATTTAAAAGCATCTGCCAAAGTCAAGTAAATTAACACACTATTGAATGATACAGTTCATGATAATGCATATTAGAAAGCATCATTTAAATGTATTTTATCAATTTCCAGATTCTATATTAGCAGTAATTTCTTCTGGAGAAGATCTCTGTGTCATTGTGATGAGATCAATGAAAATCTTTTCCTGCTAACTTAGCTACTGAATCTGATCCTCCTTCCATTTAAATCCATGGCAGATATTACAGATGATTTGAGTGGAAGATGATGATCAGACTCCTAGTGGGACGGGATGCATAACATTACCAAAATATTATGCCAATACATCAATGACTCTGGTTTATACAGAATATTCTCATTAATTCTGGTCATCCTCTAAGGCACAGAAAGAAGGAAATGTTCCTGTTACAGCTGCTCAGGATGCGGACACTTGAGGACTAACCAAAGAAACGACAGCAGGTAGCTCAGGGAAGAGTCAAAGAAAAAGAATGTGTACTGGCTTAGAAATAGTTGGGGACTAGAGAGTCATAAATTTGGGACACCTCTTTTCCGACCTTTTTAGCACAGCTCCTCCATAGTAATAGAACCTGGAAAACAGTGTAGATCACAGAATGGTTAGGGTTGGAAGGGATCTCCGGAGAAAGGACCTTTAGGTATTACATAATACAGGAAAAGTGGGCAAGTTCACCGTGTTTCTGACTCTGGGAGCTCCATAAATACAGTCTTTTTAACTGTTAACAACATGAAACTGTTTTCTAAACAAAAAACAAATAAATAAGATCATTTATTTGTCATAGTTAATGTCTTGATTTGCTCTTAAGAGCTATAATGTTTTTTCTTCTACTGAAAATTGTGCGATGTTATGTAGGTAATGGTCTGATCTAAAGACATGTTGACATCAGTGAAGAAAACCACTAACTCAATAAGCTCTGCACCAGTTCCCAAAATCCCCAGTTCCTCTATTTTGCTCTCACTTTGCCTTATAGTACAGTGATAGAGAAAATATATCCTCTGCAATTTGTACTGAGTTTTTTTAAAAAATTGTCTTCCCTCTTTATATTTTCCAAAGTTTAGAGGGTTTGCTTCTCACCTTTCTCTCATGGAAACCAGAAGCATTTCATTGGAAACTAATGGAGTACATCAGTTTGGGAGACCACACGCCATTAGCCCTCTGGAGAGGGTGGGATATATTCTTGTGCCTTTCACTGCGCTCAATAATTTTTAATTCTTCTAAAAAAAGTGCTGAGGGCATTTTTAGGCATGACCCTTTTGTGCTAGCCCTGGCAGCTGGCAGTTTCTCTCGCTGTCGTGCAGGTTTCTAAACTGTGTTGTTTCCTGGAATAGCAACGTTCAGGAATATGACATAGATGAGAAGTCAGGGAAGTTATATTTTGCTAGACAGTGACTATTGCTCCAGCTCATATTTCCAAACAGGTTTTAAATATATCTGCTAATGATTCCTCTGTCTCTTCTGACATATTCTTCTGAGCTCTGAATTAATTCTGTCTATTCCTGGAGTTATGACAGCCTTTAGACTTTATAATTTCTTGATGAGATGTTCTGGCATCTTACTAATTTTCTTTGGTGTTTGTTCTTCCTCCCCCAGGAAATTTATACGTGATCCTGTCATCAATTCCAACCTGGCTTTGTGGACAATAAAATAGGAAGTTCATTTTTAAGCATTTTTGTTCTTGTTAGGAACCTGCTATTTGCCATTTTCTAGGTGCACTTCTGTTTCTCGTGGTGACCTTACGTCCTTTACATACTTGAGAAGAAAAATCCTTATTTTCAATTTGCTCACCTTACATGAACTTTGCTTTCCCCTCCTGCCTTCCTTATCGGTACGTTACAGTCTTCTAACTTTTGCTGTGATCTTTCTAGTTCTCTTTTGTATTTGTATTTTTATACTTTAAATATGCTTTTTTAAAAATAATTTTTCTTGCATTTTCCTCCTCACCCACAATCCATAGTTTTTTAGCACACAATATTCTCCTGCTAGACAGCGCATATAACCTTCGGGCATGTAATAATTGACTTTCAGTACTTTCTATTTCCTTCCCTGCCCTTTTCCGCCAGGGCTCTCTTCCATTTGCTTTCACCCCCTGTTTTGGTGACTCTCTCTCTTTGCTGAATGCACACTTTTGATTTTTTTGTGTGCCTGTATTTTTGTCGCGTTGTCATCTTAATTAAAACTCTAACGAGATGGTAACCGCTGCTGAATTGACTGCAATTACGACCTCTCCTGCTCAAACTCTGGGTGAAGTGGGAATTCCCCCCTCCATCTTTTTTATATGTTGTTTAAAGGGACAAGCCCATCTAAGGGACTCTTTTGACTCCTCGATCCAGTGGGATGGTGGAGGGGAACTGCTCCACAAGGCAGCAGTGACAGAGGCAAAAGGGTGTCACCGTGGTCCTTTGACAGTGCAGGGCATCCTCAGGATACCAATAGCTGCTTTTAGCTATCTCGGGTATGAAACAGAGCTTTGTAGAGGAGTTCATAGAAACCCCAAGTTGTATTTTAACAATAGGTCTGCAGCCTTGCTGACAGGAAAAGTAATTTATTTTTGCGGTCTCTTCACCTATAATAACACAATCGCACATAGTGGATTCTGTCCTTCTGCACTTTGCTATACAGTGTTAATGACTGGCACTTAAATGCTTTACAAATTGAATTGCACTTGTATGAGGAGCTGGATTGATAAAATAAATTACTATATCTTACAGGGTAAGGTTTTGATTCTGCAATTGTAGCTGTTACAAATTATCTAAAAACCTTTTTATATTTCATTCCACATGACTCTATTTTACAACTCCTCTAATAAAAAATTCTATACAAAAATTGTTTGATATTAATAGTAATCATTAACAACTTGATAGATTCTTGTTAAGTATATTTGCAATACATTTAATCTTATTAAACTCAGCTCTGAGTTGTTTCTTCCAAATATTATAGGACTTTATGAAGCTGAGAGTATAAAGAAGAGATTGCAACCATTTTCGGCCAAGAATTAGGTTTAGCTTAATGGATCAATTCTTTTCTTATTAAACTGAGTCTGACCAGTGCCAAGTAATACATTCAGCATTGATCTCTGTCTCACCCTGCTGTAGCTTGTGTTCTCTTTATGTACATGAAAAATAAGGTGCCAAGAATGAAAACAATGCCTGTATAATACAAATATAGAATTTTTCACACTTCCATTCTGCTTATCCTTTCAGTTTTTTATTAATGCCTTGTTCAGTGCTTTACAGAAATGTGTTTTTTTAAAGAACTTTTCTTCCCATAAGAGATATTTTTCCTTCTCTGTAATTAACGAAAAATAAAATGAATAATAATAAAGGAAATCCATCTACTACTGGCAGATATGAAACTCTTGATGGGGGCATCTCAGTCAGTTTTAGAAGGCCTAAGTGTATTTCGTCAATTTTTATGTGTGGGAGATTTACGCAGCAAAGTTTAATCCCTAAATGGAAGGAACGTTCTCAATAAGTGATCTGAAACGGTATTCTCGTGGGTCTGCCTTCATAAAAATGGCTTGGTTTTATGTTAAGACTGAAAATTATGTGTAACTGGAGATATGTTACATGACAGCTCAAGTAATGGTAGAAACTAAGGTGATCTTGCTGTTTCTGCTAAAACCCCTTTTTGTGCACCTTAAAGTGCACAAAGCTAAACACTTTGGGGAGCCCAGAATTTTGGAAAGTGTTGTGTGTGGTGAGGTGCAGAATTCCATGGGAACATTGCCTTTCTTTGCACTGAGGCCAAAATTTCACACTTGCTCTTCTGAGATCTTGTGAATACACAGATAATGGTGAAAGAAATGATAGGAATAAATGACAAATATAATAAATTTGGCATGCAATGGCAGATTACTAAATGTACATTACTTCTTGTATTCATATGTATTCATATGTATGCTTTTCCCATTTTGAAAACGTGAAATATTTTCAAAACTACCTAGGTATGGAAAAGTAATTAGTGGGCATATCAGGTACAAAATACTGAATATGTAAAGAAGGACTTTATTTGGGGATGAAGATACTATGCTCTTTCTGCAGTTGTACTTAAAATTGTTATGCCTATCCTTTGAAGGAATGATTTAGAATATGTTATTGTATAGCTGATCTCCATTAAAAGCTTGCATGCCTTTTTTATCTCCCTGCATATGTCATCAGATACGGCATCTAAAACCTGCTGCAACAAATGTACAGATTTCCACCTTTTGAATTAAAATGTTTGCTGCTTTGAGAACTTGCCACTCAAAAGCGATTGCGAGCACATACGTAAATCATATATTCCCTCCTGTAGAGGGCAATAATACCCGTAGACATGATGCAGTGTGTTACATCGAAGCAACTGCAGCCTGTAAAGCCCTTGAATGTCTACAAGACGAGGACCCAGTCCTAAATATGAACTTACGCGTGTGCCAACATGTAAATGTGTGCCTGTTCATTTAAAGGGTGCTTTTTGTTATATCTAAGCATTTCTAGAGTTAATGACTTACAGAAATCGTTTAAACATTAAGGAGCTACATCTGGAATTTTCAAAGGAGATTAAAGAGGATCAGTACTCAAATTCCAGTGAAATTCAATGGATTTGGTTAAAAAGCCTAGTGCTTAAATATTTGAAAGACTATCAGGTGTGTCAATAGGGAGGACTTGGGTGGAAATGAGCAGGACGGTGTGTCTGAAACTAGTATTTTATGCCACAGAAACCTTTGGACCTTGTCTATAAAAGTTGGGCATACAGTGGGCTGAAATGTGGGTAGGCTTGAGTTCAGAGTTTCATTATTTTTTCTCATGTCCAAACTTTGCAGTCGTGCTACATCAATAAACTTCCATTTTGTGTCTTTTTTATTTCTCATAGCCACTCTCACCTGTATATCCCTGGTTTTAGGCATGGATCCAGTGCAAGGATAGCATTATTATCTTTGGTAACTGATCTCTAGATCAATACTGTTAAAGTATCCATCAAGGTTTCATTGATTCAGTGAGAAACCTTGCAGAGGATGTTCTCCAGTGAGTCAGCTTCTTTCTCCTGAGTAATGAGTGTTTCTCACTCTTCCTGGGAGGGCACAGTAAGGCAATCTGGCGTTTGGACTTAAATATAGAGGAGCCACTCAGATGTCTTCTCATTGAACTTGAGTTTATCCAGGCCCTCACACTTAGCAGATGTAGGACTGCAAAGGAGAACAAATTAGGTAAACTTTAGCTAAGATAAAATCTCTTCTTGTATGTCAGTCTCCTTCATATATCAAAACTGTTGTTTTGCCCCTCATTGCAGGTAAACGTCTGCTTGATTTTTGCCAAAATAGTTCACTTTCCCAGCTGTTTGGAATCAGCACTGCTGTCACAGTCGGCCTACCGAAAGACAGCTCTGCTAAGTTCTAGTTAACACTTCTTTTCCTAAGACTTTTCATTGTGCACAAGAAGCTGAGCATCAGAAAGGCTGTGCACCCCAAGATGTCCACTGATTTGGCATTTTGCCTTTATTTCATCCCCTCATTTCTTCAACTTTTCTTCGTTCTCTTGGAGAATAAGTCCTTGCCCATTGCTGTTGCCAGCAATATTATTCCCAGGTGCAGAGACCTCTTCGTATGCAGACCTTGTTACAAGGGTCCATGTCAGTGTCCTCCAAAGGCTGGCTGATTGAGTGGCCCCAATTGCCTTGTCCTGTAGCTCTGGGGTACAAACATGTATAGCTCAGAAATAGGAAAAAAATGTAAACTCTCACTTTGAATATTGAAATCCTTAGGATTTCTTTATTTCTCTGTTCTTTGACCCAATTTCTTTACATGGGAACTGTTTCTTAAAGTTTTGTGCATGCATGTATCTGTAGGACAGGGTTGTTTTGGTCGGTATTGTGGAAATGTGTAGGCATTGTAATAGGAATTTAATGCAAAAATCTAGGACTGCAACAGACTTAAATGATTTTCCTTCCGAATCAGAGTTACTGTCTGTCTTCAAACAAACATATGGATGTAGTATACAAATTCTACAAGGCTATTTAAAGAAGATGCATTTCAAATGTGCAGAAGTAGTGCTCTGAGAACAGCTAAAAGTCTGACCAAGATATCACATATTTCCCTGCTTGCATTGTTTCCTTTCCTTTGTTTAAATTCTTCTGTTTTCTGCAATGTAGAACTTCAATATTTTTCCGTTTTGCCTTTGTGTAAGGCATACCCTTGTAAATACGATCTAGTCTGTCAAGTTCACAGTACATATGGCTTAAAACTGAAGATCATATTTAGATACAGATTTTTTTATGCAAATGAATGAACTGCTATAACTCAAAAATGTATTTGTACATAAACAGAACACATGTATGGCCTAGATGCACAGTCTTTTAACCTGATAAATGGCAGACCGGTATTGTTCCTTTTTGGACTAAATATTCAATTTATTAACCAACCTTTTCCATTGCTTTCATAACAACATGTTTCTAGAATTCTCCTGGTTTGCCTATAAGTCTGGGAGGACAACATCCAGGATGAACACCAACTCACCTTTCATTCTGACCTGTAGCCATAGTCTATCTAGTTCCTGTAAGAAAACTGCTTGTCCCAAGTTGCTTATGGACTCTCAACCAACATTAAACAAAAGAGTGTATCTACATATTCAAAATGGCCTGCAGTATGAGATGAATATCTTGGGAATATTGCAACAACTTGTGTAATGAGCTGGGGAGAAAGCCCAGTGGGTTTTGAAAACATTGCTTTTGAGGCTGCATCAGCAAATTAACCTGCTCATTATGGAGGGGTGTAGTGTACCTGCTCCGTAAAGGAAAAAAAGCGATTTCTTTGTTGCCAAATTCTTGTAACATGTATATCCTGGTCACATCGCAGTTCCACGTGAGAGAAGAATATACACCAACCACAACTTAAAAAGTGCCATCAGATTTTAAGGTTGGAATTTTTGTATATATTTTCAATGAAATTTCCTCTTTAAACATTTTTAAAGAATTTTTTTCTCAAACATCATTCTTACCTATTGGGCTGGCCAGATGTATATTAAGAAACTTGCATTTTCAATTAAAAGTATCATTAAAAAGGTGTTATCCCCCCTATATTAATGTTTCATTGCCACTGTTTTGCAGTTTTGGTTGCCCTAGCAGCTGTATCACTGTGTAAATTCAGAACAAAATACCAGTGTGGCCTCAAAAGGCACAGACTAAGAAATAAAAAATACTGCTACATAGCTAAAATACACCTGATTCTGTCTCCAGACAGGTGACTTTTGTATCAGGTCAGGATTGTCTTGGTGTGTTTAGCTCGCTCAGACAGAGGCACGTGTTTGTGGAAGTCTTCTGGCCTGCTTGCAAGCCTGGCGCAAGAGGCAGGAATATCTCTATGGAGATTGAACAGAAAAGGCCTTTTTCCATCTTAATACCTATACACATGTGTGTAAATGGGCTGCCAGAATTTGGACCACCTATATCAAACCTTTTTTTTTTTTTTTACAAGAACATGTGTCAGCTTTAAAAGCAAGGTTTAAATAATATTATGCTTCAGATGATAGTATCTAGTGGCATCTGATCTTGTATGATTTAAATTAACATATGCCTGCTAACTGTTGGAAGGCAATTAGCCGTAGATTTTACTCAAAATTAGTCAATATTAGGAATAATAAGAAGAATGAATGTTGCAGCTTGTTGTGTTTTTCTTCTGTTTGTCTGGGTTTTATACAATCTGTCAGCTGCCTTGGAGGCTATACCTTGACCTGTCTAAAATATAATTAATTTTTAAAATATCATAGGTCTGGTAGAGCTGTTCTGATTAGTAGAAAATCAATTATTAACCACAAGGGGACATCTTCTTTTCTAACTGTGCTCCTTAAGTACATAAGGCAGAGGGAACAAAAGAAGAGGGATAATTGTTACCTTGGGTTGCTGGTTTAACTGATTGCGATCAGTCATGAGGTGCTCGCTGTTTAAGTGAGTGCCCTTTGGGGCGACTTCATTATCTCAACGTATATACAAGAATGCTACAAAAGGTTATGTCTGAAATCACTGCAAGGATCAAGTAGATACATGTAAGAAGCTCAATATGTTAAGAAATAGATGTAAATAGTTTCAGGAGATGAAGGAAGACATGAGATACTGGTGAAATAATCATTGCAGAGTATAGATATGTGTCAAGGTAACTGTGAGAATGAAGCTGGAGTGGTGCGTGACATAACCAGAGTGCTGTATATACATGTACAGACATATCCACCGTCTGTACGCAGGCGTGTATAAGACCTTATCCACTTCCCCCATGTGATATTTTAAACAACTTTCCTTAGGAATTCTGCAGTCTTTACAAAAATGCCAGACTGACAGCCTGGGAGACCACAATTTTCCCCACATTGCCTGGCAAAAAGATCTTCAGGCCTTGCTGCAGTGACCAGTACTTTTAGGGGTGCAGGATTGGGAGGCAGCTAACCCCTCCAGGCCGGTCAGCTACAATCTGCTCATCTTGTCTCCTTCTGGGAAACCCAGGAAAAGTGTGCTCTGCTTTGATTATGGTGATAAATACTATCAACCAACCCGCATTAAGGGCTGGGAACCAGGAACTGCCAAACTCAGTTTGTGTGGACTAGCAAGGGCCATTAGGTTGTAATGACTTATGTTTGATCTGCCAAACCACTTCCATTCTCAAATGTTGAAGATAACAAGGTGGCAGAAGGCTTCTGAAAGTCAGCAAGCTTGGGCTTCATCACATTAATAGAAAAGAAATGTTTAGCTTTGACAAAAAATACTGTGTTAAACTACTAGTTAGATAACCTCCCTGATACGTACTACAGGAGAAGACAATCATTCAGGTACTTGGACTTCCAGAATATCTGTCTTAAAGCCAGTCAGAAGATGGTGCATATGATGCAAAAACAGGATGTGCCTCTCTCAAATGGGAACATTCATTTAGGAAAGAGATTTACTGTATGAATAAGTGCTGAAGAACTTTCTGGGATAGTGAAGGACCTAATGAGATCCTTACAAAACAGGTCCAGTGCAGTTTTAAGAACTTTCCAGGCTTGCACAGTGGGGCCCAGGCAGTATACTAGACTTGCATTAAATTTTGAGGTACTTCTTGAAAGACATACAGAGGTTTTCAAAGGGTGTATGGTACATGGCCATATGAATTTTCCCAACCACAAAGACAAGGCACTGGGTCCTATCCTGGCTATACCAGGCACATGCAATCTACCATGTGAGAATCAAGCAGTGAACAGAATGTGAGATATTACACCTAGAGACATTGCACATGTGTATGCCAAGAAATCTAACACTGAACAACTTTGAAAGCAAAATACTGATGGAGGTGTTTAGAGAGTATATCATACTCCACGTATGTGGTATTGCCCATACTTTTCTTTCTTCTGCATTGTCTCATATGAGACATTAACCTTTTTGAACATTTGTGTGTGTTTATATATGTATGTGTGTGTGTGCTGTCTCATATTTGAGGTGTTGTTTGGTCCAAAGGAGGAACTTGACTGTCTTTTGGTGCTGAAATATTATCTGTCTTACTGAATGTCCATAGCACTGCTGGGAATATCAATGAGCATAAGATGCACATGTACAAATTTACACTGATTCAACTAACTTAATGACAATTTTCTTTGTGCAGACAAGCTTCCTCATCAAAATAAATCTAGCCGAAGCAAAATATCTGTGCTTGCTTCTATACTGAATTGCATTAGTGTAGAAACACACCTTTATGTTCACTAATGTGTCTTTATATTTAGAAAAACTTTGTAAAAGGCAGAATTTTAAGCTACTTAAAAACCTAAGTCCTGAACTGGCCCCCATTTTGCCTTCGGCACAGAAATAGGATTGCCCTTCAAATTGAATCATTTTGAATATTTTTATAGCTCTCTTTTCAATTTTTATATTGCCACCTTGTGCAAAAGAGATTTTTAATAAGCAAACAATATGTGTCTAATAAAGCACATTATAGCCTTTTTCCTATTTACCATTTTAAAAAAACAAAAGATGAATGAACTATTAGTTAATCCAAAAAAACCTGCTTATAAAATGAGCATTTAAACAACCATACAACTGCAAATATACTATTAAAATAATTCAACAATTTAAAAACAATTACAAATCACTTACAATAGTCATCTAATGTATTCTTTAAGACAAATGCAGATTGTATATTTTTCAAATGGATGGGAAAACTATTCTAACCGCTTGGCATCTGAGAAGTGAGTGACTGATTGCTTTTCTGGTATTAAACTAGGGGACTGCAAACATTAAAAAAATCACTGGACCTTGAATTATATCAAAATATAATTGGAATAAAATAATTCAGAAGATAATTCAGTCTTCCTACTAATGTCATTTACACAGATAGCAATGCTAATATTTTTTCCTTTGTTGTAGACTTAGCCAGTTTAACTCTGTGAGTGCCAACCTGACCCTCTACATCATGGACAGTTTCTACTTAAAGGTCAGCTTTTTTTTTTTCCCATAAAACATATGATATTCCTGTAAGTCTCTGCTGTGACCATCAGAAGAATAATGCCAATTCTATAACACTCAAAGAATTTCAGAGATTCTTAGAAACATTAAGATCAATGTAGACACATAGCTAGTGCCTGACAAACTGTAGTTACTAAAAAAAAAATTGAGAATCTAGTCTTTATTCACTGGAGTAATTCTGAACAGTTCCTTTAAGGTCATGGAAGTGTTTTATTGAGACATACTGAAGATAAAAGGGATGACAGTCTTCTAGCTTTGTGTATACGCTTTACTTTTTGAGCACCATTTGTTTCTATTTTCTCATCTCTATATATATCTGTAACTTTTGCTATGATCAAACTTGTTTAATGTTGGACTGGTTAGAGAAAGCGCGAAGTTAATGTAGAAGGCAAAAATAAACAGTAGCTTTTTCAAATTTGACTGATCAGTGAATCTCCAAGCAGCTTTGCTTTGGAAAAGCCAGAGTTTCAGACTGTGTTAAGTTTCTGCCCTTTGAAAATCATGTCTCTTGGAGGAGCTATGATTCAGGGACCTAAAGCAAAATGACTAGTTCAGAAAATGACTAGTTGCTTTTGAAAGCTGTGGCTAATGTTTAAAGAAATTTCAGTCAGCAAACTTCTGGAAGCTGTTGTAAGAATGAAGTATTTATTCACCCTGGTCCTCATCGAGGTCACCAGGAAATCAATGAAAGCATATTGCTGGGGTAGGAGGCCCAGATTTTAAACTGACACACATACCTATCACCCTGCAAACAGTAGACCTAAGCTGTGACAGATAAAACGTCTATTGTTGGATAGGAAAGGAAGCAGTGAATATGACAGGAATTGTCTTCTGTTACTAGATGCAGACTGTCTTTGAGAGACATGGCATTATCATATTGAAACTCAGACTGTTCAAAATCAGGTGGCTTCAGCTTCTTTTTGCTTTCAGGACAATTCAAGAAGAGTTCCAAGGCAGAACACCAGGCAAACCAAAGCTGAACTTAGATGCAGGAGCTTAGTGCTTTGCAACCATGCCATCAGTAGTTACACTGGGACAGTTCACAGCAATTGACTATGACATTTTTCTTATTAACCACATCCTATCACAGTGTTCTAGGCAAGTATTTTGAAAAACAAAAGTCTTGCTTTCTTGAGTCCCTCTTGTGAAAACTCAGACTATTCAAACAATACAAGCCACCACATAGCAAACAGTACAAGCCATCACAAAGCAGCGTATCAAGTTGTCATCTTGCCTTTATGTGAGAAAGAGAAGGGCTTCTACAACTGCAAGGACTCAAAGGCTAAAACCCTTAGCTTGTGTGTCTTGCTGACAGCCTGATAGTTGTCTAAGGCAGGTGTTCCCAGGTCCTATGAAGTCTGGAGGTACCATGCATCTCTTTTTCCCCTTTTGCTTCAAGTGAGTGTGAAAAGATCCCTGAATTTGCTTAGGAGTGACGGACTCCCAAAGCTCTTAATGAATATCCCTTCCCTCATGAGAAATGCTAAATGTCTATAGGTCTTGTGACTGTGGTAAAAGTCTTGAAAACATAAGCCCTATATCAGAAGACAAATAGGAAAACTCATTATTTTTCATATTTTGCTAATCTCATGGTATGGGGCCACAGTGAAGTTGCAGTGATTTAAACTCTGAATTTGAGTATTTAGGTCTGATAGAAGAATAGCATTGCTGCAAAGAAATGAGATGTAGGTATCTCCTACTTTCTCAGCAGGATCCCATATATAAAGAACAGCTAACTGTTCTTTCAAGAAGGAGGGACACAGCTGTGAGGTGGAAAGAGACTGAGAGAAGTGATATTTTTAGAATCCAAGACCTTGCATTTTCCAAAAGCATAACCCAAGTTTAGACAGAACATGGCTTATTTAAAACCAGGGTTAAAAAATCTTTTTCAAAACACAACAACCCGGTTGATATGAGGAAGTAGTCTTCCTTGGCCTCTTTAGACAATATGTCATATCCTGGGTAGATTAATAGGTACGGAGCATGTTTGAGTTGGCTAATTAATTTCGAAAGCAATGTAGAATTGACTAACAGGTAATTTAATCAAAAAGATAATTAAAACTATTGAAATTATTACATTGTTGTTTAATTAATATTAGTTAATATTGTAATTTTCAAAGTCTAAGTTATGCTGATTAAAGGTTTCTTTCATAAATACCAATAAAATTAAAATTAATTAAATTTGCTAAAAGAGTCTCATAATGGACTTCCAGCTATTCTTGATTTTTTCGATAAATAAACATAAGCATTATTAAGTGGTATATCTTCCTAGGGGAGATGCTTAAACATGATATGCGTATATTGCAAACGGAGGGATTTCCCATGAAAATAGTTATGTTTAAAAGCAAAGGACTCCTTCTAGCTAAAGGAGAAAAAAATGAAAGACCTCAAAAATAACATTTCGTTGTTTGACAAGAGAGAAAATCCCTTCCATTCTGCTTCCTCTGAGCTTCCATATAAATTTTCACATTTTCTGGCATGTGACAGTTTTGCACCCTTCTGACTGTATTGTCTTTTATTGTGAAGACCGTTTATAATAAGTGAGGGCACTTCTGTACAGAAGGAGGTAAAAGAAAGTCCACTTTGATGGTCATTCAGATGCCATGAGATTTGTGGTGGTCACGAGAGACATTTCTTGTTTTGGGGCTAGTGATACACACATTTGCCAAGCCATGCTGTCATGTCCTGTTCAGAATAGTGCTTACCACCAGCTCTGGGGTTCATAAATGTAAAGTTGCACTGGTAACTCTACCTAGAAATTTCTCAGCTATCATTAATTTACAATCCAAATTTATGTGTGCATTAACTGCTGGCAGAACTAATAAAAATATCAGAATTTCCATTCAGTGGAAACCCTGATGTTTCGCACTGCTTCCATCTCAAATCACAGAAAAGCTACCAGCTATCAAAATGTTTATTAAAGTGAATATAGACTAATAAATTAAATTATATAGAAACCTTGTGTTGTTTGTCTAAAAATAAAAAGCAGCACCTTGTTTTATGCGATAGAAATGTTGTATCATTGTTTTTCTAAAATGATTTCCACTTTTAAGGACCTGTTATTTGTGGTATCTGGATAATATCTGGTTATCCAAACCTGATCCAGGTTTGTGGTGCCTGGATAATTCAGGTTGCACTGGCCTTTTCGCCCTTCTGAATTAGGTGCATTTGCCATAAATCACAAGTTCTTGGGAATCATAGTCTCACAGATCCTCAGCTCACTTAAGGGAAGAATCAGCTAAGAAAGGAAGGAAAGGTGATTCAGATGCTGAAGAGAGGGGCTCTAGCATTGGAAATGGATGTATGTAATTTAAGGATGCATTGTTTAAAAATCATTTTGATTCAGTTCAGCAAATCAGAATATTTTGGTTGTTGCCAACCTAAAACAATAGCTTGATCATTGAAAATCCATTGTATACATTTAATTTTGCAGAAAAGTATGCGTTTCATAAGGTTTGTTTGTTTGTTTGTTTGTTTGTTTTGATAGAGAAGAGTGAATTGGGAATCCCTGTGGTTGGATTCCAAAGTTGCTTGGCCTGCAGAATTTCAATAGAAATTAGTGATGAGATGGTCACAATATGAGATACATTATGTTTTATTAACAGTTTTTCCTTTACTGGACTTGAGCTTATGGTCTCATGCTCTCAGCAATGCCCTTAATTAATGAATTTTAAAAGAAAATATTGTCCATGTAATTTTGATTATATTCTTTATTTTATCTAAAATGCATTTTAATTGCACTGTTTCTGGGGACTTAATGAGGGGAAAAACTTGTTTCTGAAAAATTGAATCACAGCTGTAGTAGCAGATAAGACTGACATTCTGTTCTTAGAAAGAAGCAATCAATGTTGAATGTATCAGGTGAGTTCATTTCTCTTGCTCTGCCTTAATAGCTTATAAAGAAGATTGATTAAGTTCTTGTCTGATAGATCAATAATGAAATGAAACTGAGCTTTCCCTCCTGCTTGCATGAGCTTGTCCTATGCTAGGGAATGTAGAAACTGTATAGGAATAGTGTTAACTTGAAAAAATTCCCAAACACTGCAGTCCTAAGGTGCTCATTCATATTATATTGCTTACACAGCATATAAAATAAGGGCCATAAGATTCACTTGGTGTACCTGTACATTTTGCTTTATTTTTCCATATCACAGAGCTTGATTCCTTACATCTTGTGCAGTGGGTGGAAAAGTGTGGATTGGTACAAAGTTTATAGAGTTTTATAAAATCAGAACACAACACTTTGGGGGCGTGGAGTTATTTGTGATGATGCAACCTGATACCAGCCTTTTAGTTGTCATTATGTTGGATGCTTTGGAGAAACTTTAGAAAACTTCTTAACTGCGAAGTATGACTGGCAAATGTTGAAGATACAAGCATCAGTGCAGGTTTCTGATGCCTTAGCCTATTTAGGTTAGGAATGGCAAAAAAACATCCCAGAATCTCTATTTCTAGTTAAACCATTATATCTGTGCAGAAGTTTTATTCTTTTTTTCACTGCCGTTCCAGCGTTCCAAAGAAATATTATTTGCGGAATAGGGAACAACGTGAGGATGAAAAGAAACAGCAACCATTAACTCTAGTATTTGTGCAAACAGAAGTGTTACAGATATGCGAAATTATACAAGTAGTGTAACATCAGGTTTTTATTGACACATATGAACATTTCGGTAGCAGTATCTTATATAGTGGCCTGTGTTTTTTATTTACTTTTGTTGTCTTTTTATGATTTTATCACACCCCTGAACGGAGTCAGCAGGTCTTAAGATGTGAGCTGTCATTACAGAGCAGACATTCTCACTTAGCATCATGTAAGTGAGAGAGACAATTTCAGCATTTATCTCATCTGAATAACAAGGGAGGCCCAGATAGTGCTTGTAGCTAGAAAAAAAGAAAAAAAGATTGTCACATACATGTACTGGAGAGACATTGCAGATGCTAATTACCTGTAGGCTGCACTAGCTATACAGCTGGCTGTCCAGTTCTTTTATATGCATACATACATACATACATAACCACACACACATATATATTTTTAAAGAGCAACTATTTTAAGAAATATATGCAGGATAAAAACCCATGGATGAAAGCTGACAAAATCAGTGTGGTGCTGGTAAATTCTCAATGCATGGTTAGAGTGTATATCCAGCTTTAATCTTACTGATTTTGTGTTGATTTCTGTTAATAGTGAAGTTTGTTGATACAGTATGATGGACTGCTAATATCAACAATTTCAGTTAAGTTTCTAATGATGGATTGTATAGACTGCCGAATTTTGCCTTTTCAAATTAACTTGCACATCTGAAGTCTTGAGCATTCATCTGCATCAAGTAACTTTTGCCCAGGCTTTTTTCACCCTAACAATGATGTGCAGATGTTGAAAGAAGGGAGTCTTTGGTCCCTTGAGGCACCCGCAGAGATCTGGTGTGCTGAAAGTGTCTGCTTGCACAATGCCTCCTAAACTTGTATCATTACAGCCGTCTTCCTGCATCTTCAAGTGAAAAGCATGATTGCGTAGTTATGTTTTTTGATTTTTTTTTTGATTTGAGATACTGAATTGTTTATCCATGGTCATTGGTTATTCACTTTGTATTCACAGTTTGGGTGTTCATCACTTTTAAAATTAAAACTGCTCAGGAATATTCCAAAATTAACAATATTTTTCACTGTTCTAAAAGAAGGTGGTACCTGACAGAGAAGTCACTCTGCACAGAACTGCTCCATAGCTGGGAAGAGATGCAACTCTCACATATAAAGATTAGCAAAGTATGAATAAGGGTGGCCATTTCCCATCCCTATGTTTCTAGTCATAGATTTGAATTTATGTGTATCAAGAGTCTCAATAAAAACAATTTCTCTAATTTCTAATCTCTAATTTCTCTCAATTTCTCTAATCTGAATGAGATCCTTCAAGGGAAAATTATAGCTTTTATGGACAAGGAACTGTCCTATCTGTCTGTCCACATCACGATAGATTAAGTTGAAACACTTCACTATGAACTTCAAATTGGGCGAGACTTCACCTAGGTTGTTGGAAGCGCTAGTTGTGTTCACACCTGCAGTTGGCAACAAGTTTATTTTCAGTGAAGAATAAGCGAACGTCTTCCCTTCCAACCCAACCCTTTCTTCACCTACATGTAGGAGGAATTGGCTAACTGAGGTTGGTTAAAGGTTCATAGCTATCGTGTATTCAAAAAATCCATACGTGGGTGCTGAAATCTCCCACACTTGGATTTGTGCAGATCCTTCACACAGTAGACAGAGGAGGAATCTGTGCCTTTAGCTCATCACAAGGAACCAAATCTCTAATGCTGTTTCTGGCTGGTTGGTGTCCATACTCCCTTTTTCCTATGTAATAATAGACCTGCATCCTTTTCCATCATCGCTTGTCTGCACTTCTGTGCCTCTTTTTTGAGGATCAAAAACCTCTTCAGGTTGATTCTTGTTAAGGTGCCCAGATCGTCCAAGGGTTCTTGCCCTCTCTGCCATCTGTATAGGAAATGCTGTGAGTGAGAATGTTGTGATCCTTGTCACACTGAATTACTGCAGACTCTCAAAGAGGAATAAAGCCTGTAAGAAGAGCTGGTGTTTATTTTCTTTATATCTTCTGATATCTCTGTGGGAAAACAAGTGGACACACTTTCAGGCACAAAACGCTTCTCCAAGGCCTGAAACTGAAGTATCATCTTTAAGAAATATTTCCCAGTTCCCATGGGAAAGGCTGGGTTTGCTGGTCGGATAGATTACTGTTTTTTTTTTTTTCATTTATTTGTCAATCATATTTTCCATCAAAACTGTATCTGTCCCAGTGCAGAGCTAATGGAGATATGTGAACATTGATTTTATATGAATTAGAAGAGAGACATGTATTTCATAACTTTGAATTATTTGGAACCAAAATTTTTGACAGCATCTTCGGAAAGTTCATCTGAAAGAGAACCTGATTCTCATAATATTGTCAGAGTATTTTCAGTTAGGGATGTGTTTGCTGTGGTGTGATGGTTCCTAGCAAATGAGAAACAGTTACTTTCGGAGACAGTGAGACGTCACGTTCAGAGATTTGGTTAACTTCAAAAATGATTCAGAGCTCAGTGAAGAACATCAAAGGGTTCTTAATATAGCATTGATTATTTTATTTCTAATTAAATATTGAAAAGTCAGGTCCAGAATGTTCCTCAAAATTCCAAGCAGTTCTTACAA
This sequence comes from Tinamus guttatus, assembly GCF_000705375.1. The sequence goes on along the minus strand of NW_010589269.1, from coordinate 616,265 downwards.
TTTCATTTGTCTTCTTTCTGTTGCAAAATTGTTTCACTTTGCTTCTCTAAACCATAGTTCTGTTACTTTAAATATAAAATATTAAACAAAAATAATTTGATGTGTTAACTGAGATTAGTTAATCTGGGGGCTAAATATAAGCCGAGCTGGCTGCTATTAAAGTCTTTGCAATTCCCTGGGAGAGGTTTACCTGCTTAGTGCCTCTTAAGAATTGGCCCTTCATAACCATGATTGGAAGTGCATGGCTGTATTCTCGACCTCTGCCTCACTGCAATAATGCAGAGTTTTATTATTATTAATATTATCATTATTATCTTTCCTATTCATGTAGGAGAGAATTATAATGCATATGAGGAATAAGTTTTCTGTTGTTTTTTGTTTGTTTTTTTTGTTTTGTTTTGTCTGGCATCATTTGCTAAATTACCTTTCAGTTCAGTCTAGGAAGAGCCTCTGGCTTGCTGACACCTCACTTGAATCTTCAGCCTCTGGTTTTCTGACACAGCTAATTGATTTTATTAATCAGCCAGATTTTATATTAGACGGAAAAGATCATGGGGTTGCAGCAGTCTGGGGAACGGGTCAGTATTTCAGTAGCTTTTGTGTGTACGTCTGCGTGTCCTCGTCTGCTGATGGAGAACCCTGGTCACCATGTGGTGCTCAGCCCAGTCACAGCGGGCACTGCTGTGGTGACATGCAAGCAGCAGCAAGGTGCTGATAATGGTGATGTGCAAGTAAGCTTTGCAAAACAGACAGTTGACCCCAGTACAAACCACTGTTTTAACTCATTATTGAGAAGGGAAGCCTGCAAGAATCAAAAATTGTGTAGGTAAAAAGCCTGCTAAAACCTGAGCTTGAACGGAAAGATGGGGTTGGAAAGACAAGTACCAGAAATTCCCAGTGAAGTGCTCACCTCATTTGTTTTCAAGTAGCTTTGGGCCAACGTGGGAGGCTTTTAAAAGCATCTGTAGGTCAGGGCTAAGCCGCACAGCATTAGACTTTGGCCAGCACTCTCAGGTTTTAGTGAAAGCACACCTCTCTGAGCTTGGAAATGCTGGGGGGAAGCTCAGCGATGCACAGCATTAAGGGATGGTTTTGACCTGCATGAGGCTTCCTGAAATGTATGCACATGTTTAACTTTATGCACTATAAGTAATCCCATTGACTTCAATGAGTGCTCATTTCTGTAAAATTCAGCTTATGTGCAAGTCCTGACATTCCTGGCGCATCAAATACTCACTTTTAACAGTTCCTTTGAAAGCTAATAGAGCTGTACTTTGAACTTTTTGGTTATAGTTCCCTGTGTTTAACTTGTGCAACCTCGCATATGCTAAAAATGATGGTCAGAGACTTACTGGAGTGAAAACAAAATGTTGAGAACGAGGCAAAAAATGTGCCCCTTTTTCCTGAAAAAAAGGCTTCTTTCCGGTAAATACTATAAGTAAGAATTGACCCCCGATCCTATGAGATTTGGGCCCAATTCTGCAACTTTACACTAAGCTTTTGATATTAATGGGAGCAAGATTGCTTAATGGGTGATTTCGTGACATAAAGGAGTGATTTATCAATAAAATTAATAAAAATAATCATTTTAATTGATTCTTCATGTTAAAATGCAGTATGTAGTCTTTTTGCTAAATTAAATAGAGTCTGACCCTGCACTCTATCTGTAAGCAAAACTTTTGGAGCCTCCTTGGAGACTTGCTTGTGTGAGCCCTGCAGCAGGCCTTGAGCCTGATTCATAGAATGCTTTGACTCAGTTGCTTTCTAAATATTGAAATGAAGCCCTTGCTAACCTTGTGGGTTATATCATAATTATTTGTGTGTGTGTCTGAGGCTACTTTGTGTGGTAAACACAACAGGGACCTCTGGGGTATCCCTTTCACTAAGACTCCTTCAGAGTCAATGAAGCCTGTGTGCCTTGTCTCCCAGAATGTTTTGGAGTTGTTTATCTCTCAGTAACACGTGTGTATTTGTTTTATTACCTGATCATAAAGTGGCATTTAAAAATCGTGCTTTCCTATTAGCTAATGAGGGTGTCTAACTGTTTGTCTATGCAGCTTGCTGAGGTTGGGAAATGCAAGGCACCTCGGGAAATGCAAAGCACCTCAAAGACCCTCAAAATACAGAAGAAGGAAAGTATCAGTATTTTAAGTTTGGAGGTATGGTTTATGGGTCATATGGCACAGAAGAACAAGATCAGGGTTTGGAAACTGGAAGTACAAGGAGACCTTCCCAGGGCTCTGGGTCAGCTCTGTTCTGGTTGGTCAGCAGGTGATTTCTCTTTCTAATCAGATGTTAATAGGAGTGGCCCTGGCCAACAGTGTGAGCTTCTGTGCTGTAGTTAACTAACAGGATCTCTGTGGTCTTGGGGATAGTCCTAGGTGTCCTTGGTACGTGGGCACTCTTGTGTCCTTGTTGTGTGTTGTTCCTGGTTATGCCTTTTTCTCTGGAGGGTGCTGGAATATCTGCACAGGAGAGCAAGGAAGTTGTAAGGGACAAGGACATTTATTTGGCAAGCAGGAGGACAGGTGAGTGGTGCAGGGACAGGGAGCTCTCTGTATAGGACATCGTGATAAGCCCTTGCATGTGGCATTGGGTTTCAAGGCCCAAAGGTGCAGGCAGACACAAGTGTGAGATTTCCTTTTGCAGAGATGAGATGGAAAGTACTTTCGTAAATTCAGAGCAATCTGTCACAGAAAGGGGTGATTTCATTTGAGAATTTTCTTTTAGTGAAATGGGATAGTTTTTGGAAAGCTTTAAAATAGGCTACATTATAGGTTTAGAGCCTTTTAAGATCCTCTCATCCTTAGTTGTGAGATGCATACAGTAGTCATTTTATTCTTGAAGCTTACTCATTTTAGTAACACTCACTTTTAATTCATTATACAGCAGTATGGAGCTGTTGAGAGAGATGTAGCAGCTTGATTCATTTGAAATCCTAGGACAAATAGGCTTTAAAAAGCAAATGCATTCATTCTGACACTAATTATGTGTCTTTCCCACATGTCGTAGTGTCTCGTGTCACAAATTGCTCTCATTTGCTACTCAGTGCAAAATGTCTGTGAGACGATGGCTGCAAAACGATCCGCTTTAACCAGGTGTAGGACACGTCTGGAAAGCCCATGGAGAGCCCCAGGGCAAACAAAAGAAAGAGGCTGAGCACAAAAGGGATCAAGAATCTTGGATTTCATTGTTGCTAGAGGTTGGGTGCAATTGCAACATTTTGGCAGGAGGTGTGTGTTGTAGCACGCCCAGCAAAGAGAACCGGGCACGAAGGTCTTAGCTGGGGTTGCAGGCTTAAAATAATGTACACCTTCCCACGTAAGGTGTTGTCATTTGACTAACGACTGTGAGCAGTATCTAGTTTTTTCGAAGGAGCTGTAGCAGCTACCAGGAATGAAAATAAGCTTTTCCATGTATGTGAATACAAAGGATTTTAGGTATCTAAGTGAATTAGAGAAACCTTGTGCTACTGAGCCCATGCTTGTTGCCAGATAATGGAGAAGACTGGTATTGCTCTGCTGTAACTAATCCTGTAACAGTGTCACAGGTTATGTGGTGCCAACCGGTGTTTCTGTTCACCTCGGGAAAGAGAAGCCTTTGCAGCTCCAAGTAAAACAGAGGGAATCCGAAGTTTAACATAAAAGGAGGGGCGGGGGGAAGAGAGAGTAAAAAGAAATCATTAAAATCAATGGCAGTTTGTTTTTCATTTAACATAAGCGGTGCCCAGCTTTCCTGAGCTGAGCAGAGGCATCCTCGTTATGTCAGAGAGTTTTAGGCAGCAAACATCGTCACCTGCGCTGCAGAGCTCAAACCTGGCATGCTTTACACGTAATGCAGTTTGACAGTTCATTTGAAATAAATGTGCCGATAACCCTTAAAAGTGGTAATAAAATACTCTTTGCTCTACTGTACAGATGATTAATACCACTAAAGTAATTAAATTCCATTAGACTGGGGTTCACATACCCAAGGAATTGGTGCCAGGATTTAGCAGATCTCTAGCGAGGACAAAAGACTAATGCCTTTTAAAGCCATGTTTCACAAGTAAAATCCCAGGAAAGTCTATATTAACTTAGGACATCTGCTTGGTGTGATTGTTGGAGCTATTGATGCATTGGATCATTAGCAGGGCAGTGTGAACTCCTGTTTTCCTGTTGACAAGGATCTCTCACCAGGAGCTGCGAAGGGAGGAGAGCAAAGCCGGGCAGCGGAGCCGGGGCTCGCGCGCAGGCTTTGACTTACAGAATTATTGCTAACTGTGGAGTCTCTGATGGTAGGAAACAGCATTTTGCCCCCAGCCATTTTTCCCAAGATCAGAGCCAAAGTAAGTCTGTCTCCTGCTGTTTTGTAGCTGTAGATTCTTAAAGACTGGCATTATTGTAGTCGATGAACAGTTTGCCCCCTTTCAGATGGCTGCAGTAATGACCCACTGGGGAGGCGGTGGGTAGGCAATGCTGACAATGTGACCAGGTGCTGCAACATAAGCATTTCATTAAATATTGAAGCAATGGTTTTCAGTTACAGTGGCAAAAAGGAATTTTGGGCTGTGTCCAAATATGTGGCTATTTTTTTTTCCTTCCCTTTCAACCTCTTCTAATCACATTATTTTTTTGCATGACCTTTCTCCTGCTAATTAGCAGCGTCGCCGAAAAGCACGGTGGGTAATATATCCAAGGTAATTCAGCCTTCCACTTTACACGCCGGTAATCGTTCTTAATGTATAAATGATTTATTTACTGTGTGTGTGTTTTTTTTTTTCCTTCCCCAAACTATCTCAAAATATGCAAACTGCAAGACAGACACATCCTTATTATTGCCATATTTCAGACCTACCAAGAAAAGAATGGTTTCTGAATAGAGGAATCTGGGTTCCTGCTCAAAAAGGGCTGCAGAAAGAGAGTTCGCTTGACAACCTGTTATCGTATGGCCCCCAGCTAGCATGAGCGTGCAGGGAGTAGGGAGCATGGGGTTGCTCTTAGCAGGTGCAAAAAAGGTTTAAAGGCTCATTCCTGCCTTGGATACCAGGGCGTGCTGCCCAGTGGGTACTGTAAAATCACCTGCTCCATGTGAGCGTGGTAGATAATATTTCAAGAGGCACGTGCATGCTGGTACGTACACCTGACTATTTGAATGGGGGATCAAAGCTACCATTGGGTGAAAACTAAGCAAATATTCAACTCTGAAAACAGAGCTACCCTTTGAGTAGGGGAGCACATTTGTAAATATAAATTGTCAAGGCAGGACGAGGGAGGTGTGCGTGATCTCCCAGGAGTTTGCAGGCACCTTCTGGGAGGAAAGTTTTAGGGAAAAGAGTGCTGAGGGGATTTACTTTATCATGTTTGTACAGTCATTTTCATAACTTTATAATGCTTTTAAGTGTCCTTTCTTATAATGTTTTAATGTAAATATGTGGCATGATACATTACACAACTGAATAATACCATCATGCTGTGCTCTTTCTCTGTATCTATGATATACCATGTCTTCTAAAGAGAAGCTGACACTTTTCATTCTGCTTCCTCTACCATTTTTAATTCTTGCCTGCTTACAAATTATCTGTAACTTTAAATCATTTAAAAGTGAAGGCATGTTTCTAGTGTAATACATACTCTCTTCTGTTTTTCAACATGTGCCTTATACATTTCTATTCAGTAGAAACTGTTTCTGTAAATGTAATCCTGCATGTCAAAGCATTTATAAAACCTAAAAATATTTACAAAGATGTAGAGTGCCCAAACACAGAAACAAGGTTTTGCAAAAAAATCATACTGTTCTGATAACAAAGATTTAAGCGCTTGTACAAAGAGAAAAATACTATTTTTTTCTTTTTCTGTTCCTTGGGAGGTGCTTTTTTCTTTTTTCTTTTTTTTTTTTTGGGGGAAAGGCGAGGAAAAAAAAATGACGTCTTTGCTCTGGAGGAGAAAGAGTGAAGTGTACATATAGTAAGAGAAGTAAATGCCCTATCAAGAATGTTTTAATCCAATAGTTCTGTCTTCATTCTAGTCTTTAGTTAGCGTTATGATGCTGAAATCTGTCTATAGTCATAAGTAGGAAAGGAAGGGAGTAGGTTTAAACTTCACATTAAACTTCATAGATATAAACTGCCCAAAGCAGCATCTTCTGTGCTATTGCGAAGAGCAGACAAAGCCAGTGGTGTATTAAAATGTTTACAGTATAAGTGTAACAATGTTATTTTCGTGCAATTGCTATGATTATGTACCTTGAAGCCCTTTTGAGATCTGGCCTAGTTCTTTACTTAGATGAGAGAGCTCAAATTGGTGAAGTGTCAACAATCAAATCAGCAGTTATTTCAGGAAAAGATACTGGTTAACCACTGGGATTAAAGAATTTCAGAGAAAATGGCATTTGCAAAGGCTGTATTAAAAGATGCAAGAAATGCAGAGATGAAGCAGCCTCAGGATGCAAAATTATTTATTGTGGGAAGAAAAATTAGGCTTTAGTTCTTGCAGCAAATCTTCTGTGGAGGCTATGGAGGTTTTGCATATCTTCATTTTGTGGAGCCAAAACATATTCACCTCCTTTGTGTAGTAGGAGGCAGCCTTTTAGGAAGACATTTGAACACAACTTTGATTTTTATATTATATATATTATGTTTTGTTTTGTTTTATGTATATATATTCTGGGGGTGATTCAGAGTTTCAAAATGTGGCTTATCCCCTGTCATATGCATGAGAGCCCACTTTGGATGCAGGACTGGAGTTTTCCTTTACAGTCATAACTCAGCAAGAGCTAAAACCTGATTCACTACATCACAGCAATGCGATTTTCTTGAAACAGTAATGGTTACATGCCTGTGAAATGAGTAGCACAAGTGCTGATTCTCATCCCAACATTTGGGTGCCTGCGATTTGCTATAGTGTCTGTCCTTTGAACAATTTATGGAATGCAGAATTCAGTATTATCTCAATTACTGCTTAGTAGCTGAAAGAGGTTTTTTTGTTCTCCATCATGGAAGAAATGCTGTACTACTTTTATTTATTTATTTTTATTCCCAGGACAGTTGAGGGGAGGGAGAGAAGGACAAAAATTTGGCATATGCATAAAGTGGCTAATCTTAGTGGGGGTCTTTATAAAAAGAGATTGGCAGGTCAGCAACGGGACTTGAGGTACTGTGAAAATATTGTAGAAATGCTTCTGGCTAATGTGCTGAAAACTGGAAGAACTTCCTCATCAAAATAAATCACAGTACCCACTGCACAGTCACGGGGCACCAGGAGTGATCTGCTTTACTTTTTAACCCATGGCTTTTACTCTTGAGCCCTGCTAACTGGAGCATTATGCTTAGATGAGGATTTGAGTTAGTCTTTCCTATTAATCTATATGAAATTTAGTGACCCCAACTGAATGTCTTTTTTTAGTGGTAGAGCTTTGTTATCTCTTTGTTTTGTGGATCTTACCTTGATAATGGCTTGTAAAAATGTATTTGCACAGTAATGGATCAATCACATCCCCCCGCACCGCCCCAGTCCACCTGCTCGGAATTATCTATCCTTTTAATATATTATTAATGTCTCTGGCAGTGTGGAAGATTGCATGGGCTATTTGTAGCTGTCCCTGTCACACGCTGTAGGGGAGCGGGGGGAACCCAAATAGATGGCTTTTAGTGTATATTTTTGGTCATGGGAAAATTTGTATGTTTTTAATGTTGTTGGATTTAGGGAACAAAATAATTATATTGAGGACTTTACAGACTGGAATTATTTGTACTTTTTTTTTTTAAGTGCTAACAAAAGACTAACGATATTGTAAAATGCAGAAACTCTCATCTTGGTTTTAATGTCTCACCTTGTGCTCATGTGCCTTTTTAGCTCTCCTGTAATAAACTTTCAACACTGATGAGTTATGGATGCAGAGAAACCAAGGGGCTGTTTTTTGTCTCAGGGTGCACGTTTGCCGCTTTGCCATTCTTTTACATTTTCATTCTTCATGCTGATGAGTCAGTGCAGATTTATATTACCATGTTATTATGGATAGTATAGACTGAGTCTCCTTGAAAGTAATGGCATGTGATTGCTTACCCCATTACTTTCAATGGGACTAAGTCTATGTCATCCTTAGGGACTCTATCCCATTGAAAGTAATAGTCTGAGACTGCCCACATCGTTACTGTGCTTTAAATTGGATTGAATTTATACTGATCTGCAGAGGCCTGCCACAAAAAGTCTCATTCTTAAGACATAAAGTTGATAAAAGTTTTTTGCCAGTGGTTGGAAAGTTTAACGGAGTGTTTGAAAGTGTGTTTATAATATTAAAAAGATCATTTTATGTTGTTCGTAGTCCTTTTCATTTGACCTTAGCACAGGGAAAGGACCGCCTGCAGTAACACACTTAATAGAAAGGGTTTTTTTTCTTCTTCTCTGTCTTAATTGTCTCTTGTACGTTGCCTGTTTGAGTTTGTAGAAAGACTTCTATACATGCCTAAGTGACTTTTGCATTATATTACATTATATGTAAATATTATTGAATTTCCTCTTGCCTTGTGAAAAATTCACAGCAGGGGTAGTTCCTTCCCATATGTACTGCACCTGAGAGAGGAAACCTTTGCTTTGTTTGATAAATGTTGATGTTACTGCGATGGTACAGGGGAGAAAAGAGAAAGGAAATTGTCACAGTATAAGTACTATACAGGTAAGACCATGTCAGCCTTTTTAGTTTCATACCTCTCTAAAATGCTACCATTAAAATGCATATGAACATGCATTGTGTGCCTATAAATGCATACAAACATGCATATGTATTGTTTCAAGGGAAATTACTCTTGTCTGCTTCTAATAAATGATAATAGACTGTATTTTCTTTAAAGTATCCCATCCTTAACACCCTTAACACTCCTCTATTTTATTGGCATAAAACCTTATTTTTTTTGAAAAAAAAATCAAAAATAAAGGCATATGTGTGTTATGTGTTTGATGCCAGCATGCCTGCTAAATTTATTTAGAACAAGAGCATCACTTCTCCCCTTCCTAATATTAGGTGCTAATGTTTCCCTAGAAAATCAAAGTGCGTTTTTTTTTTTAATACTTTTACATTGCCATGAAATGCAACTAGATAAAATGAAATCCATTCCAGAAAGATTAATGTTACAGTAATAATGCACTGGAATAAATGGAGAGACTAAACCCCTGATTTTTCTTGAAGTCTTGATCAGTTCTAAGAAAATGAAATGTTGACTGATGAAATGAATAAATTTAGCATAGGAATCAAAAAAGTCCACGAGTGTCCTTCCTGCAGCTGAGGGTGCAGTCTGATAGAGAAATCATACGTATCTCTCTTAAGTATATATTCTACCTACTTCTATTAAGTGCAGGCTGTAGAGCAAATATACAGTATGCAACCTATTTAATCTATAATGCCTCACACAACATCTTATGAGAAATGCACCTCTCTCTTTACGTAATCACCATGACATAATTTATTTGAAAAGAGATCACAGTGCCACAGCTGTTACTAGTGATTTAGTAATTGAATTATCATCAGCATTTTATACATGCTCTTATTTATTAAAACCCTTCACAAGCATTAGAACACATTTCAGTCCTAAGAAATGAATGAAAAACATGCCTTTAAAGGGGCAGTATAGACTTTGTTTTATGTTTATTAGAGGTTGCAGTATGGTCAAGTGTCATAGCCAGTCACAACTCACTGTAACTCAGGCAAATAAAACAGGCACATAGCCCTCTATCCGCAGCATAAAATGCCTTCCTTCATCATCATCATTACAGTAATATTCCCTCATGCCATTTTAAGTAATAATCTGAGGATGTATATACATGGATGACATGGAGGTGTGTAGTTTTAATATGTACCCACATGTCTGTAATCCTCTTTGTTGAATGCCTGTGCAGTATTAAGACTGTTGCAATATCTTTGTTTATTTGCTTTCCTGTATTACTTCAGGAACATTTAGGTTTTTCTCAACCAAGCAGAAGTTAGTTGCTTTAGGA